>CM026387.1:83008962-83042344 GCA_014843695.1 Archivesica marissinica | reverse complement strand
CTATACTGATGTATACACCACGTACCCTGATGTACGTCCTATACTGATGTATACACCACGTACCCTGTTGTACGTCCTATTCTGATGTATACACCACGTACCCTGATGTACGCCCTAGACAGATGTATACACCACATACCCTCATGTAAATCCTAGACTGATGTATACACCACGTACCCTGAGGTACGCCATAGAGTGATGTATACACCACGTACCCTGAATACTTCACATTCTGATGTATACTCCACGGTCCACGTGAGGTAAGCCCGGTCTGATGTATACACCACGGACCCTGATGTAAGTCCTATACTGATGTATAAAACACGGGCCCTGATATACGTCTTATTCTGATGTATACACCACTGTCCCTGAGGTACGCCCTAAACTAATGTATACACCACGGCACCTGAGGTACTCCTAGTCCTGATATATACACCACTGACCTGATAGTCCTAGTCTGTTGTATACACCACGGTCCCTGAGTACGTCTGGTCTGATATACTGATATTATTACACCCCGTGACCCTGAGGTATACCCACGGTCCCTAGTCTGTGTGTACCACCACGGTCCCTGAGTTACGTCCTATTTCTGATATATACCACCACGGACCCTGAGGTACGTCCTAGTCTGATTTATACACCACGGCCCCTGAGTACGTCCTAGGCTGATATATATCACCACGGACCCTGAGTACGTCCTAGTCTGATGTATACACCACGGTCCCTGAGGTACGTCCTAGTCTGATATATACACCACGGGACCTGAGGTAAGCACTGGTCTGATGTATACACCACGGGACCTGAGGTAAGCACTAGTCTGATATATACACCACGGGACCTGAGGTACGCACTAGTCTGATATATACACCACGGTCCCTGAGGTAAGCACTAGTCAGATATATACACCACGGTCCCTGAACTACGCACTAGTCTGATATAAACACCACGGTCCCTGAGGTATGCACTAGTCTGATATATACACCACCGTCCCTGAGGTACGCACTAGTCTGATATATACACCATGGACCCTGATGTACGTCCTAGACTGATGTGTACACCACGGTCCCTGAGGTACGTCCTAGTCTGATGTATACACCACGGTCCCTGAGGTACGTACTAGTCTGATGTATACACCACGGTCCCTGAGGTACGTCCTAGTCTGATATATACACCATGGACCATGATGTACGTCCTAGACTGATGTATACACCACGGACCGTGAGGTAAGCACTAGTCTGATGTATGCACCACGGGACCTGAGGTACGTCCTAGTCTGATATATACACCACGGACCCTGAGGTACGTACTAGTCTGATGTATACACCACGGGACCTGAGGTACGTCCTAGTCTGATATATACACCACGGGACCTGAGGTACGCACTAGTCTGATATATACACCACGGGACCTGAGGTAGGCACTAGTCTGATATATACACCACGGACCCTGAGGTACGCACTAGTCTGATATATACACCACGGACCCTGAGGTACGCACTAGTCTGATATATACACCAGGGGACGTGAGGTACACCCCTATTCTGATGTATACACCACGGGGCGTGAGGTACACCCCTAATCTGGTGAATACACCACGGGCCCTTAGGTACGTCCTAGTCTGAGGTACACACCACGGTCCCTGAGGTACGTCCTAGTCTGATGTATACACCACGGTCCCTGACGTAAGCACTAGTCTGATGTATACACCACGGTCCCGAGGTAAGCACTAGTCAGTCTGATATATACACCACGGTCCCTGATGTACGTCCTAGACTGGTGTATACACCACGTTCCCTGATGTACGTCCTAGACTGATGTATACACCACGTTCCCTGATGTACGTCCTAGACTGATGTATACACCACGGTCCCTGAGATAAGCACTATCTTATGTATACTCCACGGTCCCTGAGGTAAGCACTAGTCTGATGTATACACCACGGGACCTGAGGTACGTCCTAGTCTGATATATACACCACGGACCCTGAGGTACGTCCTGGTCTGATATACTGATATATACACCACGGACCCTGAGGTACGTCCTAGTCTGATGTATACACCACGGTCCCTGAGGTACATCCTATTCTGATATATACACCACGGACCCTGAAGTACGTCCTAGTCTGATGTCTACACCACGGTCCCTGAGGTACGTCCTAGTCTGATATATACACCACGGGACCTGAGGTAAGCACTGGTCTGATGTATACACCACGGGACCTGAGGTAAGCACTAGTCTGATGTTACACCACGGTACCTGAGGTACCCTAGTCTGATGTATCACCACGGGTCCTGAGGTAAGTACTATTCTATATATACACCACGGTATCTGAGGTACGCACTAGTCTGATATAACAAAACGGTATCTGAGGTATGTACTATTCTGATATATACACCACGGTACATAGGTACGCACTAGTCTTATATACACCATGGACCCTGATGTACGTACTAGTCTGATGTGTACACCACGGTCCCTGAGGTATGTACTAGTCTGATGTATACACCACGGTACCTGAGCGTACTAGTCTGATGTATACACCACGGTCCCTGAGGTACGTCCTAGTCTGATATATCACCATGGACCATGATGTACGTCCTAGACTGATGTATACACCACGGACCGTGAGGTAAGCACTAGTCTGATGTATGCACCACGGGACCTGAGTGTACGTCCTAGTCTGATATATACACCACGGACCCTGAGGTACGTACTAGTCTGATGTATACACCACGGGACCTGAGGTACGTCCTAGTCTGATATATACACCACGGGACCTGAGGTACGCACTAGTCTGATATATACACCACGGGACCTGAGGTAGGCACTAGTCTGATATATACACCACGGACCCTGAGGTACGCACTAGTCTGATATATACACCACGGACCCTGAGGTACGCACTAGTCTGATATATACACCACGGACCCTGAGGTACGCACTAGTCTGATATATACACCATGGGACGTGAGGTACACCCCTATTCTGATGTATACACCACGGGGCGTGATGTACACCCCTAATCTGATGAATACACCACGGGCCCTGAGGTACGTCCTAGTCTGAGGTACACACCACGGTCCCTGAGGTACGTCCTAGTCTGATGTATACACCACGGTCCCTGACGTAAGCACTAGTCTGATGTATACACCACGGTCCCGAGGTAAGCACTAGTCAGTCTGATATATACACCACGGTCCCTGATGTACGTCCTAGACTGATGTATACACCACGTTCCCTGATGTACGTCCTAGACTGATGTATACACCACGTTCCCTGATGTACGTCCTAGACTGATGTATACACCACGGTCCTTGAGATAAGCACTATTCTTATGTATACTCCACGGTCCCTGAGGTAAGCACTAGTCTGATGTATACACCACGGGACCTGAGGTACGTCCTAGTCTGGTATATACACGACGGACCCTGAGGTACGTCCTGGTCTGATATACTGATATATACACCACGGACCCTGAGGTACGTCCTAGTCTGATGTATACACCACGGTCCCTGAGGTACGTCCTATTCTGATATATACACCACGGACCCTGAAGTACGTCCTAGTCTGATGTATACACCACGGTCCCTGAGGTACGTCCTAGTCTGATATATACACCACGGAGCCTGAGGTACGTCCTAGTCTGATGTATACACCACGGTCCCTGAGGAACGTCCTAGTCTGATATATACACCACGGGACATGAGGTAAGCACTGGTTGATATATACACCAAGGGACCTGAGGTAAGCACTAGTCTGATATATACAACACGGTCCCTAATTAAATATAGTTTCTCTATTTTTCAGCTTTTACATTACTATATTATTACAATGTGCAGTTCTCACTTATAGTGCTATGTTTTGATTGCATTTGATTGTATATATGTTGAGGGCCTCATGGTAGATTAACGTTTGTTAAATGAGTACTCTCGTTAAATAAAGTCTTTATTATTATTATAATTATTATTATTAATGTACGCACTAGTTTGATATATACACCACGGTCCCTGAGGTAAGCACTGGTCTGATATATACACCACGGGACCTGAGGTAAGCACTGGTCTGATATATACAACAAGGGACATGAGGTAAGCACTAGTCTGATATATACACCACGGTCCCTGAGGTAAACACTAGTCTGATATATACACCACGGACCCTGATGTACGTCCTAGACTGATATATACAGCACGGACCCTGATGTACGCACTAGACTGATATATAAACCACGGTCCCTGAGGTATGTCCTAGTCTGATGTATACACCACGGTCCCTGAGGTACGTCCTAGACTGATGTATAAACTACCACGGTCCCTGAGGTACGTCCTAGTCTGATATATACACCACGGACCCTGAGGTACGCACTAGTCTGATGTATATACTACCTCGGTCCCTGATGTACGTCCTAGTCTGATGTATACACCACGGTCCCTGAGGTATGTCCTAGTCTGATGTATACACCACGGTCCCTGAGGTACGTCCTAGTCTGATATATACACCACGGACCCTGAGGTACGCACTAGTCTGATATATACACCTCGGTCCCTGATGTACGTCCTAGACTGATATATACACCACGGACCCTGAGGTACGTCCTAGACTGATGTATACACCACGGACCCTGAGGTACGCACTAGTCTGATATATACACCACGGGACCTGAGGTACGCAATAGACTGATGTATACACCACGGGACCTGAGGTACGCACTAGACTGATGTATACACCACGGTCCATGAGGTACGTCCTAGTCTGATGTATACACCACGGTCCCTGTGGTACGTCCTAGTCTGATATATACACCACGGACCCTGAGGTACGCACTAGTCTGATATATACACCACGGTCCCTGATGTACGTCCTAGACTGATGTATACACCACGGTCCCTGAGGTACGTCCTAGACTGATGTAAACACCACGGTCCCTGAGGTACGTCCTAGTCTGATGTATACACCACGGGACCTGAGGTACGTCCTATTCTGATATATACACCACGGGACCTGAGGTACGCACTAGTCTGATATATACAACACGGGATCTGAGGTACGTCCTATTCTGATATATACACCACGGGACATGAGGTACGCACTAGTCTGATATATACACCACGGACCCTGAGGTACGCACTAGTCTGATATATACACCACGGACCCTGAGGTACGCACTAATCTGATATATACACCACGGACCCTGCGGTACGCACTAGTCTGATATATACACCACGGGACGTGAGGTACACCCCTAGTCTGATGTATACACAACGGGCCCTGAGGTACGTCCTAGTCTGATATATACATCACGGATCCTGAGGTACGTCCTAGTCTGATGTATACACCACTGTCCCTGAGGTACGTCCTAGTCTGATATATAATACACCACGGACCCTGAGGTACGTCCTAGTCTGATGTTTACACCACGGTCTCTGAGGTACTTCCTAATCTGATATATACAACACGAACCCTGAGGTACGTCCTAGACTGATGTATACACCACGGTCCCTGAGGTACGCCCTAGTCTGATATATACACCACGGGACCTGAGGTAAGCACTAGTCTGATGTATACACCACGGGACCTGAGGTACGCACTAGTCTGATATATACACCACGGTCCCTGAGGTAAGCACTAGTCTGATGTATACACCACGGTCCCTGAGGTACGCACTAGTCTGATGTATACACCACGGTCCCTGAGGTACGCACTAGTCTGATATAAACACCACGGTCCCTGAGGTATGCACTAGTCTGATATATACACCACGGTCCCTGAGGTACGCAGTTGTATGATATATACACCATGGACCCTGATGTACGTACTAGACTGATATGTACACCACGGTCCCTGAGGTACGTCCTAGTCTGATGTATACACCACGGTCACTGAGGTACGTACTAGTCTGATGTATACACCACGGTCCCTGAGTTACGTCCTAGTCTGATATATACACCATGGACCCTGATGTACGTCCTAGACTGATGTATACACCACGGACCCTGAGGTAAGCACTAGTCTGATGTATGCACCACGGGACCTGAGGTACCTCCTAGTCTGATATATACACCACGGACCCTGAGGTACGTACTAGTCTGATGTAAACACAACGGGACCTGAGGTACGTCCTAGTCTGATATATACACCACGGGACCTGAGGTACGCACTAGTCTGATATATACACCACGGGACCTGAGGTAGGCACTAGTCTGATATATACACCACGGACCCTGAGGTACGCACTAGTCTGATATATACACCACGGACCCTGAGGTACGCACTAGTCTGATATATACACCACGGACCCTGAGGTACGCACTAGTCTGATATATACACCACGGGACGTGAGGTACACCCCTAATCTGATGAATACACCACGGGCCCTGAGGTACGTCCTAGTCTGAGGTACACACCACGGTCCCTGAGGTACGTCCTAGTCTGATGTATACACCACGGTCCCGAGGTAAGCACTAGTCAGTCTGATATATACACCACGGTCCCTGATGTACGTCCTAGACTGATGTATACACCACGTTCCCTGATGTACGTCCTAGACTGATGTATACACCACGGTCCCTGAGATAAGCACTATTCTGATGTATACTCCACGGTCCCTGAGGTAAGCACTAGTCTGATGTATACACCACGGGACCTGAGGTACGTCCTAGTCTGATATATACACCACGGACCCTGAGGTACGGCCTAGTCTGATGTATACACCACGGTCCCTGAGGTACGTCCTGGTCTGATATACTGATATATAAACCACGGACCCTGAGGTACGTCCTAGTCTGATGTATACACCACGGTCCCTGAGGTACGTCCTATTCTGATATATACACCACGGACCCTGAGGTACGTCCTAGTCTGATGTATACACCACGGTCCCTGAGGTACGTCCTAGTCTGATATATACACCACGGAGCCTGAGGTACGTCCTAGTCTGATATATACACCACGGGACCTCAGGTAAGCACTGGTCTGATGTATACACCACGGGACCTGAGGTAAGCACTAGTCTGATATATACACCACGGGACCTGAGGTACGCACTAGTCTGATATATACACCACGGTCCCTGAGGTAAGCACTAGTCAGATGTATACACCACGGTCCCTGAGGTACGCACTAGTCTGATATAAACACCACGGTCCCTGAGGTACGCACTAGTCTGATATGTACACCATGGACCCTGATGTACGTCCTAGACTGATGTGTAAACCACGGTCCCTGAGGTACGTCCTAGTCTGATGTATACACCACGGTCCCTGAGGTACGTACTAGTCTGATGTATACACCACGGTCCCTGAGGTACGTCCTAGTCTGATATATACACCATGGACCCTGATGTACATCCTAGACTGATGTATACACCACGGACCGTGAGGTAAGCACTAGTCTGATGTATGCACCACGGGACCTGAGGTACGTCCTAGTCTGATATATACACCACGGACCCTGAGGTACGTACTAGTCTGATGTATACACCACGGGACCTGAGGTACGTCCTAGTCTGATATATACACCACGGGACCTGAGGTTAGCACTAGTCTGATATATACACCACGGGACCTGAGGTAGGCACTAGTCTGATATATACACCACGGACCCTGAGGTACGCACTAGTCTGATATATACACCACGGACCCTGAGGTACGCACTAGTCTGATATATACACCACGGACCCTGAGGTACGCACTAGTCTGATATATACACCACGGGACGTGAGGTACACCCCTATTCTGATGTATACACCACGGGGCGTGAGGTACACCCCTAATCTGATGAATACACCACGGTCCCTGAGGTACGTCCTAGTCTGAGGTACACACAACGGTCCCTGAGGTACGTCCTAGTCTGATGTATACACCACGGTCCCTGACGTAAGCACTAGTCTGATGTATACACCACAGTCCCGAGGTAAGCACTAGTCAGTCTGATATATACACCACGGTCCCTGATGTACGTCCTAGACTGATGTATACACCTCGGTCCCTGAGATAAGCACTATTCTGATGTATACTCCACGGTCCCTGAGGTAAGCACTAGTCTGATGTATACACCACGGGACCTGAGATACGTCCTAGTCTGATATATACACCACGGACCCTGAGGTACGTCCTAGTCTGATGTATACACCACGGTCCCTGAGGTACGTCCTGGTCTGATATACTGATATATACAAAACGGACCCTGAGGTACGTCCTAGTCTGATGTATACACCACGGACCCTGAGGTACGTCCTAGTCTGATTTATACACCACGGTCCCTGAGGTACGTCCTAGTCTGATATATACACCACGGAGCCTGAGGTACGTCCTAGTCTGATGTATACACCACGGTCCATGAGGAACGTCCTAGTCTGATATATACACCACGGGACCTGAGGTAAGCACTGGTCTGATATATACACCAAGGGACCTGAGGTAAGCACTAGTCTGATATATACACCACGGTCCCTGATGTACTCACTAGTCTGATATATACACCACGGTCCCTGAGGTAAGCACTGGTCTGATATATACACCACGGGACCTGAGGTAAGCACTGGTCTGATATATACACCAAGGGACCTGAGGTAAGCACTAGTCTGATATATACACCACGGTCCCTGAGGTAAACACTAGTCTGATATATACACCACGGACCCTGATGTACGTCCTAGACTGATATATACACCGCGGGCCCTGAGGTAAGCACTAGTCTGATATATACACCACGGACCCTGATGTACGTCCTAGACTGATGTATACATCACGGACCCTGAGGTACGCACTAGTCTGATGTATACACCATGGACCCTGAGGTACGTCCTAGACTGATATATACACCACGGGACCTGAGGTACGCACTAGTCTGATATATACACCTCGGTCCTTGATGTACGTCCTAGACTGATATATACACCACGGACCCTGAGGTACGTCCTAGACTGATGTATACACCACGGACCCTGAGGTACGCTCTAGTCTGATATATACACCACGGGACCTGAGGTACGCAATAGACTGATGTATACACCACGGGACCTGAGGTACGTCCTAGACTGATGTAAACACCACGGTCCCTGAGGTACGTCCTAGTCTGATGTATACACCACGGTCCCTGATGTACGTCCTAGACTGATGTATACACCACGGTCCCTGGGTACGTCCTAGTCTGATATATACACCACGGACCCTGAGGTACGCACTGAGTCTGATATATACACCACGGTCCCTGATGTACGTCCTAGACTGATGTATACACCACGGTCCCTGAGGTACGTCCTAGACTGATGTATACACCATGGTCCCTGAGGTACGTCCTAGTCTGATGTATACACCACGGTCCCTGAGGTACGCACTAGTCTGATATAAACACCACGGTCCCTGAGGTATGCACTAGTCTGATATATACACCACGGTCCCTGAGGTACGCAGTAGTATGATATATACACCATGGACCCTGATGTACGTCCTAGACTGATGTGTACACCACGGTCCCTGAGGTACGTCCTAGTCTGATGTATACACCACGGTCCCTGAGGTACGTACTAGTCTGATGTATACACCACGGTCCCTGAGGTACGTCCTAGTCTGATATATACAACATGGACCCTGATGTACGTCTTAGACTGATGTATACACCACGGACCCTGAGGTAAGCACTAGTCTGATGTATGCACCACGGGACCTGAGGTACGTCCTAGTCTGATATATACACCACGGACCCTGAGGTACGTACTAGTCTGATGTATACACCACGGGACCTGAGGTACGTCCTAGTCTGATATGTACACCACGGGACCTGAGGTACGCACTAGTCTGATATCTACACCACGGTACCTGAGGTAGGCACTAGTCTGATATATACACCATGGACCCTGAGGTACGCACTAGTCTGATATATACACCACGGACCCTGAGGTACGCACTAGTCTGATATATACACCACGGACCCTGAGGTACGCACTAGTCTGATATATACACCACGGGTCGTGAGGTACACCCCTATTCTGATGTATACACCACGGGGCGTGAGGTACACCCCTAATCTGATGAATACACCACGGGCCCTGAGGTACGTCCTAGTCTGAGGTACACACCACGGTCCCTGAGGTACGTCCTAGTCTGATGTATACACCATGGTCCCGAGGTAAGCACTAGTCAGTCTGATATATACACCACGGTCCCTGATGTACGTCCTAGACTGATATATACACCACGTTCCCTGATGTACGTCCTTGATTGATGTATACACCACGGACCCTGATGTACGTCCTAGACTGATATATACACCACGGGACCTGAGGTACGCACTAGTCTGATATATACACCACGGACCCTGATGTACGTCCTAGACTGATGTATAAACCACGGTCCCTGAGGTACGTCCTAGTCTGATGTATACACCACGGGACCTGAGGTACGCACTAGACTGATGTATACACCACGGTCCATGAGGTACGTCCTAGTCTGATGTATACACCACGGTCCCTGTGGTACGTCCTATTCTGATATATACACCACGGACCCTGAGGTACGTCCTTAACTGATGTATACACCACGGTCCCTGAGGTACGTCCTAGTCTGATATATACACCACGGACCCTGAGGTACGTACTAGTCTGATGTATACACCACGGGACCTGAGGTAGCTCCTAGTCTGATATATACACCACGGGACCTGAGGTACGCACTAGTCTGATATATACACCACGGGACCTGAGGTAGGCACTAGTCTGATATATACACCACGGACCCTGAGGTACGCACTAGTCTGATATATACACCACGGACCCTGAGGTACGCACTAGTCTGATATATACACCACGGTCCCTGAGGTACGTCCTAGACTGATGTATACACCACGGTCCCTGAGGTACGTCCTAGACCGATGTATACACCACGGTCCCTGAGGTACGTCCTAGACTGATGTAAACACCACGGTCCCTGAGGTACGTCCTAGTCTGATGTATACACCACGGGACCTGAGGTACGTCCTATTCTGATATATACACCACGGGATCTAAGATACGCACTAGTCTGATATATACAAAACGGTATCTGAGGTATGTCCTATTCTGATATATACACCACGGTACCTGAGGTACGCACTAGTCTGATATATACACCACGGACCCTGAGGTACGCACTAGTCTGATATATACACCACGGGACATGAGGTACACCCCTAGTCTGATGTATACCACGTGCCCTGAGGTACGTCCTAGTCTGATGTATACACCACGGTCCCTGAGGTACGTCCTAGACTGATGTATACACCACGGACCCTGATGTATGCACTAGTCTGATATATACACCACGGACCCTGATGTATGCACTAGTCTGATATATACACCACGGACCCTGAGGTAAGCACTAGTCTGATATATATACCACGGACCCTGATGTACGTCCTATACTGATGTATATACCAAGGGACCTGAGGTACGCCCTAGTCTGATGTATACACCACGGGACCTGAGGTACGTCCTAGACTGCTGTATATACCAAGGAACCTGAGGTACGTCCTAGACTGATGTATACACCAAGGGACCTGAGGTACGCACTAATCTGATGTATACACCACGGACCCTGATGTACGCCCTAGACTGATGTATACACCACTTGACCTGAGGTTCGCCCTAATCTGATGTATCCACCACGGGACCTGATGTACGCCCTAGTTTGATGTATACACCACGGGACCTGAGGTACGTCCTAGTCTGATGTATACACCACGGGTCCTGATGTACGTCCTAGTATGATGTATACACCACGAGCCCTGAGGTACGTCCTAGTCTGATGTATACACCACGGGCCCTGAGGTACGCCCTAGTCTGATGCATACACCACGGGACCTGAGGTACGTCCTAGTTTGATGTATACACCACGGGACCTGAGGTACGTCCTAGTTTAATGTATACACCACGGGACCTGAGGTACGTCCTAGTTTGATGTATACACCAAGTGATCTGAGGTACGCCCTAGTCTGATGTATAAACCACGGGACCTGAGGTACGCCCTAGTTTGATGTATACACCACGGGACCTGATGTACGTCCTAGACTGATATATACACCACGGACCCTGAGGTACGTCCTAGTCTGATGTATACACCACGGACCCTGAGGTACGCACTAGTCTGATATATACACCACGGTACCTGAGGTACGCACTAGACTGATGTATACACCATGGGACCTGAGGTACACACTAGACTGATGTATACACCACGGGAACTGAGGTACGCACTAGACTGATATATACACCACGGGACCTGAGGTACGCAATAGACTGATGTATACACCACGAACCCGGAGGTACGCACTGGTCTGATGTATACACCACGGACCCTGAGGTACGCACTAGTCTGATGTATACACCACGGACCCTGAGGTACGCACTAGACTGATGTATACACCACGGACCCTGAGGTACGCACTAGACTGATATATACACCACGGGACCTGAGGTACGCACTAGACTGATGTATACACCACGGGACGTGAGGTACACCCCTAGTCTGATGTATACACCACGGGACGTGAGGTACACCCCTAGTCTGATGTATACACCACGGGCCCTGAGGTACGTCCTAGTCTGATGTATACACCACGGTCCCTGAGGTACGTCCTAGTCTGATGTATACACCACGGACCCTGAGGTACGCACTAGTCTGATATATACACCACGGGACCTGAGGTACGCACCAGTCTGATATATACACCACGGACCCTGAGGTACGCATTAGTCTGATATATACACCACGGTCCCTGAGGTAAGCACTAGTCTGATGTATACACCACGGACCCTGAGGTACGCACTAGTCTGATATATACAACACGGTCCCTGAGGTACGCACTAGTCTGATATATACACCACGGTCCCTGAGGTAAGCACTAGTCTGATGTATACACCACGGTCCCTGATGTACGTCCTAGACTGATGTATACACCACGGACTGAGGTACCCTAGTCTGATGTATACCCGTCCCTGAGGTACGTCCTAGACTGATGTATACACCACGGTCCCTGAGGTACGTCCTAGTCTGATGTATACACCACGGACCCTGAGGTACGCACTAGTCTGATATATACACCACGGGACCTGAGTACGCACTAGACTGAAGTATACACCACGGGACCTGAGGTACGCACTAGACTGATGTATACACCACGGGACATGAGGTACGCAATAGACTGATATATACACCACGGGACCTGAGGTACGCACTAGTTTGATATATATACCACGGTCCCTGATGTACGTCCTAGACTGATATATACACCACGGGCTCTGAGGTAAGCACTAGTCTGATATATACACCACGGACCCTGATGTACGTCCTAGACTGATATATACACCACGGGACCTGAGGTACGCACTAGTCTGATATATACACCACGGACCCTGATGTACGTCCTAGACTGATGTATAAACCACGGTCCCTGAGGTACGTCCTAGTCTGATGTATACACCACGGTCCCTGAGGTACGTCCTAGTCTGATATATACACCTCGGTCCCTGATGTACGTCCTAGACTGATATATACACCACGGACCATGAGGTACGTCCTAGACTGATGTATACACCACAGACCCTGAGGTACGCACTAGTCTGATATATACACCACGGGACCTGAGGTACGCACTAGACTGATGTATACACCACGGGACCTGAGGTACGCACTAGACTGATGTATACACCACGTTCCATGAGGTACGTCCTAGTCTGATGTATACACCACGGTCCCTGTGGTACGTCCTAGTCTGATATATACACCACGGACCCTGAGGTACGCACTATTCTGATATATACACCACGTGACCTGAGGTACGCACTAGACTGATGTATACACCATGGGACCTGAGGTACGCACTAGACTGATGTATACACCACGGGACCTGAGGTACGCACTATACTGATATATACACCACGGGACCTGAGGTACGCACTAGACTGATGTATACACCACGGACCCTGAGGTACGCACTAGTCTGATGTATACACCACGGACCCTGAGGTACGCACTAGTCTGATGTATACACCACGGACCTGAGGTACGCACTAGACTGATGTATACACCACGGGACCTGAGGTACGCACTAGACTGATGTATACACCACGGGACCTGAGGTACGCACTAGACTGATATATACACCACGGGACCTGAGGTACGCACTAGACTGATGTATACACCACGGACCCTGAGGTACGCACTAGTCTGATGTATACACCACGGACCCTGAGGTACGCACTAGTCTGATGTATACACCACGGACCCTGAGGTACGCACTAGACTGATGTATACACCACGGACCCTGAGGTACGCACTAGTTTGATATATACACCACGGTCCTGAGGTACGTCCTAGTCTGATGTATACACCACGGACCCTGATGTACGCCCTAGACTGATGTATACACCACGTGACCTGAGGTACGCCCTAATCTGATGTATCCACCACGGGACCTGATGTACGCCCTAGTTTGATGTATACACCACGGGACCTGAGGTACGTCCTAGTCTGATGTATACACCACGGGTCCTGATGTACGTCCTAGTATGATGTATACACCACGAGCCCTGAGGTACGTCCTAGTCTGATGTATACACCACGGGCCCTGAGGTACGCCCTAGTCTGATGCATACACCACGGGACCTGAGGTACGTCCTAGTTTGATGTATACACCACGGGACCTGAGGTACGTCCTAGTTTAATGTATACACCACGGGACCTGAGGTACGTCCTAGTTTGATGTATACACCAAGTGATCTGAGGTACGCCCTAGTCTGATGTATAAACCACGGGACCTGAGGTACGCCCTAGTTTGATGTATACACCACGGGACCTGATGTACGTCCTAGACTGATATATACACCACGGACCCTGAGGTACGTCCTAGTCTGATGTATACACCACGGACCCTGAGGTACGCACTAGTCTGATATATACACCACGGTACCTGAGGTACGCACTAGACTGATGTATACACCATGGGACCTGAGGTACGCACTAGACTGATGTATACACCACGGACCCTGAGGTACGCACTAGTCTGATATATACACCACGGGCCCTGAGGTACGCACTAGACTGATGTATACACCACGGACCCTGAGGTACGCACTAGACTGATATATACACCACGACCCTGAGGTACGCACTAGTATGATGTATACACCACGGACCCTGAGTACGCACTAGACTGATGTATACACCACGGACCCTGAGGTACGCACTAGACTGATATATACACCACGGACCTGAGGTACGCACTAGACTGATGTATACACCACGGGACGTGAGGTACACCCTAGTCTGATGTATACACCACGGGACGTGAGGTACACCCCTAGTCTGATGTATACACCACGGGCCCTGAGGTACGTCCTAGTCTGATGTATACACCACGGTCCCTGAGGTACGTCCTAGTCTGATGTATACACCACGGACCCTGAGGTACGCACTAGTCTGATATATACACCACGGGACCTGAGGTACGCACCAGTCTGATATATACACCACGGACCCTGAGGTACGCATTAGTCTGATATATACACCACGGTCCCTGAGGTAAGCACTAGTCTGATGTATACACCACGGACCCTGAGGTACGCACTAGTCTGATATATACAACACGGTCCCTGAGGTACGCACTAGTCTGATATATACACCACGGTCCCTGAGGTAAGCACTAGTCTGATGTATACACCACGGTCCCTGATGTACGCACTAGACTGATGTATACACCACGGGACGTGAGGTACACCCCTAGTCTGATGTATAATCCACGTGCCCTGAGGTACGTCCTAGTCTGATGTATACACCACGGTCCCTGAGGTACGTCCTAGTCTGATGTATACACCACGGACCCTGAGGTACGCACTAGTCTGATATATACACCACGGGACCTGAGTACGCACTAGACTGAAGTATACACCACGGGACCTGAGGTACGCACTAGACTGATGTATACACCACGGGACATGAGGTACGCAATAGACTGATATATACACCACGGGACCTGAGGTACGCACTAGTTTGATATATACACCACGGTCCCTGATGTACGTCCTAGACTGATATATACACCACGGGCTCTGAGGTAAGCACTAGTCTGATATATACACCACGGACCCTGATGTACGTCCTAGACTGATATATACACCACGGGACCTGAGGTACGCACTAGTCTGATATATACACCACGGACCCTGATGTACGTCCTAGACTGATGTATAAACCACGGACCCTGAGGTACGTCCTAGTCTGATGTATACACCACGGTCCCTGAGGTACGTCCTAGTCTGATATATACACCTCGGTCCCTGATGTACGTCCTAGACTGATATATACACCACGGACCATGAGGTACGTCCTAGACTGATGTATACACCACAGACCCTGAGGTACGCACTAGTCTGATATATACACCACGGGACCTGAGGTACGCACTAGACTGATGTATACACCACGGGACCTGAGGTACGCACTAGACTGATGTATACACCACGTTCCATGAGGTACGTCCTAGTCTGATGTATACACCACGGTCCCTGTGGTACGTCCTAGTCTGATATATACACCACGGACCCTGAGGTACGCACTATTCTGATATATACACCACGTGACCTGAGGTACGCACTAGACTGATGTATACACCATGGGACCTGAGGTACGCACTAGACTGATGTATACACCACGGGACCTGAGGTACGCACTATACTGATATATACACCACGGGACCTGAGGTACGCACTAGACTGATGTATACACCACGAACCCTGAGGTACGCACTAGTCTGATGTATACACCACGGACCCTGAGGTACGCACTAGTCTGATGTATACACCACGGACCCTGAGGTACGCACTAGACTGATGTATACACCACGGACCCTGAGGTACGCACTAGTTTGATATATACACCACGGTCCCTGATGTACGTCCTAGACTGATATATACACCACGGGCTCTGAGGTAAGCACTAGTCTGATATATACACCACGGACCCTGATGTACGTCCTAGACTGATATATACACCACGGACCTGAGGTACGTACTAGTCTGATATATACACCACGGACCCTGATGTACGTCCTAGACTGATGTATACACCACGGTCCCTGAGGTACGCCCTAGTCTGATGTATACACCACGGACCCTGATGTACGTCCTAGACTGATATATACACCACGGACCCTGATGTACGTCCTAGACTGATATATACACCACGGACCCTGAGGTACGTCCTAGACTGATGTATACACCACGGGCTCTGAGGTACGCACTAGTCTGATATATACACCACGGGACCTGAGGTACGCCCTAGACTGATGTATACACCACGGTCCCTGATGTACGTCCTAGACTGATATATACACCACGGACCCTGAGGTACGTCCTAGTCTGATATATACACCACGGACCCTGAGGTACGCACTAGTCTGATATATACACCACGGACCCTGAGGTACGCCCTAGACTGATATATACACCACGGGACCTGATGTACGCACTAGACTGATGTATACACCACGGGACCTGAGGTACGCACTAGTCTGATATATACACCACGGGACCTGAGGTACGCACTAGACTGATGTATACACCACGAACCCTGAGGTACGCACTAGTCTGATGTATACACCACGGACCCTGAGGTACGCACTAGACTGATGTATACACCACGGACCCTGAGGTACGCACTAGACTGATATATACACCACGGGACCTGAGGTACGCACTAGACTGATGTATACACCACGGGACGTGAGGTACACCCCTAGTCTGATGTATACACCACGGGACGTGAGGTACACCCCTAGTCTGATGTATACACCACGGGCCCTGAGGTACGTCCTAGTCTGATGTATACACCACGGTCCCTGAGGTACGTCCTAGTCTGATGTATACACCACGGACCCTGAGGTACGCACTAGTCTGATATATACACCACGGGACCTGAGGTACGCACCAGTCTGATATATACACCACGGACCCTGAGGTATGCATTAGTCTGATATATACACCACGGTCCCTGAGGTAAGCACTAGTCTGATGTATACACCACGGACCCTGAGGTACGCACTAGTCTGATATATACAACACGGTCCCTGAGGTACGCACTAGTCTGATATATACACCACGGTCCCTGAGGTAAGCACTAGTCTGATGTATACACCACGGTCCCTGATGTACGCACTAGACTGATGTATACACCACGGGACGTGAGGTACACCCCTAGTCTGATGTATAATCCACGTGCCCTGAGGTACGTCATAGTCTGATGTATACACCACGGTCCCTGAGGTACGTCCTAGTCTGATGTATACACCACGGACCCTGAGGTACGCACTAGTCTGATATATACACCACGGGACCTGAGTACGCAGTAGACTGAAGTATACACCACGGGACCTGAGGTACGCAGTAGACTGATGTATACACCACGGGACATGAGGTACGCAATAGACTGATATATACACCACGGGACCTGAGGTACGCACTAGTTTGATATATACACCACGGTCCCTGATGTACGTCCTAGACTGATATATACACCACGGTCCCTGAGGTACGTCCTAGTCTGATGTATACACCACGGTCCCTGAGGTACGTCCTAGTCTGATATATACACCACGGTCCCTGAGGTACGCACTAGTCTGATATATACACCACGGACCTGAGGTACGTCCTAGACTGATGTATACACCACGGACCCTGAGGTACGTCCTAGTCTGATGTATACACCACGGTCCCTGAGGTACGTCCTAGTCTGATATATACACCACGGTCCCTGATGTACGTCCTAGACTGATATATACACCACGGACCATGAGGTACGTCCTAGACTGATGTATACACCACAGACCCTGAGGTACGCACTAGTCTGATATATACACCACGGGACCTGAGGTACGCACTAGACTGATGTATACACCACGGGACCTGAGGTACGCACTAGACTGATGTATACACCACGTTCCATGAGGTACGTCCTAGTCTGATGTATACACCACGGTCCCTGTGGTACGTCCTAGTCTGATATATACACCACGGACCCTGAGGTACGCACTATTCTGATATATACACCACGTGACCTGAGGTACGCACTAGACTGATGTATACACCATGGGACCTGAGGTACGCACTAGACTGATGTATACACCACGGGACCTGAGGTACGCACTATACTGATATATACACCACGGGACCTGAGGTACGCACTAGACTGATGTATACACCACGAACCCTGAGGTACGCACTAGTCTGATGTATACACCACGGACCCTGAGGTACGCACTAGTCTGATGTATACACCACGGACCCTGAGGTACGCACTAGACTGATGTATACACCACGGACCCTGAGGTACGCACTAGTTTGATATATACACCACGGTCCCTGATGTACGTCCTAGACTGATATATACACCACGGGCTCTGAGGTAAGCACTAGTCTGATATATACACCACGGACCCTGATGTACGTCCTAGACTGATATATACACCACCGGACCTGAGGTACGCACTAGTCTGATATATACACCACGGACCCTGATGTACGTCCTAGACTGATGTATAAACCACGGTCCCTGAGGTACGTCCTAGTCTGATGTATACACCACGGTCCCTGAGGTACGTCCTAGTCTGATATATACACCTCGGTCCCTGATGTACGTCCTAGACTGATATATACACCACGGACCATGAGGTACGTCCTAGACTGATGTGTGGGTGTGTTGTATATACACCACGGGACCTGAGGTACGCACTAGACTGATGTATACACCACGTTCCATGAGGTACGTCCTAGTCTGATGTATACACCACGGTCCCTGTGGTACATCCTAGTCTGATATATACACCACGGACCCTGAGGTACGCACTATTCTGATATATACACCACGTGACCTGAGGTACGCACTAGACTGATGTATACACCATGGGACCTGAGGTACGCACTAGACTGATGTATACACCACGGACCTGAGGTACGCACTAGACTGATATATACACCACGGGACCTGAGGTACGCACTAGACTGATGTATACACCACGGACCCTGAGGTACGCACTAGTTGATGTATACACCACGGACCCTGAGGTACGCACTAGACTGATGTATACACCACGACCCTGAGGTACGCACTAGACTGATATATACACCACGGGACCTGAGGTACGCACTAGACTGATGTATACACCACGGGACGTGAGGTACACCCCTAGTCTGATGTATACACCACGGGACGTGAGGTACACACCTAGTCTGATGTATACACCACGGGCCCTGAGGTACGTCCTAGTCTGATGTATACACCACGGTCCCTGAGGTACGTCATAGTCTGATGTATACACCACGGACCCTGAGGTACGCACTAGTCTGATATATACACCACGGGACCTGAGGTACGCACCAGTCTGATATATACACCACGGACCCTGAGGTATGCATAGTCTGATATATACACCACGGTCCCTGAGGTAGCACTAGTCTGATGTATACACCACGGACCCTGAGGTACGCACTAGTCTGATATATACAACACGGTCCCTGAGGTACGCACTAGTCTGATATATACACCACGGTCCTGAGGTAAGCACTAGTCTGATGTATACACCACGGTCCCTGATGTACGCACTAGACTGATGTATACCACCACGGGACGTGAGGTACGCCCCTAGTCTGATGTATAATCCACGTGCCCTGAGGTACGTCATAGTCTGATGTATACACCACGGTCCCTGAGGTACGTCCTAGTCTGATGTATACACCACGGACCCTGAGGTACGCACTAGTCTGATATATACACCACGGGACCTGAGTACGCAGTAGACTGAAGTATACACCACGGGACCTGAGGTACGCAGTAGACTGATGTATACACCACGGACTGAGGTACCATAGACTGATGTATACACCACGGACCTGAGGTACGCCTAGTTTGATATATACACCACGGTCCCTGATGTACTCCTAGACTGATATATACACCACGGTCCCTGAGGTACGTCCTAGTCTGATGTATACACCACGGTCCCTGAGGTACGTCTAGTCTTATGTATACACCTCGGTCCCTGATGTACGTCCTAGACTGATGTATACACCACGGTCCTGATGTACGTCCTAGACTGATGTATACACCACAGGCCTGAGGTACGCACTAGTCGATATATACACCACGGGACCTGAGGTACGCACTAGACTGATGTATACACCACGGGACCTAGGTACGCACTAACTGATTTATACACCACGTTCCTGAGGTACGTCCTAGTCTGATGTATACCCACGGTCCCTGTGGTACGTCCTAGTCTGATATATACACCACGGACCCTGAGGTACGCACTATTCTGATATATACACCACGTGACCTGAGGTACGCACTAGACTGATATATACACCACGGGCTCTGAGGTAAGCACTAGTCTGATATATACACCACGGACCTGATGTACGTCCTAGACTGATATATACACCACGGACCCTGATGTACGTCCTAGACTGATATATACACCACGGACCCTGATGTACGTCCTAGACTGATATATACACCACGGGCTCTGAGGTAAGCACTAGTCTGATATATACACCACGGACCCTGATGTACGTCCTAGACTGATATATACACCACGGACCCTGATGTACGTCCTAGACTGATATATACACCACGGACCCTGATGTACGTCCTAGACTGATATATACACCACGGGCTCTGAGGTAAGCACTAGTCTGATATATACACCACGGACCCTGATGTACGTCCTAGACTGATATATACACCACGGACCCTGATGTACGTCCTAGACTGATATATACACCACGGACCCTGATGTACGTCCTAGACTGATATATACACCACGGGCTCTGAGGTAAGCACTAGTCTGATATATACACCACGGACCCTGATGTACGTCCTAGACTGATATATACACCACGGACCCTGATGTACGTCCTAGACTGATATATACACCACGGGACCTGAGGTACGCACTAGTCTGATATATACACCACGGGACCTGAGGTACGCACTAGACTGATGTATACACCACGAACCCTGATGTACGGACTAGTCTGATGTATACACCACGGACCCTGAGGTACGCACTAGTCTGATGTATACACCACGGACCCTGAGGTACGCACTAGACTGATGTATACACCACGGACCCTGAGGTACGCACTAGACTGATATATACACTACGGGACCTGAGGTACGCACTAGACTGATGTATACACCACGGGACGTGAGGTACACCCCTAGTCTGATGTATACACCACGGGACGTGAGGTACACCCCTAGTCTGATGTATACACCACGGTCCCTGAGGTACGTCCTAGTCTTATGTATACACCACGGACCCTGAGGTACGCACTAGTCTGATATATACACCCCGGGACCTGAGGTACGCACTAGTCTGATATATACACCACGGGACCTGAGGTACGCACTAGACTGATGTATACACCACGGGACGTGAGGTACACCCCTAGTCTGATGTATACACCACGGGACGTGAGGTACACCCCTAGTCTGATGTATACACCACGGGACGTGAGGTACACCCCTAGTCTGATGTATACACCACGGGCCCTGAGGTACGTCCTAGTCTGATGTATACACCACGGTCCCTGAGGTACGTCCTAATCTGATGTATACACCACGGACCCTGAGGTAAGCACTAATCTGATATATACACCACGGGACCTGAGGTACGCACTAGACTGAAGTATACACCACGGGACCTGAGGTACGCACTAGTCTGATATATACACCACGGACACTGAGGTACGCACTAGTCTGATATATACACCACGGGACCTGAGGTACGCACTAGTCTGATATATACACCACGGACCCTGAGGTACGCACTAGTCTGATATATACACCTCGGTCCCTGATGTACGTCCTAGACTGATATATACACCACGGACCCTGAGGTACGTCCTAGACTGATTTATACACCACAGACCCTGAGGTACGCACTAGTCTGATATATACACCACGGGACCTGAGGTACGCACTAGAATGATGTATACACCACGGGACCTGAGGTACGCACTAGACTGATGTATACACCACGGTCCATGAGGTACGTCCTAGTCTGATGTATACACCACGGTCCCTGTGGTACGTCCTAGTCTGATATATACACCACGGACCCTGAGGTACGCACTAGCCTGATATATACACCACGGTCCCTGATGTACGTCCTAGACTGATGTATACACCACGGTCCCTGAGGTAGGTCCTAGACTGATGTAAACACCACGGTCCCTGAGGTACGTCCTAGTCTGATTTATACACCACGGGACCTGAGGTACGTCCTATTCTGATATATACACCACGGGACCTGAGGTACGCACTAGTCTGATATATATTCACCACGGGACGTGAGGTACACCCCTAGTCTGATGTATACACCACGGGACCTGAGGTACGTACTAGACTGATATATACACCACGGGACCTGAGGTACACACTAGACTGATGTATACACCACGAACCCGGAGGTACGCACTAGTCTGATGTATACACCACGGACCCTGAGGTACACACTAGTCTGATGTATACACCACGGACCCTGAGGTACGCACTAGACTGATGTATACACCACGGACCCTGAGGTACGCACTAGACTGATATATACACCACGGGACCTGAGGTACGCACTAGACTGATGTATATACCACGGGACGTGAGGTACACCCCTAGTCTGATGTATACACCACGGGACGTGAGGTACACCCCTAGTCTGATGTATACACCACGGGCCCTGAGGTACGTCCTAGTCTGATGTATACACCACGGTCCCTGAGGTACGTCCTAGTCTGATGTATACACCACGGACCCTGAGGTACGCACTAGTCTGATATATACACCACGGGACCAGAGGTACGCACTAGTCTGATATATACACCACGGGACCTGAGGTACGCACTAGACTGATGTATACACCACAGACCCTGAGGTACGCACTAGACTGATATATACACCACGGGACCTGAGGTACGCACTAGACTGATGTATACACTACGGGACCTGAGGTACGCACTAGACTGATGTATACACCACGGGACCTGAGGTACGCACTAGACTGATGTATACACCACGGGACCTGAGGTACGCACAATACTTATATATACACAACGGGATCTGAGGTACGCACTAGTCTGATGTATACACCACGGACCCTGAGGTAAGCACTAGTCTGATGTATACACCACGGACCCTGAGGTACGCACTAGACTGATGTATACACCACGGACCCTGAGGTACGCACTAGACTGATATATACACCACGGGACCTGAGGTACGCACTAGACTTGTGTATACACCACGGGACCTGAGGTACGCACTAGTCTGATGTATACACCACGGGACCTGAGGTACGCACTAGTCTGATGTATACACCACGGGACCTGAGGTACGCCCTATTCTGATATATACACCACGGTCCCTGATGTACGTCCTAGACTGATATATACACCACGGACCCTGAGGTACGTCCTAGACTGATTATACACCACGGACCTGAGGTACGCACTAGTCTGATATATACACCACGGGACCTGAGGTACGCACTAGAATGATGTATACACCACGGGACCTGAGGTACGCACTAGACTGATGTATACACCACGGTCCATGAGGTACGTCCTAGTCTGATGTATACACCACGGTCCCTGTGGTACGTCCTAGTCTGATATATACACCACGGACCCTGAGGTACGCACTAGTCTGATATATACACCACGGTCCCTGATGTACGTCCTAGACTGATATATACACCACGGACCATGAGGTACGTCCTAGACTGATGTATACACCACAGACCCTGAGGTACGCACTAGTCTGATATATACACCACGGGACCTGAGGTACGCACTAGACTGATGTATACACCACGGGACCTGAGGTACGCACTAGACTGATGTATACACCACGTTCCATGAGGTACGTCCTAGTCTGATGTATACACCACGGTCCCTGTGGTACGTCCTAGTCTGATATATACACCACGGACCCTGAGGTACGCACTATTCTGATATATACACCACGTGACCTGAGGTACGCACTAGACTGATGTATACACCACGGGCCCTGAGGTAAGCACTAGTCTGATGTATACACCACGGGACCTGATGTACGTCCTATACTGATATATACACCACGGAACCTGATGTACGTACTAGACTGATATATACACCACGGACCCTGATGTACGTCCTAGTCTGATATATACACCACGGGCCCTGAGGTAAGCACTAGTCTGATATATACACCACGGACCCTGATGTACGTCCTAGACTGATATATACACCACGGACCCTGATGTACGTCCTAGACTGATATATACACCACGGACCCTGATGTACGTCCTAGACTGATATATACACCACGGGCTCTGAGGTAAGCACTAGTCTGATATATACACCACGGACCCTGATGTACGTCCTAGACTGATATATACACCACGGACCCTGATGTACGTCCTAGACTGATATATACACCACGGACCCTGATGTACGTCCTAGACTGATATATACACCACGGGCTCTGAGGTAAGCACTAGTCTGATATATACACCACGGACCCTGATGTACGTCCTAGACTGATATATACACCACGGACCCTGATGTACGTCCTAGACTGATATATACACCACGGGACCTGAGGTACGCACTAGTCTGATATATACACCACGGGACCTGAGGTACGCACTAGACTGATGTATACACCACGAACCCTGATGTACGGACTAGTCTGATGTATACACCACGGACCCTGAGGTACGCACTAGTCTGATGTATACACCACGGACCCTGAGGTACGCACTAGACTGATGTATACACCACGGACCCTGAGGTACGCACTAGACTGATATATACACTACGGGACCTGAGGTACGCACTAGACTGATGTATACACCACGGGACGTGAGGTACACCCCTAGTCTGATGTATACACCACGGGACGTGAGGTACACCCCTAGTCTGATGTATACACCACGGTCCCTGAGGTACGTCCTAGTCTTATGTATACACCACGGACCCTGAGGTACGCACTAGTCTGATATATACACCCCGGGACCTGAGGTACGCACTAGTCTGATATATACACCACGGGACCTGAGGTACGCACTAGACTGATGTATACACCACGGGACGTGAGGTACACCCCTAGTCTGATGTATACACCACGGGACGTGAGGTACACCCCTAGTCTGATGTATACACCACGGGACGTGAGGTACACCCCTAGTCTGATGTATAATCCACGTGCCCTGAGGTACGTCCTAGTCTGATGTATACACCACGGTCCCTGAGGTACGTCCTAATCTGATGTATACACCACGGACCCTGAGGTAAGCACTAATCTGATATATACACCACGGGACCTGAGGTACGCACTAGACTGAAGTATACACCACGGGACCTGAGGTACGCACTAGTCTGATATATACACCACGGACACTGAGGTACGCACTAGTCTGATATATACACCACGGGACCTGAGGTACGCACTAGTCTGATATATACACCACGGACCCTGAGGTACGCACTAGTCTGATATATACACCTCGGTCCCTGATGTACGTCCTAGACTGATATATACACCACGGACCCTGAGGTACGTCCTAGACTGATTTATACACCACAGACCCTGAGGTACGCACTAGTCTGATATATACACCACGGGACCTGAGGTACGCACTAGAATGATGTATACACCACGGGACCTGAGGTACGCACTAGACTGATGTATACACCACGGTCCATGAGGTACGTCCTAGTCTGATGTATACACCACGGTCCCTGTGGTACGTCCTAGTCTGATATATACACCACGGACCCTGAGGTACGCACTAGCCTGATATATACACCACGGTCCCTGATGTACGTCCTAGACTGATGTATACACCACGGTCCCTGAGGTAGGTCCTAGACTGATGTAAACACCACGGTCCCTGAGGTACGTCCTAGTCTGATTTATACACCACGGGACCTGAGGTACGTCCTATTCTGATATATACACCACGGGACCTGAGGTACGCACTAGTCTGATATATATTCACCACGGGACGTGAGGTACACCCCTAGTCTGATGTATACACCACGGGACCTGAGGTACGTACTAGACTGATATATACACCACGGGACCTGAGGTACACACTAGACTGATGTATACACCACGAACCCGGAGGTACGCACTAGTCTGATGTATACACCACGGACCCTGAGGTACACACTAGTCTGATGTATACACCACGGACCCTGAGGTACGCACTAGACTGATGTATACACCACGGACCCTGAGGTACGCACTAGACTGATATATACACCACGGGACCTGAGGTACGCACTAGACTGATGTATATACCACGGGACGTGAGGTACACCCCTAGTCTGATGTATACACCACGGGACGTGAGGTACACCCCTAGTCTGATGTATACACCACGGGCCCTGAGGTACGTCCTAGTCTGATGTATACACCACGGTCCCTGAGGTACGTCCTAGTCTGATGTATACACCACGGACCCTGAGGTACGCACTAGTCTGATATATACACCACGGGACCAGAGGTACGCACTAGTCTGATATATACACCACGGGACCTGAGGTACGCACTAGACTGATGTATACACCACAGACCCTGAGGTACGCACTAGACTGATATATACACCACGGGACCTGAGGTACGCACTAGACTGATGTATATACTACGGGACCTGAGGTACGCACTAGACTGATGTATACACCACGGGACCTGAGGTACGCACTAGAATGATGTATACACCACGGGACCTGAGGTACGCACAATACTTATATATACACAACGGGATCTGAGGTACGCACTAGTCTGATGTATACACCACGGACCCTGAAGTAAGCACTAGTCTGATGTATACACCACGGACCCTGAGGTACGCACTAGACTGATGTATACACCACGGACCCTGAGGTACGCACTAGACTGATATATACACCACGGGACCTGAGGTACGCACTAGACTTGTGTATACACCACGGGACCTGAGGTACGCACTAGTCTGATGTATACACCACGGGACCTGAGGTACGCACTAGTCTGATTTATACACCACGGGACCTGAGGTACGCCCTATTCTGATGTATACACCACGGGACCTGAGGTACGCACTAGTATGATATATACACCACGGTCCCTGAGGTACGCACTAGTCTGATATATACACCACGGGACCTGAGGTACGCACTAGTCTGATATATACACCACGGGACCTGAGGTACGCACTAGACTGATGTATATACCACGGGACGTGAGGTACACCCCTAGTCTGATGTATACACCACGGGACGTGAGGTACCCCTAGTCTGATGTATACACCACGGGCCCTGAGGTACGTCCTAGTCTGATGTATACACCACGGTCCCTGAGGTACGTCCTAGTCTGATGTATACACCACGGACCCTGAGGTACGCACTAGTCTGATATATACACCACGGGACCTGAGGTACGCACTAGACTGATGTATACACCACAGACCCTGAGGTACGCACTAGACTGATATATACACCACGGGACCTGAGGTACGCACTAGACTGATGTATACACTACGGGACCTGAGGTACGCACTAGACTGATATATACACCACGAGACCTGAGGTACGCACTAGTCTGATGTATACACCACGGGACCTGAGGTACGCACTAGACTGATGTATACACCACGGTCCCTGATGTACGTCCTAGACTGATGTATACACCACGGACCCTGAGGTACGTCCTAGACTGATGTATACACCACGGACCCTGAGGTACGCACTAGTCTGATATATACACCACGGGACCTGAGGTACGCACTAGACTGATATATACACCACGGGACCTGAGGTACGCACTAGACTGATGTATACACCACGGTCCCTGAGATACGTCCTAGTCTGATGTATACACCACGGTCCCTGAGGTACGTCCTAGTCTGATATATACACCACGGACCCTGAGGTACGCACTAGTCTGATATATACACCACGGTCCCTGATGTACGTCCTAGACTGATGTATACCCCACAGTCCATGAGGTACGTCCTAGACTGATGTATACACCACGGTCCCTGAGGTACTTCCTAGTCTGATGTATACACCACGGGACCTGAGGTACGTCCTAGTCTGATATATACACCACGGGACCTGAGGTACGCACTAGTCTGATATATACACCACGGACCTGAGGTACGCACTATCTGATATATACACCACGGGACCTGAGGTACGCACTAGTCTGATATATACACCACGGTCCCTGAGGTACGCACTAGTCTGATATATACACCACGGTCCCTGAGGTAAGCACCTGTCTGATATATACACCACGGACCCTGAGGTAAGCACTAGTCTGATGTATACACCACGGACCCTGATGTACCCCTAGACTGATGTATACACCACTGACCTGAGGTCGCCCTATCTGATGTATCACCACGGACCTGATGTACGCCCTAGTTTGATGTATACACCACGGGCCTGAGGTACGTCCTAGTCTGATGTATACACCACGGGCCTGATGTACGTCCTAGTTGATGTATACACCACGAGCCCTGAGGTACGTCCTAGTTTGATGTATACACCACGGGACCTGATGTACGTCCTAGTCTGATGTATACACCACGGGCCCTGATGTACGTCCTAGTCTGATGTATACACCACGGGACCTGATGTACGTCCTAGTCTGATGTATACACCACGGGCCCTGATGTACGTCCTAGTCTGATGTATACACCACGGGCCCTGATGTACGCCCTAGTCTGATGTATACACCACGGTCCCTGATGTACGCCCTAGTCTGATGTATACACCACGGGACCTGAGGTACGCACTACACTGATGTATACACCACGGTCCTGAGGTACGCACTAGTCTGATATATACACCACGGACCCTGAGGTACGCACTAGTCTGATGTATACACCACGGACCCTGAGGTACGCACTAGTCTGATGTATACACCACGGACCCTGAGGTACGCACTAGACTGATGTATACACCACGGACCTGAGGTACGCACTAGACTGATATATACACCACGGGACCTGATGTACGCACTAGACTTGTGTATACACCACGGGACCTGAGGTACGCACTAGTCTGATGTATACACCACGGGATCTGAGGTACGCACTAGTCTGATGTATACACCACGGGACCTGAGGTACGCCCTAGTCTGATGTATACACCACGGGACCTGAGGTACGCACTAGTATGATATATACACCACGGTCCCTGAGGTAAGCACTAGTCTGATATATACACCACGGACCCTGAGGTAAGCACTAGTCTGATGTATACACCACGGACCCTGATGTACGCCCTAGACTGATGCATACACCACTTGACCTGAGGTCCGCCCTAATCTGATGTATCCACCACGGGACCTGATGTACGCCCTAGTTTGATGTATACACCACGGGACCTGAGGTACGTCCTAGTCTGATGTATACACCACGGGTCCTGATGTACGTCCTAGTATGATGCATACACCACGAGCCCTGAGGTTCGTCCTAGTCTGATGTATACAACACGAGCCCTGAGGTACGTCCTAGTCTGATGTATACACCACGGGACCTGATGTACGTCCTAGTCTGATGTATACACCACGGTCCCTGATGTACGCCCTAGTCTGATGTATACACCACGGTCCCTGATGTACGCCCTAGTCTGATGTATACACCACGGTCCCTGATGTACGCCCTAGACTGATGTATACACCACGGTCCCTGATGTACGCCCTAGTCTGATGTATACACCACGGTCCCTGATGTACGCCCTAGACTGATGTATACACCACGGTCCCTGATGTACGTCCTATACTGATGTATACACCACGGGCCCTGATGTACGCCCTAGTCTGATGTATACACCACGGACCCTGATGTACGTCCTAGACTGATGTATACACCACTGGCCCTGATGTACGCCCTAGTCTGATGTATACACCACGGGCCCTGATGTACGCCCTAGTTTGATGTATACACCACGGGACCTGAGGTACGTCCTAGTTTAATGTATATACCACGGGACCTGAGGTACGTCCTAGTTTGATGTATACACCACGTGACCTGAGGTACGCCCTAGTCTGATGTATAAACCACGGGACCTGAAGTACGCCCTAGTTTGATGTATACACCACGGGACCTGATGTACGTCCTAGCCTGATGTATACACCACGGGACCTGAGGTACGCCCTAGTCTGATGTATATACCACGGGCCCTGAGGTACGCACTAGTCTGATGTATACACCACGGGCCCTGAGGTACGTCCTAGTCTGATGTATACACCACGGGCCCCCGGGTACGTCCTATATTGCTGTATATACCAAGGAACCTGAGGTATGCCCTAATTTGATGTATGCACCATCGCCATGAGGGAGAGGGAAGAGGCAATATGGAATTTAAATGCCATGCATAAGAGCACAATCATAACGTCTCCAGCGGGGCTCGTACTCCGGACATTGAACTCCAGACCGTTCGCACATGTGGCACGTTTAGTTGAAGTGCCATGTATCGCTGCTATGTGAGCCATGTTTAGTTGAAGTGCCATGTATCGCTGCTATGTTAGCAATGTTTAGATGAAGTGCCATGTATCGATGTTATGTGAGCCATGTTTAATTGAAGTCCCGTGTATCGATCCTATGTTAGCCATGTTTAGATGAAGTCCCATATATCGATGCTATGCGAGCAATGTTTAGATGAAGTCCCATGTATCGATGCTATGTGAGCCATGTTTAGATGACGTCCCATGCATCGATGATGTGCGAGCCATGTTTACATGATGTCCCATGTATCGATGCTATGCAATATCATGTATCGATGCTATGTGAGGCATGTTTAGATGAAGTACCATGTATCGATACTATGTTAGTCATGTTTATATGAAGTCTCATGTATCGATGCTATGTGAGCCATGTTTAGATGACGTCCCATGTATCGATGATGTGCGGCCATGTTTACATGAACTCCCATTTATCGATGCTATGCGAGCCATGTTTAGATGAAGTCCCATGCATCGATGATGTGCGAGCCATGTTTACATGATGTCCCATGTATCGATGCTATGCAATATCATGTATCGATGCTATGTGAGGCATGTTTAGATGAAGTGCCATGTATCGATACTATGTTAGTCATGTTTATATGAAGTCTCATGTATCGATGCTATGTGAGCCATGTTTAGATGACGTCCCATGTATCGATGATGTGCGGCCATGTTTACATGAACTCCCATTTATCGGTGCTATGCGAGCCATGTTTAGATGAAGTCCCATGCATCGATGATGTGCGAGCCATGTTTACATGATGTCCCATGTATCGATGCTATGCAATATCATGTATCGATGCTATGTGAGGCATGTTTAGATGAAGTACCATGTATCGATACTATGTTAGTCATGTTTATATGAAGTCTCATGTATCGATGCTATGTGAGCCATATTTAGATGAAGTACCATGTATCGATGCTATGTGAGCCATGTTTAGATGAAGTACCATGTATCGATGCTATGTGAGCCATGTTTAGATGAAGTCCCATGTATCGATGCTATGTTAGGCATGTTTAGATGAAGTACCATGTATCGATACTATGTGAGCCATGTTTAGAAGAAGTACCATGTATCGATGCTATGTTAGGCATGTTTAGATGAAGTACCATGTATCGATGCTATGTGAGCCATGTTTAGAAGAAGTACCATGTATCGATGCTATGTTAGGCATGTTTAGATGAAGTACCATGTATCGATGCTATGTGAGCCATGTTTAGAAGAAGTACCATGTAGGGATGCTATGTGAGCAATGTTTAGATGAAGTAGCATGCCTCGATGCTATGAAGTTCCATGCTATGTTGCTATGCATTGGACATGTTCTGTATATTGCACTAAATTAGAAGATGGCAGTCCATGAGAAAGCCAAATAAGTCGCTGTTTTACTAAATTGTAACAACAGTTCAACCGAAATGTCTCATACCCGCACCCTGCACATCGTCTTTCATATGGTTTATTTTAGCATTCCTCTGGCGGACTAATAACATACAAATGTGCAAGATATTATAATCAATCTCAAATAAATGGAAGCTAATAAACCTACACATGTTTGTATTACTAACTGACACCATTCGTATATACAAGGTCTGTATAATTCAGAAACACTTCCTGTTTGTTAATCGAAATTACCAACCGAATTCCCTCATATCATCGTCTCTTACAATCGAACATCCTCATATCGTTGTCTCTTACAACCGACCCCCCTCATATCGTCGTCTCTTACAACCGAACCCTCCCCCCTCATATCGTCGTCTCATACAACCGACCCCCCCCCCTCATATCGTCGTCTCTTACAACCGACCCCCCTCATATCG
>CM026387.1:82949782-83007962 GCA_014843695.1 Archivesica marissinica | reverse complement strand
AACAAACTTACTATTATACGTTAATGTTGATGGTATTGTTGCAAATCTACCGTTCAAAGTTAACGTATATAGTTACTGGATTGAACAAGCTTACCTGATGTACTTGATGCATCAGTACTGGAACCTCCTACAACATATAACATACCATGTTTAATATGCCGAATAATGGCCGCGACGTGTGGACGAAAATAACAATCAAAGAATGTATTCATACTTAATACGTCATGGTACGAACGCGTCACGGCCGAAAACCGCAATGCATTTATATAATAACACAATGTTAGTAGCATTGTACATAAATTATAACATAATCAATGTACAACACTATAAAATCAATACAAGTATATACACATAATGGGTGGGCTGGGAGTGTTTTTAAATCCTGAACAAACGTCCAACACCGACTACAACTGAACACTAACTGACCAGTGACGTAAAATATTCACCCAATTAATTCATGCTCCACTGGTCGGTGAACGAATGGTCAAAGGGAAATCACTCGTTTAATTATGACATTTTGTATAAAAAAGTTTAGTTTACTCTCAAGTTTAATATTCCTATCAGCTTGAACTGATATAATTATATTCGAATTAATGGTGTTAAAAAGAAAACACTGGTAATACATCATATACACTGGAATATTATATACGGTATAGGCATGCACACGTGTGTACAACAGAGATAGAGAGAGAGATAGAGGCAGACAGAGAGACTCAGAAAGAGAAAGAGAGAGCGGAGAGAGCAGTGAGAGCAGAGATAGAGCAGAGAGAGAGAGCAGAGATAGCGCAGAGAGAGATAACAGAGAGAGAGAGCAGAGAGAGCAGAGATAGCAGAGATAGAGAGAGAGCAGAGAGAGAGATCAGAGAGAGAGCGCAGAGAGATAACAGAGAGAGAGCAGAGAGAGAGAGCAGAGAGGGATAGAGCAGAGAGAGCGCAGAGAGAGATAGCAGAGAGATAGCAGAGAGAGCAGAGAGAGCAGAGAGAGCACAGAGACAGAGAGAAAGAGAAGAGAGAGAGAGAAAAAAAGAAAGAGAGAGAGGGAGAGATAATTAAGTGTCTGTCTTAAGTGTACCTTTACTATGGTCCAGATAGGGCTGGAACTCGTAACCCGGCACTCGGTTGCGGGTCGGACACCATAGGCACTACACAAGGGAGGCTCCCCTTTATTACAATATATTAGGTGAGCATAACATGTATTAAAGATATTATAGCTTTCTGTCCATTTCTATCGTTATATAATGTAAATTAGCACGTGATATGTAATTCAAACATCCTATTACCTTTACTGTATGTAGTAGACATGTCCTTCTCGTAAGGAGATGTAAGACACTGTATCTCTTTACTCCAGCATGTTCGTGCTTCCTTGCGCCACAAACAATGGAATATAAAGATAAAAAATCCCTGCAATGAATTGAACACTGCAAACAAATAATGGAACACAATTCCAAATTTGTCCACTGCAAGGAAAGCAAACGCCCATGTTAATCCTAGCAGAAACAACAAACTGATTACCCCGCGCAGCCGCACAGCTGTGCTGGGTTTATCGGTCTTAGGCAACGTGTTGCCACTTCTGTTCACGATCTTCCGGATTGCCAACACATATATGATGGAATTGATGATAAGGAGCAAGCAAACTGGACCAAGAAATGCAGCATAGAATGGTACCCGGCCCAGCCAGCACATGAAATATTAGAAATCCACACTGTAATGAGTTTACAGGCACAGTTCGACCAATGAATTGATGGAGATACATACTGTAAAACAAATCCGTACATAGTTTACGGCTAAATACATATTACTATTCAAACTGTCTGTCACAATTTGTAAAAATGTTGCTCTCATACAATTGTGTTAATCGCACGACCATTATGCTCGGACCGGGTGGGCCGGTGGGTTTGCTCTGGATACTCCGGTTATATCCCCATGAATGACCACATGCGCTTTCATCCACACCAACGATAGTGATTAAATATAAGTTGTTACCAAAGGTTGTTTAGTATCCGGTGTAAAACAAATAAAATGTATACTAATCTGTATCACCTAAGTTTTCCCGTCGTTACTCTACGCCAGTCCGAATTTAATTATTGCCATTTTTAGAAAGAAAATTTATCTGTGTACGTATACAAGCACATATTACACAATTTCGTCACTCGAGGCAGTATTTGACAGAAAGCAGAGACAAACGTGTATAGCTGGTATATATAAGTTATATGCGTTACGTTAGTATAGCTCAGAACGATATTTCGAGCACTTTACTTCAAAGATTTACGTGTCAATACAATAAAAATGTCATCTTTCAAACTGGACTTGTAATCCAGTGGTCGCAGGTTCGAAACCCAGCTATGCTAAAATGACTCATATCATAGTATTTCGGATGCTACTTTAAAGCGAGGTCTCTTGTCTGTGCTTTATACAGTGTACGCACATTTACAGAACCAAAGGAGAGTCTGGAATGGGAAGTAAACATAAACTACAAACATTACTTACGGACAGACGGACACACATCCAAACTAAACTAGTATTACATTCCCGCACATTTGGAGATATTGTAATTAAATTCCACGAATCAAAAGTGTTTAAAATATACAAATATACTAGTACCAACAAGACTGAATCAGTAGTTGTCTCTTGGATATGACTATTATATCATACAACTTACATTCCACCTGACTGTAGCCCATAGTTGTCGCTTGTATTGACTCCAAGTGTTATCACAACCACTACAATTGGCAACGCTGTAAACATACACCTCAGAAATAAATACACACCATACAAATAGATAGCAATATTAATAAAGTCTTAACATTCAATGTCCAATTTGAATTATTACTACACAACTCATCTAATGACTGTAAATAGATTGTACTTATTATACAGTTATGAGTATGTATGACTTTAATCCAATAGTTTATTATAACACATCAACTTTGCTAAATTACATATTACGATATTAATTAAATTCGACACCAATCTCAAATTAATGTACCAATTTTCTACACCTGAGACTACATAACAATATTGTACTTTTCATCACATTCCCAGTGCAATTGTTTATGTTTTTGCCGGTTGCTTTACGTTGCATTTAAAAACAATTCAATGAACAGTGTTTTATAATAGCTACCTTTAGCTTCCTACTTGTGCCTTTGCATTGTGTATTATGTATGTCGTTGTGTCGTTTATGTTTTGCAATAAATACTGTTTAACCAAATTTACATCTGTTACAACTAGTAGTTTATAGTGTTTTTGTTTATTATAGTGTCAGCTCTATTGAAAGGGTCAGCCATTGCTAACGTATCTCAGACACCTCTTATGAACACAAGTAGGCCTACTCCCGAATCCTAGCCTTGAAGGTCAGCCACCATGTTGATAGGCAATCGGTAACCATTATTTAACCAACTGGCGGCTCACATAAAGGCCATATCAGAAAGAACACACTACGAGGGTAGAACCTTCGACCTCCCGCACCCAAGCTTCACTAAGCTACTGTGAGTGTTCATATATAGTCTCAATTAGAATTAATTACATATACAAATGAAACGAGTTCTATGCTAATACATGTTAATTAAGTGATAACAATTATCCATTGGATATACTGTAGGATATCTGTCGAGATTTAATAATGGTAAGATGAGAACACGAATAATAATTGATTGCATGTCATGCACAGATAACAACGATGAAAATATAGAAAACCAATTAATTGAATAGATCCTCCTTAAAGAATATTCAGGGGACAATAACTAACAAGTATCTCTCATTCTACACACCAATCCAACAGCCTCAAGGGAAGGCAACGAATTGTTGTGTCGTTTTATGGAAACACCCGAGGTATAATATAGTAGGTGATGAATGACCCCGAAGCTTATAGCCATAGCCGAAGAAGTTACAGCCCGGACTGGACATATTGACTCGGACGGACGGACGGACACACGAATAGTGCGACAACTATATGCCTCACTTCGGGTGCATATAAGGAACCCATATGTTCAATCCATATGACATATGTATACATGTATCGTGTTTCAGTTATTTGTACAACACAACATACAATAAAGTTGCAGATTGTACATTTATAAACATAGCATACGCCAACAATGTGTCTACTAGTTGTAAATAAACCTACCCCAGAATATCGGGCTTACTAGTTGTACATATATATATATAGCCCCTGAACAATGAGCTGGCTAGTTGTAAATAAACATACCACACCCGGGCAATGCGCTTTACAGTTGAAGATAAACTTACCCCACCCGAACAATGTGCTTTTCAGTTGGAAACGAGCAACATATGTCTCAAACACTTTGACAAGTGCGAGGTAGATAATGAACGCTTCTACGGCCATCCAACACATTACCGACAACAGAAAGTAGTGCAACAACACAGCAACAACCTGAAATGGAATGATACACACATAAAGTAGTGCAGCAACAGACCATCAACCTGAAATGGAATGATACACACATAAAGTAGTGCAGCAACACAGCAACAATCTGAAATGGAATGATACATACATAAAGTACTGCAGCAACACAGCAACAACCTGAAATGGAATGATACACACATAAATTAGTGCAGCAACAGGGCAACACTCTGACATGGAATGATTCACACACCCAATAATGCAGCAACACGACAACAACCTGGTATGGAATGATACACACATAAAGTAGTGCAACAACAGGGCAACAACCCGAGATGGTCGTATAACATATATGACTTTTGTGGAGCTACCGTGGTGTAATGGACGCGGTATCCGCCTTGGAACCGTGAGCTTGTGAGTTCGATCTGTCAGATCTGCGGTGGAGGTGTCCTTATGCGACACATTTAAGTCCACTCTGGCTCTTCTGTATCTCCATCATGGCGATGGATTCCATCAGGAATGAGGTAGCGAGACTGATTAATCTAATGTTGTACATACTTGTTTCGCAATTGAGCTAACATTATTATGTTTGTATAAGAATAGAGAGTGATAAAGGAAGACGATAACTAACAATTTCCAAACAAACTATAAGAACAACAATAACGAATAGGAGACGACTATATAGTGTGAGCGACCGACTACCTTGCACCCGACAACGCTAGCTGCTGCATACTCTTGTTCACCGGCCAGGAACACCAAATCCACCAAGCCTATCGCAACACACAGGTTCATCAGAATTACGGAAGGGTTACCACGTCTAAGCTTTCTAAAATACAACAGAAAGTATATCTGATGAGCATTTTATTATTGGGGTTCAGTGCTCATGTTAATCGAGGGGCCTCTGACCGAGTAGTTTAGGTGATTGCCAAATACGTTGCTCATCACCACTGTAAGTTCGAATCTCAAAGGGATATCGAATTATTCCATGCGAGGATCGAACTATTCCATGCGAGGATGGTATCCACCTGGCTTGCGGAATGTCGGTGGTTCTATGCCAATCAAGTGCCTGAACTATGGCTCTGGATGACACGTAGAGTCTTCCTCAACCGATACAAGGTGGATATTAACCATATGATATAATATGTTTGTCCTACCTCACAAATAAATCAAAAACAAACATCTTGTCAATTGAGATTTCGAACTATGACAGAATAGGATATATACTTAGGGTCACTTGTAACCCGACACATATATATGTCGGTATAATTGGATTATTTGTTCCAATTCGGTCTATGTATAAATCAACTCATCATACGTACATACAGGACATTTCTTTTCAATTGTCCAAAAGGTATAAAACTTAACAAATAACAAACAACACTGTAAAATCAAAATTCACAAACAGGACAGGTGCAAAACCTGAAATTCACTAACAACGCAATACATGACACTTTTCAATTTGGATTATCTCGAGCATGGTTCAAGATATTGTACAATAAATGATAAAATCGAGAGACTGAGGTGTGTGCACGTCGTACGAGTCATGGGAGGACATACTAGATATTAGTCTCTCGAACATACATATTGTATTGGGATTCGATGACTTTTCACATTGTTCGGATTTTGCGTTGGGTCATCATTTTTGTGAATTTTGATTTGACAGTGATGTTTGTTATTTGTTTAGTTTTATTCTTTATTGTTGATGAATTAAACATAAATTACTAGTATGTACGTATGCTATGTTGATTTATTCATGGTCCAAATGTGAACAAAATTATTTCCCAAATAATCAAATTATACCGAATTATATACGTGTTGGATTACAAGCTGCCCTAAGTGTATATAATATATATTTTATTCATTATATAGTTTTTGTTTGTGAATGGCCGATATGGAGACTACCAAAATAACGATATCATCCATATGTTCTTGTATGGTATTGTCACAACATGATGCATCTATTATATATTCTAACACGACCCAGCTAATAACTTATAGAGTAAAATCTACCTCGGGTTATTCTGCGATATACCTATCTTGAACTATGCTGCGCGCACCGTGTTTTAGCTATTCCATTGATACAATTCGTGTACAGTGTTATGATTCATATGTTCTTGTATAGTATTGTCACAACATGATGCAACTATTATATAATACACTACATGTATGTTTAAACTAACTATCACATCACAAAGTCGTCCACTAATATTGGAGAACAAATATCACCCTTTTTATTTAAGTTTATTTAACGTCAGGTAGTTTTTCTAACAACATCTTTCCTGGGCATGTTCCAGCGGTTAAGTACTTGGTGCACTAACCTCTGTAAGAAACTGCCAACATTTGCCATATATAGAGACATGGTCTGAGCGGGGTTCGAACCCGTGACCATCAGTGATGATTGGTTCAGTGGTATACAAATCAGTGATGTTAACCAGTCGACAATGGAGGCGGACACATATTACCCTGCTTCAATCCGACAGCTATATGAAACACGTCCGAGTAACTCGGTATCGGACGAAATCCTAGCTTCATGTTTCAATTTTCAACTGGAAGTCGTGATAGAGCAGTGGATGCGAACGGTCCGGAGTTCGAGCCCCGCTGGAGCCATTACAATTGTGCCATTAGGCAAGGTATTGAAATTCCACATCTTCTCTCTCCTTCATGGCGATGGATTCCATCAGGAATGAGGTCTCGAGGGTGATTAATATACGTTGAAATAACTTGTTTCGCAATCGAGCTAAAATGAATTTGTATACACTGGTTTCAAGTTTCAAATTTATTGGCATTATCAGCATTATATTTACTTTGGTCATTTACACAATGCGCTTGCATAAACTATGGACATACACAAATACATAAATACATACACACACATTTTCAGAAACAGTTATATTATCGAGGGTATTATTTCTTAGAAACATAGGTTCCCTAATATACTTCAATATCTTTAACAATTCCATTTTATTCTTAGATGACATGATGATATTGAATATATGTACACAATGCCAACATATTGTTACAAAGGTATTTAGTTCTTAACCTTCTGTATCTGTTACAACATAGCAAAAAGTGATACTCAGATTCAACCTTCATCTGGTTACATAGTTTACATAAACGATGTTCTCTTTCTATATCAATATATCTACAAGATTCAATTTCTATGTTGTCACAGATAGAGTTACTAATCCGCAGTATTTTTCTTTGAATACCAGGTATATACAGCTTTTGGTAAATGCCATTACTGTGAGTGTTTTACATTTGTTTTACATGTATCTATCGTCGCAAACCGTTGCCCATATGAGGGATGCCTCATGAAGAGATAAGTAATTTTAGAGTCCCATTCCATTCCAGAGTCAGCTCTTGTTCAATGTGTTAAAGGACCGACACGAACACATCGGCCTTAAATTCCTATTGGAACACTATTACGGTGTTTCGGAGTAAAGTACTAGTATACAGACGTTGGATTATTATTATTACTGTACAGGTAAGACAATATACGATAGCTTGCAGGCAACTTGAGGTAATGTGACGTATTGTTTAATGCCAACACCCTGACTTACGTGTAATAGTTTAGAAATTGAATTAGGTAGATACAGTGGAATAGATAGAGTTAATGTTTATGCAAGTAGTGTAATGTAAATGTCTTTGAGTCCGATTATCATTTTGTGTTATGCTGTACAATATATTCTGACATTCGGAATAAATATTTAGGCAACATATCATGGCCTACAGATAAACTTGTTTAATGTCATGATGTATATAGAAAGGAACATCAATTATTTAAAGTTTATCAAATTAATGAAGCTTCTAAAATTCGTAAAGATACCCTTGCACATTTGACTGTTTTGTAAATAGTTCCCTATTATGTATTTGCGATGTTGAATGTAATTATATGTGTTGTATTTGCCATATTTCACATTGTATTTGTTGTATTTGCCATATTTCACATTATATTTGTTGTATTCGCCATATTTCACATTGTATTTGTTAATGGCCATATACATATTGTTTTTTGCTGATTATGCCAATAAACTTGAATTGAAATGCGAATATTGTATCGAATGTTTGTTTGTAACCGTTATTATTCTATGTTGAAAACAATCGTAAATGTATGTGATTATGATTATGTATATTCAATAAAACCAATTATTATTGAAACTAAATACCACGTGACATTCAATACATCGCCATTTTGTGGGTCAATAAGCCAGATGTTCGTGACGTCATCTGAATTATATACATTACCTGAATTTGATATATGTAACCAAGGTGAGGATAACTCCGATCAATGAGAGTCCACATCCGACATAGGAGATGATCTGAAGAGCCAGTGCGTCAGCGCTATCCACTGATCCGTAAACATCCTATTGAAAACAAACAGTAACATAACTAGAACAAGTGTCTAATGTAATGAGTCAAATATAAGTAAAATATGATTGTTTAATATAGTGCCATCCCTATTGAAAGGGCCAGCTATTTCTGACGTATTAGACATCTATTTAATAACACCAGCACTACTCGAATCCTATCCTTGCAAGCCAGGAGCCAGGCTGATATGCAATGAGTAACACTTATTTAATAGCTGGCGGCTCTATCTATATGACGATGTTGACACATTCGATATCCCGCTCTGTAGGACACATTCACTACTAGGTTACGGTATCACCACATCCTGAACTAGATAAGATGGTCTAGCGGTCGACGTGATGGCCGATACGTACGCATCCATCATACATGTAACCATACATACTCGATGGAGCCATAACAACTTCACGACGCCAAACACACCAGGCGTAAACTTGAACGAAAATGGCGCACCACCAGACTCTGTATAGATCACGAAATTTACCGAAACCATTGCGCCGATATGAACAAAATTCTCCGAGATGCCAGAGTCGAATACTTTTCTGAAAAAGTCTCATCATGTGAACGCGATCAAAAGAGTTTATTCAAGGTCACAAAACATCTACTCGATGGTCCAAGCAAGGTCCCTCTGCCATCAGACAAAACTTCCCAAGTACTGGCTCAAGAATTTAGTGATTTTTTCATCACGAAGGTGGAGGATATTAGACACAAAATATCTTTACAAAATGAGTTGACTACAAGTGAAGCTAGTCAGGTTATCGAAACAAATTCAAATGAAAATACCAGCCGGCTAGTCAATTTCAGTCCAGCTTCGGAAGATGAGATAAAAAAAACTTATAAACGGTTCACCAAACAAATCGTGTGAACTAGACCCACTCCCAACTTGGCTCTTGAAATCAGTTATTGTTGAGCTTTTACCACTGCTAAAAAAACCAACCCTCGATGAAAATGTACTAAAAAACTATAGACCAGTGTCAAATTTACCATATGTGTCTAAAATTGCCGAAAAAGTTGTCAGCACACGTATTGAAGAACATTTAACATCAAACAGTCTGCATGAGGAACACCAATCTGCATACAGAAAATATCACTCCACAGAAACCGCGTTGGTGAAAGTGCAAAACGACATTCTTCAATCCCTAGATAAGAGCAATGCTTCTATTCTAGTTCTGCTCGATTTGTCAGCAGCCTTTGACACAATTGACCATGTCACATTGCTGCATCGTCTTGAAAACCATTTTGGAATTGCCGACAAACCACTCCAGTGGATAAAATCTTATCTCACTGATAGATACCAAACAGTTTGTATTGATGGAAAGTTGTCCAAACCAGTCAAGATGCATGTCAGTGTTCCTCAAGGTTCGGTGTTAGGCCCTAAATTCTACACCATGTATACCAAGCCCGTTGGTTCCATATGCAAAAAACGTGGTCTTAAACATCACTTTTACACGGATGACTCGCAGCTATATTTATCCTTTGAACCAACGGATGATCAATCACAGTTAGAAACCATACGCCGTGTTGAAGATTGTTTTAACGAAATTGTTCAATGGATGCACATAAACATGCTCAAATTGAATGAAGACAAGACGGAAGTTATTGTTTTTTGCTCAAAACAAAAAGAACAATCAGTCGAAAATATCACAATAACTGTTGGAGACTCTGCTATAAAACCATCAAAGTGCGTGAGAAACCTTGGGGCTATGCTAGACTCCCAACTTAACATGGAACAACATGTAAATTCAGTGTGCAGATCCAGTTATGGTCAGATCAGAAAGATTGGTCATATCAGAAAATTCCTTACAACCCATGCAACAAAAACCCTAGTAAATTCGCTTGTGACATCGAGAATGGACTATTGTAATGGGCTGCTTCATGGTGTATCAAAATCAACGATTTCCAAATTACAGAATGTTCAACACACAGCTGCCCGCCTGATATCAAAAACGTCCCGGTTCGACCACGTGTCTCCTATTCTTGAAGATATCCACTGGCTACCCGTCAACTACAGAATTAAATACAAAATCCTAACACTAACATATAAAGCACTAAATGACAAAGGCCCAGTTTACATTAAAAACATGCTGAAAGTGTACCACCCTAAGAGAACATTAAGATCGCAAAATGGTTCCCTTAGACTAGTCGAGGAGGACCCAAGACACATTAAGTCAGTGACATATGGTGACAGAAGATTTGAAGTAGCCGCACCAAAACTATGGAACGCCCTTCCCAATGGAATCAGGGACTCAAAATCGTTGTGTTCCTTTAAAAGATCTTTGAAAACACACTTTTTCAAACAAGCGTATGGATGTTAAATATCAATGATTTCCAAATTACATGTTGATAGTGTTCCTTCTTTTTTTAAAATATTATTCATAAATGAAGTTATGTTGTTTTAATGAAAGATTTAATAATAATTTTTTAAATGTTTTTATTTTTGTTTATTTCTTAAGGTTATTTAAATCAAAGATATTAGGAATTATATATCTTATCTTAGGCATCTTATATTAGTTTTCAGTTCTTATAATTTTTAATGTTCTAATGTTTCGATAACTTGTTTCATTAATAATTATGTAGGTTTTATTTAATTTTAGTTCTTTAGTTTAGTAATTTTAGTTTTAAGATCCATATTTTTCAATCTCTAATTACTTTTTATACATGTATTGTATTGTCATGTTTCGCTTACTTATTCATGTTTTACCATATCTGTGATATGTCATATGTTCAACTGTAAAGAGCCTTTGAGCGCATACCCTATTATGAAAAGGGCGCTATATAAATGTGGTATATTATTATTATTATATAACAATGACCGTCGAGGCGTTACTACACATTGTGTTTTGCCTGTTAGACATGGCACCTATGTGTAGCTGCATTAAAGATTAGCATTCGTAATTTTATGAAAGCTGGCAAACGGTCATTTCAAACTGTACATTGAAATTTGTCACGTATCCTTTATCTTGAATCTTGTCTCTAGACTTTATATTGATACTTGCCATGAACACTTACGTTGTTTCTTTTCACGTAAGCTGTGTCATGACACTTGTCACATGAGCTTATATTGATGCCTGTTACTTGTTGAGGCACTATTCTTCACAAATGTCTAGTCATGTGAGCTAACATTTACCTTGTTACTTGTTGCGTGCACTATTCTTCATACATTTCTAGTCACGTGAGTTAACATTTACCTTGTTACTTGTTGCGTGCACTATTCTTCACAAATTTCTAGTCACGTTAGCTAACATTTACCTTGTTACTTGTTGCGTGCACTATTCTTCACACATTTCTAGTCACGTGAGTCAACATTTACTTTGATACTTTTAATGAGCATTATACTTCATACTTGTCATGTTAACTTACCATTAGAAGGGCAAAGTTTGTAAGATGGTCACAGTGACACACAGTATAGTGGTCAGTGGTTAGGTTGACGGAACATCCACCAACGGACCAACGTAAGCCGACACTGTCCCAGTACACACACGATACATTCTCTCCTCTCTAGACGTGACAGGAAAGAAGTCACAATTCATTACAATTTAGCTACTGAAACATACTTCAATATTTGTTTAATCATATTTTATAATAATTCAATGGACAATACAAAACAAACATGTATAATTATGTTTGACATGATTCATGGCATTGGTTTTTACGGGCCATATTCGCTAACCCAATTTATGGTGAATCATGGCATTGTTTGCACACGAATTGTTAATAAAATGTTGAAGCAAATGGATTGTGTCCTAAAGACCGGTTGGTGACATTTCATACTTCACAATTCATAGATACAGTTCATATTTCACAGTTCATAGTTGAACTGTGAAGTGAACTGCTTAGTATGAACTGTGAAGTATGAACTATGAAGCATGAACTATGTAGTTAGAACTGTGAAGTGTGAACTATGCAGCATGAAGTTTGAAGTGTTAACTATGATGTGTATACTGTGACGCATGAACTGTGAGGTGTGAAATGTGACACACGAACTGTGAAGTATGAACTGTGAAGTATGAACTGTGAGGCATGACATGTGAAGTGTGAACTGTGAAGTGTGAACTGTGAGGCATGAATTGTGAAGTGTGAACATAGGTCATACTTCACAGTTCACACTTCATAGTTCATACTTCAACATTCATAGTTGAACTGTGAAGTGAACTGTTTAGTATGAACTGTGAAGTGTGAACTGTGAAGTATGAACTATGAAGTATGAAATGTGAGGCATGAACTGTGAATTGTGAAGTGTGAACTGTGAAGCATGGACTATGAGCTGTGAGGTATGAACTGTGAGGCATGAACTGTGAAGTATGAACTATGAGGCATGAACTGTGAAGTATGAACTATGAGTTGTTAAGTAAGAACTGTGAGGCATGAACTGTGAAGTATGGACTATGAGGCATGAACTGTGAGGTATGAACTATGAGCTGTGAAGTATGAACTATGAGGCATGAACTGTGAAGTATGAACTTTGAAGTGTGAACTGTGACGTATGAACTATGAATTATGAAATGTGAAGTGTGAATTATGAAGTGTGAACTGTGAGGCATGAATTGTGAAGTGTGAACATAGGTCATACTTCACAGTTCACACTTCATAGTTCATACTTCAACATTCATAGTTGAACTGTGAAGTGAACTGTTTAGTATGAACTGTGAAGTGTGAACTGTGAAGTATGAACTATGAAGTATGACATGTGAGGCATGAACTGTGAATTGTGAAGTATGAACTGTGAAGTATGGACTATGAGCTGTGAGGTATGAACTGTGAGGCATGAACTGTGAAGTATGAACTATGAGGCATGAACTGTGAAGTATGAACTATGAGTTGTTAAGTAAGAACTGTGAGGCATGAACTGTGAGGTATGACTATGAGGCATGAACTGTGAGGTATGAACTATGAGCTGTGAAGTATGAACTATGAGGCATGAACTGTGAAGTATGAACTATGAAGTGTGAACTGTGACGTATGAACTATGAACTGTGAAGTGTGAACTGTGAAGTATGAATTGTGAGGCATGAACTGTGAAGTATGAACTATGAAGTGTGAACTGTGAGGTATGAACTGTGAGGCATGAACTGTGAAGTATGAACTATGAAATGTGAACTGTGAGGCATGAACTGTGAAGTATGAACTGTAATGTGTGAACTATGAAGTATGAACTGTGAGGCATGAACTGTGAAGTATGAACTATGAAGTATGAACTATGAGGCATTAACTGTTAAGTATGAACTATGAAGTATGAACTGTGAGGCATGAACTGTGAAGTATGAACTATGAAGTGTGAACTATGAAGTATGAACTGTAAGACATGGACTGTGAAGTGTGACGTGTATATCGCGAAGCATGAACTCTGAACTGTGAAGTGTGAACGGTGAAGTTTTAACCGTGAAATATCACGACCTGTCTTGAACCTAAACATAAATATTTTACACATGCCTTTAATATTACTGCTTAGTGGTATAATCAGATAAAAAATCGGAAAAAATACCAAAACGGTTGTCTCTAGACAAAGATTACTTACATTAAAATGTTGTAGCGTGACAACGACTGGGTCATTAAGATCCTTTATATCCAGTGTCGGTACACTGGCGGCAATAACGTTACTATTAATCTTTCTCTCCGCCGGTACAGCATCACCTCCTTCTACGGGTAATGACTTGAACTCATTGGTTTGTGCAATAGTCTAAGTGTAGTATAGAACACAGTAAATGATAAATCAATTATATGGATAGCATATTGAATTCATTAAATGTAGTACAGAAAACGTGGCCTCATGTGTTGGTGTTATACATTAAATGTAGTATAGAAAACCAGGTCTCATTTGTTTGTGCTATATACTAAATGTAGTATAGAAAACTTGGCCTCATTTGCTTGTGCTATAAACTAAATGTAGTATAGAAAACCAGGTCTCATTTGTGTGTGCTATATACTAAATGTAGTATAGAAAACTTGGCCACATTTGCTTGTGCTATAAACTAAATGTAGTATAGAAAACCAGGTCTCATTTGTTTGTGCTATATACTAAATGTAGTATAGAAAACTTGGCCACATTTGCTTGTGCTATAAACTAATTGTAGTATAGAAAACTTGGCCTCATTTGCTTGTGCTATATACTAAATGTAGTATAGAAAACCAGGTCTCATTTGTTTGTGTTATATACTAAATGTAGTATAGAAAACTTGGCCACATTTGCTTGTGCTATAAACTAAATGTAGTATAGAAAAACGTGGCCCCATTTGCTTGTGTTATATACTAAATGTAGTATAGAAAACGTGGCCTCATATGTGTGTGTGCTAAGAGTAATTGTAATATACATTAAATGTAGTATAGACACCTTTGGCTCATGTGTTTGTGTTATACATTAAATATAGTATAGAAAACTTTGTCAAGAATCTAAAATGACTGATCTCTTCAGGAGGCGTCGCTCATATGGACAACCGGTAGCGACGATCATCATACTAAGAGAACACATTACACTACCTCCAGGAGAGTGAGTTGCGTGTATCTCAATTTGATGATATAGAACACATAAAATGTCTCTATACTATATAGATATTTAACACCAGCGAGTATGTGATATGGTAGACCCCGGTAAGACCCTAAGCAACACATATTTTACATATATTAATATACGAGAACGAGAATAGTTTGCGACACTGTATTGATGCCATATATGCATACTTATAATATCCGCATTATACGTAATACTATGCATAACATACATATTGTAGTCCAATCAATTGCGTCGTGACAAATAAACAAAACAAACACATTACCGTGAATATCTTTGGGTCCCTGAACACAGATAAAGACATTCTGTTCACATCGTTTCTTTGTGAGTCTGGTATAGTAGCTAGCAATGAACTGGGCAATACAATCCCAGACTGCCCATCGCCCGTGATCGTCTCGCCCTCATCGTATGATATCTATACAGAAGACACAACATTTAAAACTGTTAACTTATTGCATTCATTTGCTACACTGATATGTAACAATCATATATATATATATATATATGTGTATATAGCCACAATGATAGTAAGCGAAACAATGACTAGGTTTAGATCGACTCTACAACTACTGATGATGGAGGAAGACCCCGGGTACCCATTCGAGCAGTAGTTCAGGCACGGACGGGCACATTGGTAGACCCACAGACCTTCCACAAGCCAGTTTGATAGCTTCCGTACATGGAAGCATTCTACAAACCCAGTGGTGGGTAACTGATTTGTCAACGACCTTACCCACTCGGCCATGAAGGCCCTTTTGCTTAAACGGTACTAGGGACGTCGTGTAGATTGTGCTTTGGTGACTTGTTTGTGTTTTTGTGGTATTTTGAGGTAGGATTATCACGCATATTAGTAATATGTATGCATACGTGTATATCATTTATGTATTGTATTAGCATAGCTGTAATGTAAATTCAAGTGTGACATGACAACTGACAGTAAATCTAAACAATAACACGTATTTGACCGCATTTTATTTTTTAACATGCATATTTTTTTATCCTGTGGTCACCATTTTAACAACATTAAACGATCACTGTACATTAATCATTCCTACTAAGAGTTGTCAAAATCTGACTGGAGGTACAAGATATTATAAAAAATGTGTGCTATTTTTAGACAGTGGCCATCTTGGATTACTTAATGACGTAATTTTAACAGTTATGCAATTCCCCACATACCCAAATACCATAACCATAAATGATGGATATAGACACAATGGTTACTGAGGAGAGACGTTTGACAATGTGGACGACGGGCGGAAAGCCACATTGCTGTAACAATAGCTCACCTGAGCTAATAAAATAAAATAAAATAAACACATTCTAACCACAAATATACATGTATTTTACTGGTTTTCGATTACTAACCGGTGAATTTGTGAGTGATTTGTTTCCTGCACCTATGTACGACATGCTGAGTCCATCAAAGTCACTGCCATTAACCCCGACAACGAAACCGGCTATGTTGTCTTTCACTACTTTATAGTCACCGTTCGTCACGTTGATACGATCAAGCATGGTCTCCACAGCTGTGACCAGTCTGAATATAGAAGTAAATACAATAATATTAAAGTGAACCTTTCTAGCTCAAACGTAGTAAGTAATGCGAAACTAGAATATTTAAACGAAAGTAAACGGAATCCGTAAATGTATTCTGTACTCATTTTATGCATTACGTATTCCGCTTACGTATTATGTATTCCAGTTACATATTATGTCATGATTCCGTTTACGTATTCTGTATTTCATTTAATATGCATTACGTAAGCGGATATTTTGAATACTCGCAAATGTTAAGGAATATGATGTGTCAGTAAACATGTCATATAGAAGACTATGTTTTCTTAAATGAATAACTTTGCTACACTAAATGGTAAGTGTCGGGCGCATACTGAAGTAAGGCAGATTATGCTCTGTTAAACTGTAATATCAATAATCAGTAACGTCAAAATATCACGGAGGGAACAATATTGTAAAATCAATGATCTGTTACGCCAACATGTCACGGAGGGAACAATATTGTAAATCAATGATCAGTAACGTCAACATGTCACGGAGGGAAATAATATTGTAAAACCAATGATCAGTTAAGTATACACGTCACGGAGGGAACACTATTGTAATATCAATGATCAGTAACGTCAAAAAATCACGGAGGGAAACAATACTGTAAAACCAAGATCAGTTAAGCATACACGTCACGGAGGGAACACTATTGTAATCTCAATGATCAGTAACGTCAACATGTCACGGAGGGAAACAATATTGTAATATCAATGATCAGTAACGTCAACATGTCACGGAGGGAAACGATATTGTAATGTCAATGATCAGTAACGTCAACATGTCATGGAGGGAACAATATTGTAAAATCAATGATCAGTAACGTCAACATGTCACGGAGGGAAACAATATTGTAATATCAATGACCAGTAACGCCAACATGTCACGGAGGGAACAATGTTGTAATATCAATGATATCAGTTAAGTATCACGTCACGGAGGGAACAATATTGTAATATCAATGATCATTTAAGTATCACGTCACGGAGGGAACAATATTGTAATACAAATGAGCAGTTAAGCATCACGTCACGGAGGGAACAATATTGTAATATCAATGATCAGTAACGTCAACATGTCACGGAGGGAAACAACAGCACAGCATGATTAGGATTGGCAGGCGCAGTCTGGAACAGTGAGTTAATCTAAACTGTTATGTGCAAGTTAAAGAATGTAAAGGATCAACAAAGCTATAGTTAAAAGCAGACATATGCAGTTTCATACAAAAAGCGGACAATGATACTGTTAGGTCTAGCAATAATAAAGGTATAACTCTGTTGCTGGAAAAGGATGTATGAATGCCTGACACTTATGTTTTCAGCAAGCAATACACATTTCCCTGTTTGTTTAGGGTTTGCCTTGTTCATATGGAATTCACATTGTCAATAAATGGATGGTGCAAAGAACACGTCTACCTGTTTGTTGAGAATTTACCTTGTTCATATGGAATTCACATTGTCAATAAATGGATGGTGCAAAGAACACGTCTACCTGTTTGTTGATGACTGAATTACCAGTGCAAATGACTGAATTACCTGTTTGAAGAGTTAAATTTGTTTTCCGATTGTATTAGAACATTTTCTTCAATAAATAGTAACTGGTTGATAATGTCAAATGTGTTGCCGATTACAGTGTGTGACGTTGTCGAAATATTCGTCTTCAGACTAGCGGTAATGGCTTCAACCGACCAATCGACGTCGACACTTTCAAACGTCTGCCATTGTGACGTTAAGTTATTTAAACTTGTTGAGACAGCTTCAACATTATCTGAAAAAGTAATGGATGCAATATAAATACTGCAGATGCTTAGTTTATACAAATTTAATTTAGCTCGATTGCGAAACAAGTTATTTCAACTTATATAAATCACTCTCGGAACCTCATTCCTGATGGAATCCATCGCCATGAGGGAGAGCGAAGAGGCAATGTGGAATTTAAATGCCTTGCCTAAGGGCACAATCGTAACGGCTCCAGTGGGGCTCGAACTCCGGACATTCCGCACCTGAAGCGAACGCATCCACTGCGCTATCACGACTTCCACTGCAGGTGCTTCCGTGGCAGAGTGGCTACGGTTGTTGGCATCAAATCACTTTGCTGTGCATCGCTGTAGGTTGAAATGCACTACGGGTGTCGAAAGTATTCACACGATGACTTGCGCCGTATGTTATTCTCTAATATTGGTTAATCGATAATGCTTTAGAATTTTTAAAAAAAGTCTTTTGCTTTAAATTGTGTTGTTATTTGACCACAGTGAATCCGGGTCATTCATTAAAATCGAAACTCGCCGCGTATAACGGCCAAGGGTACTGCGTCGTATGATGAGGCCGATGGTCGAGTTTACTATTGTACGATTTAACAGCGTGCATGCATGTACATGCAAATATGAGTTGCATTGGGGAGTAAATATATATGCAATCGCCTGTTTGTGGAGTGTATATAAGGGATCTCCTTAATTTCATTACCAGGTTCAAATTATTTCAAAAAACTTCTAATGACTAAGATATAGCAGGTTAAATATAAACTAATATAGACTAGATCAAATAATATGGGTTCAACGGTAGGAAGGTTCCCTTACCGTTTGTGATGTTAGTCTGAGCGATGTTCTGTAACTCTCGCGAAGTTTCATCGGCGGGTAGGCATTGACTAACTATCGGCGCTATCCAGCGTCCCGAGTGATTGTCTGGATATAGTTCACTGCAACGATGAAATATATGTGTTTCTAATAATTACAAGTCAATCTACACTACACTTAATGGATTTAAATCCACTAATTTTTCGTTTTGTTTTTTTACGTCAGATTCGTAGTTAAGAATGATCATTTATTAATCATCTATTTATTACAGTAGGGTTAATATACCGGTCATGTATGAATACATATATATGATCTTACATGGGTGGTGATTTAATACCATATTTTATTAAAACTAATATTGGAATTTTGCTATTAAACTACCCTTTTGCCGAACTTAATATCCGCTTGAAAATTTCAATACGAGTTTCATAAAACATTGCATGAAATCACCACGAGTGTAAGACCCTTGTTATCACATTACCATATAACGTTCGTCTTAATCATATTATTGCATAAAATAACGTTGCTACGTTCAGCACAAATTATCATGACGTCATTTCACAAAATAACGTCATATTTACATTTTACACAGCGTCATAATTACGCCAAGACTGATTATCTGTCGTCGTTCGTCTTATCGTATTTCACATAGATAATATGCATACAGAATCCTGACAGGTTGTAATACACATGTGTACATATGAGAAAATATGTGATGGCTGTATGAAACGTAATGCAAGCAAATATATGTTAATTTCAGCACGACAGTGAAAATAACCATCACTGTCAAGAGTATATGAACGTGTTCATGAGAGAGTATGCATTGAACACATCACAGAGATGATATCCGATACAGATTTAGTATGAATTTAAATTGATAACCCTGAGTTGGATGTTCCAATAACACTAGAGTTTATGCCGCGCCGATCATTGACTGTGACCAAACTATTAATATGAATAGACACAAGAAGGCCCATACCTGCCATGAAGTGTATTGTAAAACGTGTAAAGACAATGTATGCTATATGCATCCAGTTGCAACCGAAGAAACATTGAACAGAAGTCTAACAAGAAAGGACACATTCAATACATATTTTTCGATTTTGAATGCACACAAGATGACCGACTCCAATGAGATGCTGGATATTGTCCAACATAAAACGGTAACTGTAAGCACTGTGGAAATACCTGGTGTGGAACATTTGAGCATATACCAAGCCTGTGTGTTACATAAACTGTGTGAAATGTGCCTAAATAGGCATGTTGCATCAGAGTCTTGTTGCAAGTCATGCGGCAAGAACGAACGCATGGTTCGGGGGTCTCAGAAAACAAATGTATTTTGCAAATGGCTATTTTCAGAGGAGAATGGTGGTGTTACAGTGATCTGCCACAATTGTAAATGGTATGATAATCACCCTATATTACAATATCTTCAAGACAATGCTGTCCTTCCAGACGTAATTTCAACCCATCTAAGTACATGTCTATCAATGTGCCTGTGTGTAATATTCGCATGATATATTCATTGAACTTTATTCCAATGCCATTAGCAGATAATTGCCAGAATCATTTGGTGTGACAGAAGTAGCAAAATGTTACTTTCCACATGTGTTTAATCGCAAGGAAACCAATGCGCAATGTTACAACATCTCTCAGACACCGTACATTACACACTAGACAGTATGACACCAGAAGCTAGGCAAAGGCTTTTTACAGTTGTATGAGCAGAGCAAGAATAACACATTCAAGTTTCAAGAGGAAATTATTCATTATTGCCTATCAGATGTGGATATCCTTAGAAAATACTGTCTGAAATACAGAGCTTTGTTCATGAACTTACCAAAGCTTGGTAACTACCAAGGAATATATCCTTTCGAAATATATATCACAATTTCCTCCGCATGTCATGGACAGGAGGACTTTTCTAGAGCATGAGAGCATTGCAGTTATACCGCAACATGGCTACCGGCCAGACGAAAAACAGTCCGTCATGGCTTACCAATGGATGTCATATCTAGCACACAAAAAGCAGATCAACATCCAATATGGAAGAAACAAAGGCGGCGAAAAACACATTGGACCCTACCAAGTGTATGGTTTCTATCAAACAGATTCTGGGGAAGTGATGGTGCTCGAGTTTCGTGGATGTTTTTAGCACGGATGCCCTAAGACAACAGGTGTGAATGTCATGAGCATGGGTGATTTGTTTGCCAGGACTATGGAGAAAACGAATGTATAGAAAACAGCGGATACACCTACAGCTCTATCTGGGAGTGTGAATTTAAGCATGATATGGAGAACTGTGACCACATGAAACATTATATTCAGACCATTGAAATAGTTGCCTTTTTGGCGGTCGAACGGAGGCATTTAAGCTTTGTAAGAAACAACTGCAGATAAACAAATCAAGTATTACAACGTCACCTCTCTTTACCCCTTTGTGAACAAGGCTGATATAATGCCTATTGGACACCCTCAAATTATTACAGAAACTTCCAGGACATCAGCCAGTATGAAGGTTTGATCAACTGCTACCACCTAGAAGATTGCATATACCCATCCTGCCAATGACATATAATGGAAAGCTTATGCTTAGCTAATGTCACTCGTACTGTGAGCACTACCAGCAAGGTTAATGTATACACAGTGAATTAGAGAGAATTCGTTGGTACCTGGGTAATCGGACAGGTGAAAGTAGATGTAGCACAAGGTTATGTCATACAGAACATATACGATGTGTGGCATTTCGAGGCAGTGTCCCAGTATGATCCCGAGTCGCAATCTGGAGTACGTAAATATGTTTTTGAAAGTTAAACAGGAAGATAGTGGTTGGCCAGACTGGTGTATTGGTGAGAAAACAAAACGGAAGTACACGAGAAAGAGGGAATTCTATTAGATTGCAACAATACCGAGAACAATCCAGGACTGAGATCCCTTGCCAAGTTGATGCTTAACTCCTTTTGGCGTAAATTTTGACGTCCTAAATTCGGGCCCTTCCGACAAACAAATAACTAATAACGTACGGTTCGCAAACGATGAGTATGTGCAGCTAGGATTGGGTGTACACTACCGACTTCATTGAGGTTTCTGCCAGGAACAACGCCTACACAACAGCACAAGCCCGTCTCAATCTATATATGTATTTAAAACAATTAGGAGAGTGGGTGCTGTACTGAGATACTGATTCTGTTGTCTTCACTACATCTCCAGGACAATGGGAACCCCAACTAAGGGACTACCTTACTACAATACTATAACAGCCTTTGTGACAGGTTGTCCTAAAACTACGCGTATTCCTTGCTGAGACGCAACAAAAAGGCCACCTATCAATTTGTAAAGTACGTGGCATCGCTCTGAACTTTAAAAACTCACTTGATATAAATTTTAATACAGTGACGGTGACTTGAGAGAATAAAAGCGATCATATATCTGTCATTGATGAAAACAGGATTGTTAGAAATCCCTCAACCGGGCATGTGTTTACAAAACGAGAAATTAAAGACTACAACTAATTTAGATAACATATCGACACTCTTATCTCAACTCACCTTACAGTAAAGCTCGCTATAATACACTTTATGCTTATACTTTTCGGGGGGGGGGGAGGTGCCACTGATGTATTTTAAATGCATTGCCTTTAAGATACACTAGTGACACCACCTCCCACCTAAAATATATCGTCTCTTCTCTCTTGAAAAAACTTGTATCCCAATCGAGCTAAAATAAATGTGTATAAACTAATCTGGTGTATGTACACAATAAACAGATACAGATGCCCTATTCTGACGCAGCCTCTGCATCCATAGTGTTCTATTATGTGCCAATATATCTGCAAAATATATACCCATACCCTCATCCCATCACATGTATCAATAAGTTCCTTAGTTCATACCAGATCCTGGAGGCAAATTTCACTGCTGAACTGTCCGACTGTTGATGTGGACATTTTATATATGAAACCTCTCCAGTTAAAGTTGAAGGCCATACAAATGTCCCGTACGTCGGATCGTCCGTAGTCTCTGACGGGCACTCGGCTGTAAGTATAGACGACAACAAATCAAGCTAACCGTTTTCTAGTGTATTACTTACAGGTATGATTTACGCAATTCAAAATATTCACAATGGCGACGGAATCGTCCTTCTTTTGCCTAACATGGCAAGTTCTGTCACGATGATGACGATGATGATGACGTTGATGGTGATAATGATAATGATGATGCTGACGACGAGGATGATGAATGATGACGACGTTGATTATGACGATGAAGTTGACGATGATGATAATTGTGATTGTGATGTTTATGGTTATGATGATGGCGGTTATGATGATGATGGTTATGATGATGACGGTTATGATGATGGTGGTTATGATGATGACGGTTATGATGATGATAGTTATGATGATGACGGTTATGAAGATGTCGGTTATGATGATGGCGGTTATGATGATGATGGTTATGATGATGGTGGTTATGATGATGACGGTTATGAAGATGTCGGTTATGATGATGGCGGTTATGATGATGATGGTTATGATGATGGAGGTTATAATGATGATGGTTATGATGATGACGGTTATGATGATGATGGTTATGATGATGGAGGTTATAATGATGATGGTTATGATGATGGTGGTTATGATGATGACGGTTATGATGATGGTGGTTATGATGATGACGGTTATGATGATGGTGGTTATGATGATGGTGGTTATGATGATGACGGTTATGATGATGGTGGTTCTGATGATGGCGGTTATGATGATGACGGTTATGTTGATGGTGGTTATGATGATTGATGTTATGATGATGGTGGTTATGATGATTATGGTTATGATGATGGCGGTTATGATGATGATAGTTATGATGATGCCAGTTATGATGATGGCGGTTATGATGATGTCGGTTATGATGATGGCGGTTATGATGATGATAGTTATGTTGATGACGGTTATGATGATGGCGGTTATGTTGATGACAGTTATTTTGATGACGGTTATGATGCTGGCGGTTATGATGATGGCGGTTATAATGATGGCGGTTATGATGAGGGCGGTTATGATGATTTTGGCTATGATGATGGTGGTTATGATGATGGCGGTTATGATGATGGCGGTTATGATGATGGCGGTTATGATGATGGCGGTTATGATGATGACGGTTATGATGAGGACAGTTATGATGATGACGGTTTGATGATTATGACGTTATGATAATAGTGATATTGCTGAGGCAGTGGGTGAAAGTGTGAAATAGTCAGAGATGTTTTCATAATTTACAACAGGGGAGCTATATGCGGGACGATCGGGCATATTGACGATTTGAGGTCCATGGAAGATGTATGGGACAAGAGCTCTAAGTAGTACAGAATGATTTATATTAGCATTACTATGTTCATGCTTAACACGTGACATAACACGTGCCATATAACGTGTCACTCCCACCCATAACCGCATTAATGTGATGTAGGTAGGTACTTTGGTCATAAGCAGTGTCATTATTTATTCTTCAAAGAAACCGCGACACCGCAGTCATGTGAAGGTGCGTCCTTTGATCATAAACACGCAAGAAGCTGCATCCCATGTGCCAGTATCTATACACTATATGACTTATGTGGATGCATCGTAGCCTTTGTCACATCATACAGCTGCACTAGCACCGTACGTTCTTGTATTGGCTACTTGAAGTGTAATGCTCGCGTTATTTATTGCTAATGGAATTCTATGTCAAGAATTAAAGTGAATCATATCATGTAAATTGAAATCTAAAGTTATACAAAGATAAATAACTAAGCATGTGCGATATACATTGTAGATATGTAGTGTACACGGCACATGTCTATTCTCAAATTAGTCTTAAACTAATTCAATACAATACAAAGAAACCCGAGAATCATATTAGATAACTATGAAATCCATCACCCATTTGCTTGGAATCGATGTCACATGTAATAATCCGCATATACTCATGCACTACATTATAGATGTGTATATCTCATTTTATTCTGCTATGATAGCAATGTAACTGCATACGTGTTTGACAATGCTGAGATATAATAATAATAGTCCAAACAAACAATAGTAATTTGACTCGCTAATTGTTATCGTTATTGACACAATGCTACTATTTATCAAAAAAGAAGCTCATTCTAATTTGCCAGTCCTCATACACTGTATGGGTAATGTGGTTGTATTATAGTTGCTTTTGGAGTAACAGGTAGCACCACAATAGCTTATGTATTATAGTGATTCTCCATCTATTATTGGTAGAGGAAGAGAACGACTGGCCCTCCAATCAATATTTCAGGCATGAACAAGCACGCGGTAATAGCCACCTAACTTCCTAAAGACAGCTGGATAGCGTCCAAACTTGAACTACTTAGACACCCTAGTGGGATTCAAATTTGCAGCGACGAGAGGCAAGTGATCTGACGTCAACGGCTGGACACTCCATGGGTGTAGTGTAGCCAGTGCCACCAGGAACGTTAACATGGACATCATACGAGTTTTTATCTGCTACATGAAGTAAAATGTTGACGTTATCTATTCATATTGGAGTCTCGCAGTGGAAATATATCAAGAGAATGAATCAGATAATATAGTATATATAAAATGCTGATACATTAGACTAGTTTGTAGTACAAACTTGCATTTGGCTTATTTGTTTCATTTAAGCACTTTCCTACCTTTTATCACACACGTAGCTGCATCCCATGTGCCAGTCTCCAGACACTTGATTACTGCTTTGGATGCATCGTAGCCTGGGTCACATGATACACCTGCACTTGCACCATACGTGCTTGTATTGGCTACTTGAAGTGTAATACTACCGTTATTTATTTCTGCTGGGCTTCCGCAATCTATTTCAAGAATTAAAGTGAATTATTACATGGACATTGAAATAGTATGTGATATAAAGATAACCCACTAAACATATGCGATATACATTGTAGAAGAGTAATGTGCACGACAGGTGTACATGTCTATTCTCAAATTAGTCTTAAACTAATTCAATACAATACAAAGAAACCCGAGATTCATATTAGATAACTATGAACTCCAACACCCACTTGCCTGGAATCGATGTCAAATGTAATAAGCCGCATATACTCATGCGCTACATTATATATCTGTATATCTCATTTTATTCTCTTATGATAGCAATGCAACTGCATACATGTTTGACAATGCTGAGAGATAATAATAATAGTTCAAACAAACAATAGTAATTTGCCTTGCTAATTTTTATCGTGATTGACACATTGCTACCGTTTATCAAAAATGAAGCTCATTGTAATTTGCTAGTCCGGATACACTATATGGATAATGTAGTTGTATTGTATTTGTTTATGGAGTAACATGTAGCACCACAATAGCTTATGTATTATAGTTATTTTCCAGCTATTATTGGCAGAGGAAGAGAGCGACTGGCCCTCCAATCAATATTTCATGCATGGACAAGCACGCCGTTATAACCACCGAACTGCTTAAAGACAGCTGGATAGCGTCCACAATTGAAATAATTAGACAGCCCAGTGGGCTTCGAACTTGCGATAACGAGAGGCAAGTAATCTGAAGTCAACGGCATGGAGGCTCCATGGGTGTATTGTAACTCGTGTCACTTGGAACGTTAACATTGACATTATACGAGTTTTTATCTGCTACATGAAGTAAAATGTTGACGTTATCTATTAATATTGGAGTTTCGCAGTGGAAATATATCAAGAGAATGAATGAGATAATATAGTATATATAAAATGCTGATATATTAGACTAGTGTGTATTACAAACGTGCAGTTGGCATATTTGTTTTATTTAATCACTTTCCTACCTTTTATCACACATGTAGCTGCATCCCATGTGCCATTCTCCAGACAATTTATGACTTTTTTGGATGCATCGTAGCCTGGGTAACATGATACATCTGCACTTGCACGGTACGTGCTTGTATTGGCTACTTGAAGTGTAATGGTACCGTTATTTATTGCTGGGCTCTCACAATCTATTTCAAGAATTAAAGTGAGTTATATACTAGGATATTGAAATATAATATGATACAAAGATAAACAACTAAGCATGTGCGATATACATTGTAGAAATGTATTGTGCACGACATGTACACATGTCTATTCTCAAATTAGTCTTAAAGTAATTCAATAAAATACAAAGAAACCCAAGATTAATATTAGATAACTATGAACTCCATCACCCACTTGCTTGGAATCGATGTCAAATGTAATAATCCGCATATACTCACGCGCTACAATATATATCTGTATATCTCAATTTATTCTGTTATGATGGCAATGCAACTGCATACATGTTTGACAATGCTGAGATATAAAAATAATAGTTCAAACAAACAATAGTAATTTGACTCGCTAAATGTTATCGTGATTGACACATTGCTATCGTTTATCCAAAAATGAAACTCATTCTAATTTGTCAGTACTCATACACTGTATGGATAATGTGGTTGTATTGTATTGTATTTGTTTTGTAGTAACAGGTAGCACCACAACAACTTATGTATTATAGTGATTCTCCAGCTATTATTGGTAGAGGAAGAGAGCGACTGACCCTCCGATCAATATTTCAGCATGAACAAGCACGCCGTTATAACCTCCGAACTCCCTAAAGACAGCTGGATAGCGTCCACAATTGAAATAATTAGACAACCCAGTGGGATTCGAACTTGTGGCGACGAGAGGCAAGTAATCTTTTGTCAACGGCATGCAGGCTCCATGGATGTATTGTAACCCGTGCCATCTGGAACATTAACATTGACATCATACGAGTTTTTATCTGCTACATGAAGTAACATGTTGACGGTATCTATTAATATTGGAGTTTCGCAGAGGAAATATATCAAGAGAATGAATTAGATAATAGAGTATGTATAAAATGCTGATATATTAGACTAGTGTGTAGTACAAACGTGCATTTGGCATATTTGTTTGATTTAAGCACTTTCCTACCTGTTATCACACATGTAGCTGCATCCCATGTGCCATTCTCCAGACAATTTATGACTTCTGTGGATGCATCGTAGCCTGGGTCACATGATACATTTGCACTTGCACGGTACGTGCTTGTATTGGCTACTTGAAGTGTAACGTTACCGTTATTTATTGCTGGGCTCTCACAATCTATTTCAAGAATTAAAGTGAGTTATATACATGGATATTGAAATATAATGTGATACAAAAATAAACAGCTAAGCATATGCGATATACATTGTAGAAATGTAGTGTGCACGACAGGTGTACATGTATATTCTCAAATTAGTCCTAAACTAATTCAATAAAATACAAAGAAACCCGAGATTCATATTAGATAACAATGAACTCCATAACCCACTTGCTTGGAATCGAGGTCAAATGTAATAAGCCGCATATACTCATGCGCTACATTATATATCTGTATATCTCATTTTATTCTGCTATGATAGCAATGCAACTGCATACATGTTTGACAATGCTGAGATATAATAATAATAGTTCAAACAAACAATAGTAATTTGACTCGCTAATTGTTATCGTGATTGACACATTGCTACGGTTTATCAAACAAATGAAGCTCATTCTAATTTGCCAGTCCTCATAATCTGTATCATGGCTAATGTGGTTGTATTGTATTTGTGTTTGGAGTAACATGTAGCACCACAACAGTTTATGTATTATAGTGATTCCTCAGCTATTATTGGTAGAGGAAGAGAGCGACTGGCCCTCTAATCATTTTTTCAGGCACGAACAAGCTCGCCGTTATAACCTCCGAACTTCCTAAAGACAACTGGATAACATCCACAATTGAAACAATTAGACACCCCAGTGGGATTCTCAAACTTGCGGCGACGAGAAAAGTGATCTGAAATCAACGGCATGTAGACTCCATTGGTGTATTTTAGCCTTTGCCACATGGAACGTTAACGGTGGCATCATACGAGTTTTTATCTGCTACATGAAGTAAAATATTGACTTTATCTATTAGTATTGGAGTTTCGCAGTGGAAATCTATCAAGATAATGAATGAGATAATAATTATAGTATATATAACATGCAGACGTGCATTTTGACATATTTGTTTCATTTTAAGCACTGCCCTAACTGTTATCACACACGTAGCTTTTTCCTATATGCCAGTATCCAGACACGTTATGTCATCTTAGGATACATCATATCCTGTGACACATGACACATATACACTTACACCGTACGTGCTTGTAATGGCTACTTGAAGAGTAATGCTAGTTATTTATTGCTACTGTGCTTCCACAATATTTTACATCAATACAAGTGAATGTTATCATGGCAAATGAAATAAACTGGTACAATGGTCAACATCTATAATAGCGGACATTAGCCTTAAACTAAATAAATAGCATACACATCATTCAGGGAGTCAAACGAGGTAAATATTAACTATATCACCACCTTGCACGTTACGGCTAATGTGGTTGAAAACTATTTGTTTTTGACGCTTAGAGTCGAACAAAGACTTAAGTCATATTGCGTCTCCCATTCCAGAGTCCACTCCGGTTCCTTTATGTGACCGGTGTAAAGCACCGACACGAGACCCCGGTTTGACGGTTTCCCACCTGAAAGACTGTAGTATATGTAATAAGCTAGGATCTGCAATTCGCCATGAAATGTTCCATAGAGGTTATGTCATTTCATTGTATACCTAGAAGCATAACCAAAATAGTACATACAAAACACACCTGTACTGTCGATATGTTTCCAGTTAGCAGAAGGATATGTACTCCAGTGGTTAATACGGTGGATTGGGAATCCATGGATCGCAGGTTCGATCCCCCGTCTGACCATAATACAATTAACAGTCTCGTATCGGTGCGTTACACAGTGAACGTAAAAGAACCAGAGGAGAGTCTGGTATGAATCACTGTCTGTATTATTGCACTATCCTCCAAACATGTAAAATGACTAATCTCTTCAAGAGGCGTCGTTCATATGGGCAACCGGTAGCGACGATTAATAAACGCAAAACACACAGAGATAACGTTCCACATTAGTCCGCCTCCGTGGTCGTGACGATCGCTCACTTATATACTAGTGTAAACTAGCATCACTGATGGACACTGATTCGATCCCCTCTCAGAGCGTGTCTCTTTATATGAAAACATTGGCAGTTCCGTACGTAGGTTGGTCACCAAGTACTGACTAAACCCTGGAGCCTGCTCAGGAAAAGTGTCGTTAGGCAAACTCCCCTTCGCTCAAATGGGCAACCAGCAACGACGTTAAATAAACTTAAATATTAAAAAAAATACTTGCAAGATTCTTTAGATAGTAACACATAGATCACCACTGGAAGAACGCTGCCTAACACTGTGAATGCGCATTCCCGTAACTTAAAGTGCGCATGTCGACTGCATATCATTAGTTGGAAACCCTCAAAAGAACATGTATACAATCAGGGCACTTACGATCATCTAAGGAAATGCAATAGCGATGTAAATATATATACATGTTAAGCATAGTGAAATTAGTACATACCAGTGCACCATGACTCGGGTATGGACGAACAACTGAGAGTGAAGTTAGTATTCGGCTCGGAAGCTGAAATATGCAAGTACTATCAATTATAATCATACAGATGTTTAACGTTTTACCCTACATGACTTGACTTCAATTTGATATGTATGATGCAAACGATATCAGTGTTGTAATGTATACCATCGAGTTTCCGGTTTCATTCAACAAAACGAATATTAAAACTATATAGTTTCTAAATGTATGATGTAAATAAAGTAACTTAACTCTGTTATTCCAAATAATTAGAAATGAATATCACTACGTAAATAACAATGGGCGCTGTCATAGTTACCACGACACGGAATCGACATATGTGGTGACTGGTACCGGTGTTTTCGTGATATTTCAGCATATCAATTTTGCGTAACATCGAATGGGTGTAAATATAAATCGAACACGTTTTATGCAACATGATGATAATTTCTATTATTTTAATGAATACTTCTTTTCTCAGTTAACACTTTGACAGTTTAACAAGCATGTTCACAATGTGGACACCTGAATTCCTCACCCAATATACCTTGCAAACCTGACCTTTGGGCAACAGTACATGAGGTGGGTCCAATGGTCGCATGCATCACACTGTGTCCATTTAACAAAAAACAAGAGAGTAACATAGTTGAAACTCCTCTGACTATGACATGTTGCAAACAAAACATTTAACATCATCATCACTAACAAATTCATTATCATCATCTTCAGACTGTGGAGGAGTTGTTAAATCAATTGGTCCACCAGCCTTAGCAAACCAGAAGTAGAGGGGTTTGAACCTTTCGACTGCTCATCTTTACAGGTGCAGACCATACTGGCACTGTACATTGACAGAAATTGAGTTGCCCATCCTGGCCCCTGAAGTACATCAACAAGTACATATTTTAATAGAATGGCACCTGGCAGGTGCATCACAGGTACAATGTAACTTAAACATTCATGAATTTATGATTTTAATTTTTAATTTAAACTTAACAAAAATACAACAGCACAGACAGGTATATAATTATATAAAAAGACAATTAATAATGGAATTAGTGTCTGCCTATAAAATAGATACCTGCAGACACGAAGTATGGTGGTATCTGTTGCCCCATTGCATTACCATAACCAAGTATAGTCGTTGTAGTCGACCTCTCAGATGTAATGACAGATGTGGTGCCATCTCGGATACCAACAACATGGGTGAGCTTAAAGTGTTGTTGTTCTCATCGACATTATATATGGATTCAACTCTGTGCTTTAAATTGTATTTCTCCATGATGTTGCCAAGTTCACTGAAATATTTACTGACACTTTCTCTTGACGTTGCTTTTGTCGTAGTTCTGATATGGTTTGAGGTCGCTGCACTTTCAACTCTGGTCACATACATAAAAAGGCATAACACCATGTATACCGTAATGGTGTTTCACGAATCCGCTTACCCAAGCAGGCAGCAAACTCTGAAGCCACATGTATTACCTCCGTCATGTTATAGGGATAGCCAACCGTCGCCATTTCCTTTACGAATGCAACCAGCCTAGCCTCATCTTGCTCACTCAGGACAGGACCAGGACCTGACCTAATGTATAATTTAACTTGTTGTTAGCTTGAGGGTATAAGAAACAGTGATACAGCTAGACTATATGTTTATGTAGTAATATCAAGTGTAAAACAATACAATTACAAACAAATATTAATCACCTTGTGTCTACTGCCACATTTCCCAACACACGATCTCGAAGTATCTGCATGGGAATATCATACACTTTTGATGCCTTCCTAGCATAGAGCTCCTTTTCCAAGACACTCTGGTAGGCATTGGTTAGGGCTGTTGGCGAATATTGCCTGCACTTTTTCTGTGTAGGTGGTGGACTGCCATAAACCTAAAGAAAAAAGAAAAACAAATCCTTTAAGTACAGGACATGACACGTTGACTATGACAGCAAACAACTGTATGGACGTCAATACAATATAAGAGAAGTCTCTAAAACTATCTACCTTTACAATAACTAAAATTGTAACTCAGTTTATTTTGACCTTCACATTAAATGACAGGTAGGTAAACAAATCAGACTTCGCAAAACAATAATAGTTTGCAACACATCCTATTGACAAATGGTGATGCAATATAAGGAACATAACCAATTACTTACGCATTCAAGGATTATACGGAGTATTTTGTTGCTAAAGATATAACATGACAGTTGCCAGTCTCGCTTCCTGGTTGGTGACGTCAGAAAATACCGATCGCGTGCAGTATTGTAAATACTTCCGGGATAACGAAAACGACTGTATCATGATTTGAGGAAACTCTTAAAAATTAACTATTATATAACTATTATACTCGAATCCAATGTGTTTGTATTGTTGCATTCGATATGGATACTTTTCTTCCCTTGCAGTAGTACACGTGGTATCGCATGTATAAAACCATAATTAGTTAGGTCGCGCATATATTGCATACTTCGGTCGATGTGTGAATATTTTATTAAATGTAAAACAAGTTACATTGAAATTAAAGATATAAGATTTACGAAATTCTGGTTTGTGTTTAACTTATCACGAACATTTTAAGATCGATGAAAATAAATATTGATTTCCTATTGTTTAAAATAGTGTATATTGCGCGTACAATAAAACACAATGGGCAACCCAGTTTCAACCAATCAATACGCAATGGCTATTGACGTAATGGGGGAAACTCATATGCTGCACTAAATTACTTAGATAATTGTAATATTCAAGATAATTAAGTCAACATAGAATTGTCTCGAAAACACACATAAGAGATAGTGTATAATTAAGCATATAATTAAATAATTAATTAATTAATTAATACTACTACTACTTTCTAAAACCCCTGCAATATTGATATATGCATGTATATATACATAGCAGTAGTCATCGTGGTCTCGAACAATTGTTGAAACTCGGCCATTGAACGTAATTGCATTATACATAGCTATCTAAGCACTACATATACTCTGCTTTATTGGTGGATAGCAAATTAACCTTTTATTTAATCACGAGTGGATGCTATATTAATTATATTTACGAAACAGTGGTCCAGTGGCTAACATGCTGAACTGCGAATCCAGGGATCGCAGGTTCGATCCCACCGTATGACCATACTAAAATTAACAGTATTTCAGATGGGACTTCAAGCACATAAAAGAACCAGAAGAGATTATATAATGTTATGGGTCTCTGTCAGTATCATTGCACTATCCTCTAAATACGACTAAACTCCTCAGGAGGAGTCGCTCATATGGGAAACCAGTAGCGACGATTAATAAACGCAAAACACACACATATATGAATTGGAGCGTATTCCGTAGTGTGCACTATCCTCCAAAATATAAATGATTAATATACTTGGCGTAGCCCCAATTCACTGGTCATTGTACTTAGCATACACCCTGTTTTCTTTCTCTCTCCATCACGACACCCATTTCGTTCTTTATCATACGTTCTCATTATATTCTGTCTAGTAAGGTGCTTCATTATCAGTTGGTATACTCTGCCTGGTAAGGTGCTTGATTGTCAGTTGGTATATTCTGTCTGGTAAGGTGCTTTATTGGCAGTTGGTATATTCTGTCTCGTAATGTGCTCATTGTCAGTTGGTATATTCTGTCTTGTAAGGTGCTTCATTATCAGGTGGTATATTCTGTCTGGTAAGGTGCTTCATTATCAGTTAGTATATTCTGTCTGGTAAGGTGCCTCATTGTCAGTTGGTATATTCTGTCATTTAAGGTGTTTCATTATCAGTTGGTATATTCTGTCTGTATATTCTGTCTTGTAACGTGCTTCATTGTCCGTTGGTATATTATGTCTTGTAAGGTGTTCGTTATCAGTTGGTAGTTCTGTCTCGTAACATGCTCATTGTCAGTTGGTATAATCTGTCTGGTACGATGCTTCATTATCGGTTGGTATATTCTGTCTTGTAAACTGCTTCATTATCACTTGGAGTATTCTGTTTAGTAGTGTGCTTCATTGTCAGTTGATATATTCTGGCTGGTAACGTACATCATTGGCAGTTGGTATATTCTGTCTGGTAACGTGCTTCATTGTCAGTTGATATATTCTGTCTGGTAAGGTACTTCATTGTCAGTTGTTATATTCTGTCGGGTAAGGTGCTTCATTGTCAGTTGATATATTCTGTCTGGTAAGGTGCTTCAATGTCAGTTGATATATTCTGTCGGGTAAGGTGCTTCATTGACAGTTGGTATATTCTGTCTGGTAAGCTGCTTCGTTGACAGTTGGTATATTCTGTCTGGTAAGGTGCTTCATTGTCAGTTGTTATATTCTGTCTTGTAAGCTGATTTATTGTCAGTTGGTATATATATTCTGTCTGGTAAGCTGCTTTATTGTCAGTTGTTATATTCTGTCTGGTTAGCTGCTTCATTGTCAGTTGGTATGTTCTGTCTGGTAACGTGCTTCATTGTCAGTTGGTATATTCTGTCTGGTAAGGTGCTTCATTGTCAGTTAGTATATTCTGTCTAGTATTGTGCTTCATAGTCAGTTTGTATATTCTGTCTAGTATTGTGCTTCATTGTCAGTCATTATATTCTGTATCGTTGCATACTTCTGTGGGATCCTCTCATTGGTCATGACTTGCTTTACATATATGTATGATTCACCATTTGCACACTAGCGGCATATATAATCTCGTTTGCAAACAACATAGAACCAGGTCAGACAACATAAGACGCGGTGTACATTGATCTGGATCTGTTTTATTTGCAAATGTACTCAGCAGGCAAATGGTTAAATATACAATTGGACACTTTAATGTTGCAACAAAAATGAACTTAAGAATTCCAATGGAACATTGATATAAATATTTACTTGAGCGCTAACAAATATTCTGTTCTGTTCTTTTTAAGGTTATAATTCCTAGTCGCGTGCTCAAGTTAAAGCTGTAAAACGAGTATTACTAAAGTGAGATTTTAAATGCACTTGACTAGCACAGACATTATTCAAAATTTAAAGATTAAATCATAATATACAATATCGTCTGTTTAGCAATTCGCAATGGCAAAGAAAAGAAATTATACAGGTGTTACATAGTCATATGAAAAAACAGAACACTATATATATTTATGCAAGTCTTAAACTATTAGTAATATATCTCAACATTCATCAGACTTTAAACTATATATAGTCGGAACAGATAATAATATACACATCACATGCTAACACTAACAGCATCGGAGCCGTATGTACTTGTTTTTACCTAGCAGAATAACGCCAGCAGAATAACGCCAGCAGAATAACGACAGCAGAATAGAGCCAGCAGAGTAGAGCCAGCAGAATAACGACAGCAGAATAGAGCCAGCAGTGAATAGCTAGCAGAATAGAGCCAGCAGAATATAGCCAGCAGAATAAGGCCAGCAGAATAGAGCCATCAGAATATAGCCAGCAGTATAGAGCCAGCAGAGTATAGCCAGCAGAATAATAGCCAGTGTCATGGCCTGCCCAGTCGGTAGAGTATATTTACTTTTCGGGTAGATTTACGTGGCAAAAATATTTATTTGTTGAGGTGGGTCCTTTCGGATCAGCAGGACAATGCAAAACAAGACATATATCATAGATATTCTTTTATTGTAGTATCTACTACACAATGTGTAGATGGGGAATCCAACGAACCATTGCATTTGCTACCTACATCGCATTCTCTTACATGTACAACAAAATATCACTAAATTACAAATACATCACTTAGTTATTAAATATAACCATACATGGACATAATTATTATCTTAGAGTAGAATGTACAATACAACTGTATTACTAACCTGCAAAACAAGACATATATCATAGATATTCTTTTATTGTAGTATCTACTACACAATGTGTAGATGGCGAATCCAACGAACCATTGCATTTGCTACCTACATCGCATTGTATTGTCAAGGGTCACATATTAGTAATATAGCAGTATAAAAGGCAGGGCGGGACGTATTCATGATATAGGTTGGAGGGGATGCTATATGGGATTTATGTATAGGTGTACTTACTAATTTAATTCCTTTATTTTACCTTCCATCTAAATATAGTAAATTGCACAAAACAACACAGTTAAAATACATTCATTCCACTTTTTATTTTATCATTTCATTTCAAAACACAATCCTATGACACCAGCATAATATAGCCAGCAGAATAACGTCAGCAGAATATAGCCAGCAGAATATCGCCAGCAGAATATAGCCAGCAGAATAAGGCCAGCAGAATAAGGCCAGCATAATAACGTCAGCAGAATATAGCCAGCAGAATATAGCCAGCACAATAACGTCAGCAGAATATAGCCAGCAGAATAACGCCAGCAGAATAAGGCCAGCACAATAAGGCCAGCAGAATAAGGCCAGCACAATATAGCCAGCAGAATATAGCCAGCAGAATAGAGCCAGCAGAATAAGGCCAGCAGAATAAGGCCATCAGAATAAGGCCAGCAGAATAAGGCCAGCAGAATAAGGCCAGCAGAATGTAACAAGCAGAAACTCGCTAGCAGAAGATAGCCAGCACAATAAGGCCAGCAGAATATAGCCAGCAGAATGTAGCCAGCAGAATAGAGCCAGCAGAATATAGCCAGCAGAATAAAACCAGCAGAATAGAGCGGGCAGAATAGAGCCAGCAGAATAGAGCCAGAAGAATAGAGCCAGCAGATTATAGCCAGCCGAATAGAGCCAGCAGAATATAGCCAGCAGAATAACGCCAGAAGAATAACGCCAGCAGAAAATAGCCATCAGAATAACGTCAGCAAAATATAGCCAGTAGAATAAGGCCAGCAGAATATAACAAGCAGAATAGCCAGCAGAATAGCGCCAGCAGAAAAGAGCCAGCAGAATAGAGCCAGCACAACAAGGCCAGCAGAATAAGACCAGCAAAATATAGCAAGCAGAATAACGTCCTCAACATTTAGCCAGCAGAATATAGCCAGCAGAGTATAGCCAGCAGAATATAGCCAGCAGAATAGAGCCAGCACAATAAAGCCAGCAGAATATAGCCAGCAGAATGTAGCCAGCAGAATATAGCCAGCAGAATAAGGTCAGCAGAATATAGCCAGCAGAATAACGCGAGCAGAATAATGCCAGTAGAATAACACCAGCAGAATAACGTCAGCAGAATATAGACAGCAGTATAACGCCAGCAGTATATAGCCAAGCAGTATATAGCCAACATAATAAAGCCAGCAGAATAACCCCAGCAGAATAACACCAGCAGATTAACGCTAGCAGAATAACGACAGCAGAATATAGCCAGCAGAATAACGTCAGCAGAATAACGCCAGTAGAATATAACCAGTAGAATAACGCCAGCAGAATAACGCCAGTAGAATATAGCCAGCAGAATATAGCCTGTATAATTTCGCCTGCAGAATAATGCAATCAGAATATAGCAAGCAGAATATAGTCAGCAGAATAACGCCAGCAGAACATAGCCAGCAGAATAACGCCATCAGAATAACGCCACAGAATAACGCCACAGAATAACGCCACATAATAACGCCAGCAGAATAACAAAAGTAGAATAACGAGAGTAGAATATAGCCAGCAGAATAACGTGAGCAGAATAACGCCAGCAAAATAACACCAGTAGAATGACGCCAGCAGAATAACACCAGTATAATATAGCCAGCAGAATAACGCCAGCAGAATAATGCCAGTAGAAGATAGCCAGCAGAATATAGCCATCAGAATATAGCCATCAGAACATAGCCATCATAATATAGCCAGCAGAATATAGCCAGCAGAATATAGCCAGCATAATATAGCCAATCAAAATATCGACAGCTGGTACATAACTACTGTGAGAGTGTAACCTGTAATCGAAATGATAACATTTGTGTCAAGTAATTTTAAGATTCCAATGGCGGTTCAAGAGAGAGAGAGAGACATGAGGGCAGACAGTATGGCGTTTGGGTGGGAGGAACGGGGTGGTGTGTGTTTTCGCAGGACAGGGAAGTATTAGCAGGGGAGCAGGGCAGGTATACAGATATGCAGAGGTCATTCTTTATCCATTTCCGTAAGGTGGCTTTTATGATAACAACAGTACACTCGTGTACAGTGCAATATCGTCTTTCTGAACAGGATATTGACCTTAGCTTAGCATCTGAGTCAGAGTGACCAATCAGCATAATTGTAAATGGTTAAAACCTTAACTTAGCATCTGAGTCAGAGTGACCAATCAGCATAATTGGAAATGGAAAAAAACTTAGCATCTGAGTGAACAATCAGCATAATTGGAAATGGATAAAACAACTTAGCATCTGAGTCAGAGTGACCAATCAGCATAATGGAAATGGTAAAACCAATCAGCATAATTGGAAATGGATAAAACATAACTTAGCATCTGAGTGAACAATCAGCATAATGAAATGGATAAAACAAACTTAGCATCTGAGTGAACAATCAGCATAATGAAATGGATAAACATAACTTAGCATCTGAGGACCAATCAGCATAATTGGAAATGGTAAAACTAACTTAGCATCTGAGTGAACAATCAGCATAATTGGAAATGGTTAAAACCTTAACTTAGCATCTGAGTGACCAATCAGCATAATTGGAAATGGTTAAAACCTTAACTTAGCATCTGAGTGACCAATCAGCATAATTGGAAATGGTCAAATGAAATTGTAATAATGTAGCCCATGTGGAATAATGAATAGAACTGGTAGAGTATATTTTGTTACATTCAAATAAACGTAATAAAATAAAAACAAAATACTATTACTGACCTTCTAGCACTACGATGAATAGTCCGTTCCAAAAGCACCAATCTACAGTGCTATGTTCAACTTGAATATAATGCGAATTCAAAGTATCCTGTACTATGCCATTTTCATAATAGCTGCTATAATTGATGCTCTTCAATGCTGAGCCTGTTCCATTCTTAAACACGAGTGACTGCTCAATAAGACATGTTCTGTCGGAAAACAGATAAGCATCGGTGGTATAAACAATAACATCCGAGGAACACGAATAAACTTCCAATGAACACGTGCATGATATATCTTCATTCATATAAGCTTGATAACCATCGATTATTAGATAGAGTGGCATACCGTCCGACTGAATCGTCTCGGTGGAGCATATAGACGCTACCCGTGTATCTGGTAATAATAAAATAATAAACATACATAAGCACAGCTGGCACTAATAACATGTTTATCTACTACTAACAAGAAACACTAAAGCGCCTACATGGCTCATCGATATTGATTTGTGTTCGACCCCCAAACATGTGCAGCTGAACCAATCATCAGTCGCAGATCCAAGGCATTGTTCTTGTACTATTCATAATGCATTATTACGCTTCAATGCAGATTTCAGTATTTTGATTGGATACCGGTACAGTAAATATTTAAGAAATAATAAGTATCAACCGTGGTATATCGCAGAATAACCCGAGTTTGAGGTTCTTATGCGTAGAAATATATCACGAATGCAGAATTATTTCGATTCTAACACGATGAGAATCAAAGGAGTATTTTCTTCAAACGCAGTGATACTCCGCATTTGGCTTTCGAAATGTCCTCCCCGCGTAAGGGGTGGTGATCTTATTATTTTTAATGGAAAATATCAATCTAGTGCATAAATGAACACATGTTGTAACTGATCGATAATTTTATTTATTTTGTCAAATAAAACTGTACAGAATAGTAACTGAAACGTTACTTAACATAAACACAATACGGACAAGAGATTATTTGATTCTAAAAATAGCTCACTTCCGCGAATTCCCACGGTAGTATTTACAAACATCACGTGATTTTCATTCATTGTATAAATGGAATAACCAAAACACGGTGCGCGCGCAGCATTGTTCAAGGTAGGTATATATAAATATATATGTTATTAGCTGGGTCGTGTTAGAATACGTAATAACTCGGATTAGACAGGGTATATACGTCTTAAAATGCATACATTTCGCGTGCCTCGCGAGTCATAAAATAAAACATCGATTGCGGCACGGGGAAAGTACACTATATACTCGTATACTCTGTCAACAAACCAAATAGTATACTAATGTGTACGTACGCAAATGCGTTATTCGGCGAGGGTGACGCTTAGTAGCGTAGTAGCGTAGTAGGCCCCATCGTAAACTAATTTGCCCCAACGGATGTTTGGTTATGTCATACACACAAACACGGTTAGGGCGCTATCTTGACCCAGTTTCGCATATCGGATAAACAAACATATGTGCGCATAGAAATTTATTTATCATCGTTATGGTTAATTATTGGGTTTTGGACACTGTGAACAGCGAAGCTGTAGACTATTTGCTGTTCACCGAGCGTAACCAATGTGTAAATCGGTCATATATAAAGCGAATACACGTTTATATTGACCATTCGACGTTCATCAACAGAGTTTTTAGTACATGAACACCCCCTGCTGCCCCGCCCTTCGTTTACGTTGTAAGGGATTAAATGACTATGTTAATTATATACGTTGATAATAGCAGGTTTTCCAAGTAATGGCAGTTCATTAATCTGGAGGCTGAGCAGAAACCACGAGTATGAAGAAGATATATTACGCAAAGATATACTAGTTTTCGTCAGACGATTTGTTGTGCAGTCTGCTTGGAATTTAAGTTTCTTGGGAAAACATTTGTACTAGCTAGTATATCTGGTGTTTCTATTGTACAAGTTTAAAAATAGCAATACAATACATAGTTATAATACTATTTTATTTGTCTTTGATATGGGCAAGTTACCTACCAGAGGTACAATTTATTCACCATATGTACAATTTACATATGTTTGATATCGACAAGATATTTGATGTGAACATTATCAATATGTTTATCTGTTTCAGATTACACACGTTTCTGTTGTCGGTAAAAAGAATGCGAGCAGTACGAATGAATTTATTGTGGTTTCAGACTTTCGAGGTTTTCACCTCTGTTTAAATCAGTGCAAATTGTTAAAGACACTCATCCACTCATCATTTGGATTATGGAACCACAATTTAGTATGTGTGCGTGTTCGGATCGGCGACACTGGACTTTATAAATAGTTACGGGTTTGTGTTTTTTCCACAATTATGTCATAAGTACACGGACACTATTCACTAGTTAAAGTGATATTTATTTTATGTTATGTGTGTTGTCGGCATGTGTATGTGTGAGTAATTTTCGATGCATTAAAAGAAACTTGTTGTTGAGCACTCCTATACTGTGTTTATTTCTTTATTTATCCTTTCGTGATAATAATTATGAAGTTAGATGATAAATTGTGTATGTTTGGCTGAATGTAATGAAAGAAAACATAATACCAGACTAACGGGGAACGTCGGTTGCTTGTGTGTTTGTTTATTCTGGTTCAACGCCTGCATCAGCACCATCTTTGGGCTATATAACAGGCGGGCAGTTTACCTAACAACATAATTCGGGGAATCTGCTATTCGTCCAAGCTCTACCAGGTACACGTATTACAAGACTAGATATTGGGGGAAATTATACTCGTCCCAGCTCTATCAGATACATGTATTACATGACTAGATATCGGGGTACCTACTACTCGTCCACGCTCTATCAGGTACATGTATTACATGACTAGATATTGGGGGAAATTATACTCGTCCCAGCTCTATCAGATACCAGTATTACATGACTAGATATCTGGTAACCTGCTACTCGGCCAAGCTCTATCAGGTTCCAGTATTACACGACCATATATCGGTGAACCTGCTACTTGTCCAAGCTATATCAGGTGCCAGTATTACATGACTAGATATCTGTTAACCTGCTACTTGTCCAAGCTATGTCAGGTACCAGTATTACATGACTAGATATCCGATAACCTGCTACTCGTCCAAGCTACATAAGGTACCACTATTACCAGACTAGATATCGGGGAACCTGTTACCTGTCCCAGCTCTATCAGGTACCAGTAGTACATGACTAAATATATGGTAACCTGCTACACGTTCCAGCTCTATCAGATACCAGACGATATATCAGGTAATATAATACTCAGTAGTCACAACATAATGAATATTAAATGGCATAGCCAAACTGTTCAATTGTATGTCTACGTTCCAAATAGTGAGTTCATGATTAGATGGATTATTTTGTAAATACGATAAACAGAGAGTCATACCATTACATATCTATGGCACCTACAACAAGCTAACATAGCACATCATTCTTCACGTTTTCTGACATATATAGAGCATATTCATGGCCCTAGTGGGGACAACGGTGGTGTGGTCACTGCGTCTCCAGCATTGCCTTTCTTCATTGCGCTTCTCCATATTACCACAAGGGACGACATGTTTATCCATTACACATACATGGTCATAAATTATTTCAAGTAAATAGTTGGCATTGTCTTTGGTAACACGAATAAGAACACATGTTAATTGGGTAACTACTCTAGCATACTGTCTACTCTACTCTACTACATAATTTACTTTGAACAGTAATGTTATTACCACTCAGTCGTTCTTTGTATTTTATACAAACAGAGATCACCAGGGTTACTGCAATTATTCTTTGTTTTTGACAAGCAGAGATAACCGGGGTTATTGCTCTATATAATCAGTTGTATAGCATATTGTATGTGCATGGTTACCAAAGACATTACGATATAATAGGAAGTTATAGGCAATTATCCCAGTTACCAATAGTAAATATAACGGATTACAAATACATGTGTGGGGGTTGTATCACGGAAAATACTCCAAATCTGAATCAATATTGTTCAAGTCGTGATAGCACGATATGAGAGGGCCGGAGTTCGCGCCCAGTTGTAGATGTTATGATGCGTGTAGGGCAACTCAACCCGGTGATATCCCCCATGTTAGGCGAACATGACCGCCTTATAATCACCCATGTATGACATACTCAGCGTGTGCTTTACATGTTCTTATTATAATATGAGCTTCAAATCGTATGAATATTTGCTAACTAATCCGTGAACAGTATGAGTATTTGTCTTCCTTTAGTACTTAAAACGATACTATTTACGTAACAATCCCAACACTCAAGCAGAATCGGGGATAGTAGTTATACAGCTCCTTAAGTTGGGTGCGTACACATTCATGGAAATACACTACTCACCTTAAAAATAAATAGAATCAATTAAATTACGAACATATTCTTGACATAATGAGATAATCAATACATGTAGAGATGATGATGACATCATCAGTATGGCACACGTGTCAAGCTATGTACTAGTGCACAACGTCTTGGTGTAGTCCAGAACTATGTAGGAGTCTTCATATATATAATCTATATTCATTTATCGGAACAAATCTCCCGTATGTAGCTATGTCCATTTGCGTTTGTTTACCAGAAGTTTCGTGTTCACGAAAGTAGGTCAATATATATTAAATAGGCCAAGTCGTGTATGTGTGTATTGTAAACGTGAATCGGAAGATTATTTTAACCTAATCAGTTTAGAGTAATACCCAAGGTAAAGAGAGAGAGAGCGAGCGTACATTAAGTACTGGATACGTAGTTCGCCTTGTAATCGATATAGGTCGAGCCCAAACAGTGCCACGGTGGCTGTGTACTACAGGCACTTAAAAACACATTGCACCCTTCATCGAGGCGATTAATTCCATTAGTAATGAGTGGACGAGCGTGTGTCTAAATGTGCAAGAACCTTTCCAAATCAAAGATATATCTATGTTTATAAACTTGCACTTCTTATAAATTCCTCCAGATTTTATTTGTGTACGATGGTGCAATACCCAAATTACAGACCCCACCCCCATTAGTGTGCATGTGTGGTGTACATACATGTACTATGACCTCTGTTTATAATGGTGGACCGGCGAATCAAGCACTGGATTCGCAGTCCACCGTGCTAACCACCAGGACACTGATCAGCTCCTAAATGATTATATGTATATTAACTAGATAAAGGTGTGAAGGCATAGCAATTCGCGGTATCGAGGTAAATGGACGTGTTTGTTTGTGGTCTGTTAAAAATCACTAATACACAAGAATAAGGACATTTATATAAGAGCTGAACAGATATAAGAGTAAATAAAGTTATTTGGATTATAAACTATCATGCATAGATAAGGATTGCATAATTATTGGAGGTTTATTTGAGACAAATAGAGGTTAATATTCTGGTGGTCAGCCGGTCATTGTGTACACGTATTCAAAATGGCGGACTAGAAAAACCGGTTTGATTTACATTACTTGCAGTTACTTTGGAGTTTGAAATCAAAATTGTACTTGACAATATATTATACTCTACTACACAATGACAAGTTTACGAAACTCCAAAGATAGAGGTGGTAAGGAAGACACACCTGTGCGTGAGAGTAATGACAGTAAAGAAGGGAGATCTAGAGAAAAAAGGAGAGAGAAAGGTGAGAAAACTGAAAAACAAACGAAGATGGACGATATGCTGACTCAAATAAATAAAGGTGGCGACGATCCGACCATAGCCGATTTGATTGCTCTTATTAGTATCCTTGAAAACAAATGAAATCAAATAGCATCTAAGGAATACATAGAGAAAACCCTTGAAGCAAAACTGCAAAACATGGTCACTGAAAGCTTTGTGAATAAAGAACTGGTATCCCTGAAAGAGGAGATTTGTACAGAGATGAAATCTGAAATAGACAAGGTGTATGATCAGATAAGATTAGTGAAGTCAAAAATCCAGGCTGCAGACACAGAGATCACTACTCTGAAGAATTGATAAAGTTATAGAGGAAAACGATCTATTAAAAAGAAGAACTAATGAGGATAGGATAGCAGGCAATAAAGAATCCATCAAGTACAATTATTGTCATAATAACGATCTTGAGCAGTATACACGTCGTAATTCTGTAAGAATATAATTATGGCATTAAAGACACAGATAAAGATGAAACACCCCAGCAATCATTCGAGAATGTCAAGGCAATGGTGAATGACAAACTACACATCACCATGGAGTGAATAGCAAAATAATATAGATACAAATTTATTGGAAACTAAAAGGTCTGAATTAGCTGAGTTCAGAAGGAACAAAATGCAAGGTGTATTTATAAGATAACGAGCGAAATGGATATCTGACGGAGAGAAACCTACAAAATATTTTTGCAACTTGGTAAATAGAAATTATGTGTCTAAAGTAATAAATTCTCTTTACTCTAGATCAAGCACACTTTTAACTAGTCAGGAAGATATCATAACTGAAGCAGTATGTCATTATATAACATTGTATTCACATCAGGAAACTGAAGAAGTTATCCTGAAGAACGTCATACAAAACAATGCTATCCACAAACTTAATGAAGAAGAAAAAATAGTCCTTAGAAAATAAATTAAGTTATCAAGAAATGTTAAATAATCTTAAAAAATGTCAAATTTTCTTCTCCAGCAAGCAGTGGATTTACAGCATCCTTCTTCAATTGTTTCTGGAATGATTTGGGTCATTGTGTGGTCAGATATATTAATTATGCATTTGATGCAGGGGAATTATCGGTGACTCTCAGGCAAGGTGCTATAACATGTATACCAAAAGGAGATAAAGACAAATTATTTTTAAAAAACTGGCGTCCAATTTCTTTATTGAATGTTTCATATAAGATTGCCTCTGCCAGTATAGCAAACCTTTTAAAAACTGTGTAAACTGTGTAAACCAAATTAATAAGTGCTGATCAGAGTGGTTGTATCCCTGGGAGTTTTATAGGGTTATTTACGACATCATGTTTCATACAGAAAACAATCACAAGCCGGGAATGTTGTTGCTAATTGATTTTGCAACCGCTTTCGATTCCCTGTCATGGAAATGTATGTACAATGGTTTAGTATTTTTAAACTTTGGTAAACAATTTATAAACTGGATAAAGCTTTTTTTACAACGATATTAAATCGTGTGGCCATCTATCAGACTGGTTTTCTATAAATCGCGGTTGTGGTCAGGGCGATCCCTTATCCCCTTATATTTGTATTATTTGCGCAGAAATATTAGCCATTTTAATTAAACAAAATAAAGATATAAGTGGGATTAAGATAAATGGTATGGACTTTTTAATATTTCAGTATGCAGATGACACGACATTACTCTTAGATGGAACAGAAAAATCACTTAGAAACACAATGCAAGTTTTAAAATTGTATGCTAATATCTCGGGCCTATTTATAAACCTCGAACAAAACAAAGGCAGTATGGATTGGTTCAATGAAAAACAGTAACATTATACTTTGTCCTGAATTAGGTTTACACTGGGAATCGGTTAAATTTAAACTGTTGGATATCATTTTTACCCTTAATCTTAGAGAACTAGTTCAAATAAATTATGCTACAAAAATCGAAGAAATAAAAATACTTTTTAAACAGTGGTCTAAAAGAATTATCAGTCCTATTGGAATAAATGTTGTTAATAAAACTCTAGCGCTGTCAAAGATTAATCATTTGATAATGGGTTTACCAAATCCAAGTTCAGATACAATTAATTATATACAGAATATATTCTTTAAATTTATATGGAAGGATGGACCAGACAAGATAAAAAGGAACGTTATGATACAACCCTATGATTTAGGAGGACTTAGAATGATAGACTTAAAAAGGTTTATGCTATCTTCAAAAGTTACTTGGCTTAGAAGATATGTGGCATACAATACTCAATATTTTGAATTTGTCAATACAATGTACCCCTTCATCTCAAATGTTGGCACTTTTGGAGGGGACTATTTAAAAAATAGAATTCATACCGTTCAAAATTACCTCTGGAATGATGTTGTTCATGGGTGTATCATTTTAAATAGAATAAACACCAGAAACTTGGAAAGAATTTCTCTCATTACCAATATGGCACAACAATAAGTTCAAAATTGATGGAACAAGTTTTCTCAACTTAAATTATGCAAAGAAAGGTGTAATACTAATAAATGACTTGATTGACAAAAATGGTACTTTTTATCACTATAATGATTTTAATACAATATATAATGTGCATACTAATTTGTTGCAGTATCATACTATAATACATTCAATAAGAAACATTTTGAACAGAATAAGATTTCCCCATAAACCAAATCATGAACCAAATCCCATACAGCCACTAGCAGTTAGTATTATAAATACATGCAAGAAGGGATGCAGAGTAATCTATGACTCCATTCCAACCCATGGAACGTTACCAATTTCTAATAGAAAATTGGTAACAAAACTTAATCCGGGAAATAACTTTAACTGGAGAAATGGGGCACTACCCTTTAAACTAACACAAGATCCAAACTTACAATGGTTCCAATTTAGAATCAATCATAGGATTATTGGTACAAACTATCTTCTACAGAAAATGGGACTTAGAAATTACAATAAGTGCCCATTTTGTAATCTACACCCAGACACATTACTGCATTTGTTTTTGGAATGTCATGTTGTTGAGAATATTTGGGAAAATGAGAAGATAATTATGGATTAATGAAAAATGCCCAAACTCAATTACTAACTGGTCTAGAAATGATATTATTTTAGGCAATAATTGTTTATATATTGCAACCAACAATATAATATTGACAGCAAAATACCATATATATCACAGTAAAATAGAACAATTCTGTTCCAAATATCCAAACTTTGAAAATTCAGATAAAATCTCTTTTAAAGACTGAGACATATAATGCTAGAAAAAATGAAGCAATGAATATATTCGAACAAAATTGAAAGGAATTTGCAATTTTGTCCGGAGATGGAAACTAGTGTGTTGGTGTGCTGTGTGGAAGGCGAACCAGGCTCTCTATATATCCCACTCTCTCTACCTTGTATATGTACTCATTTTGATCTATTCTTTTTTCACATTCCAGTTTATCTAAAGTACATTTGTACTGTTTCGAGAGCGACCTCGTCTCTCGAGAATTACCTTGTTTTGTTTCTTTCTGTATTACAGCAATTCATGACTTATTGTTGATTTCACATTCGTTACAATCAATATACTGTTTTTATTTCCGAGCAGGAATAATTTATACCCAGGTAAACTTTTGACCTCAGAATCATACTGTTATTGTATAATTCAATAATCATTTATATGTATTATTGATACATGCTCTTAAATGAAAACTGACAGCGTTTGATATATTATTTAATTTACATGAAATTCTCTTAAAATGTATGCTATTGTACTTCAGAATATAAAACCTAAATTATAGAAGTGTCTTTTCCTTCGAACAAGACTTCTGTTTCTAGAAGACTTATCTTTGTTTTGGATAATATTATATTACATACAATACTTCAATATTCTATAAATTTAAAAATCAAAATATTACAAACGATTTGGATTTTATCTGTTTATTGGTAAAGGGAGACAACTCATTAACCCTTTACATTTTCAAATTAAATAGACTACTATGTTAAATCAAGGTCATTGTGCATGATTACTATGTGTTGAATGTGATATCTATGACAATGGATATGCTACATTAAAAAAAATAAACGGGGTTAACCACTTTTGGGGCCTCAAAAAAAGGATAAAGGTGTGAAGAAGTCGATATTTTGATATTTTGACAGAATATATTGGTATGCACTAGTTACCTGAATGCATACAGGTTAAGCATGGTAAGTAATCCCCATACATCTAAACGTTGCACACATACGTATTCTGCAACGTAGACTTCTAAAGCATTATGATACTATTACATCATGTATGTTGACTTCCTGAATGTACAATAACCTACAGCTATTATATTGCAAACTTCAATAGAGAGTATATTATTATAATACTATGCCATAATTATGCTGAATACCTGAATGTACATTAACCTACATCTATTATATTGCAAACTTCAATAGATAGTATATTATGCTGAATACCTGAATGTACAGCTAGTATATCGCAAACTTCAAAATACAATGCATTATTATAACAATATGCCATATTCTGAATAACTGCATGCATATCACCACTATACTGGACACATTATTAGTATTATACATACTTGGTATACAGTAGTATTGCAGAATGATGTACGAATTGGGTTGAAGTTGTCCTGAACCAAAGTCGTGGGACTCTGAAAGGTCGACATTACATGACCACCGACCCGAGCATGTCATACGGATTCTCTCTGTGTCAGCAGTAGAACCAGGTACTGTTGCATCTGTGGCAGTATATGTGCAACATTCCGTTTTGCAACGAGCATCGTAGAAATACCTAATGGACTCGACTACGATCATCTCATCTCCATCACAAGGTATACTAACACGGTCTAAACCTTCACATGCTGTTACATTCAGTAGTGTCTCACTTGAAGATAACTGGGCTGAAAATATAACAAAACTCAAGATGATTTCCATTGGTTTGACATGGGTGCAAAAGCTGACATTTCTGTTAGTAGATGAGCCCACAAGAAGGACAGCTATTATACTCATCTTATAGTGTAGTAGATGAGCCCACAAGAAGGACAGCTATTATACTCATCTTCATTGTTATATACGAATAATCCGCAAAACATAGCATAGGTAACCGTTCCTAAGATTGGAAATAGTGATCAGTTCCCTGTTTTCTGTAACACCCAACACACGAAACCAATACGTTTCATAATTTCAAGCAATGGCGTCGTTTATGTTTTATACATAACTTGTAATAATAACTACGAATGTACATGTGATTGAAAAAAAATATATGAAACAATAATATGTTTCAATTGTATTGTAAATATGACAATTAGGTGAAATAGACATCTTCCATTTATATCTTATCTCTCTTGATTGGATTATCTTATTAACTAGTTTATATCTATATTCTTTAATTTTATAATCTTATAGTTTATTTATCATTCTGTATAATGGTGGTATTCTGTGAGTTCCTCTTTAAAACGGTGCACCGAGTAGCTATGTATCTATGGTTTGATGCACTTTTTATACATCAGGTATTGATAATTATCTTTATTATTCCTTTTATGAAGACATTTATTATTAATAATTGTTTAATATAATGATGCATAGTACATTAATGTATGCTTAGTATTATGATGTATGTTCCATTGAACGTGGCCAGACCGAGTATCGAACCCGGGACTGTTCGATTCCGACACTCTACCTCTGGACCACGTACGCAATACTATATGTATTCAGCATTAACAAGTTTATAATTCTCGTTTACAGTTCTACATTGTATATTAAATGGAACAGTACCTGTATATAGCCGGACTTGTATTGAAAGAATAAAACAAAGAAGGTATGTACACAGTGACATTATTTCACTAGAGCAATCCGAATGTAAATTCCATTTACAAGGCGATCCTGTCTGCGTTACTTCCTCGTCGATCAGGGTACACTCTTAGCAACAAGCTTAAATAATTTAATAGCCAACAGGTCACGAGATTAGTTATAATACAGTGATTAATAACATCTTAAACGACCAATTTACAGCGGCTGGAACACAATATTGTGCAACACGTCAGCATTGTGGAAATCCAATATTTTTGTTTTAAAGACTTTTTAGTTATGTTTGACTTTTGTTGTAATTTACCTCAAATGAACAATGCGTATCCATTCACGTGTGCAGTAAATGGCTATTAGTGTAGTAGATAAGGACCATGCATGTTCAGAGGGTGTAAAAAGCACCAACTTTGGCATGGTGGTAGCTTAGAACCAGCTTATAAATAATAGGCCGGAAGACAATCACGAGAGGCCCTGAGTCCCCCATGAGATGGGCCCCAAAGGGGCACATAATTATGTAAATTTGCATGTATATAATTAATTTATTACAGCCACAAATGGTATATAACTTGTGCAAATAAGGTATGTTATCAAGATGAAAGGTTACACCATTATAACAATGACTTTTGTTTGATACAAAATTGAAAATGGAGGCCCTAATTAGTGATAATGCTATAAAAGAGGCCAACAATGTTGTTAAACTTGATCAATTACGTTTAATAATATAATAAATATTACAATTTTATGCCAGTATCAACTATTGTACAATAAATAACTGCTTTACACATTTACATATAACTAAATGCTGCATTAGGCTTTAGGTAATGGCCAGAATCCACTTTTAATTGGTTAACAGAGTTGTTTCCCTTTTAGCAAAATTTCCATGAACAATTCAGAGAGTGGGAAAGTTCGAAATGTCATTGCGTTTTTACATGCTGTATCACGCCAAGATGTAAGTATTATTAGTATATTTTGTTTGAATAGATAACACTTGTATAAATTATAGCGTTGCACATGTTTAAATAATTTAAACAAGAAGAACAAGAATTATAAAGGTGGGTGGGGTTTGCATAACAACATTAATTAGTCCTACACATTTAACATTCTTAATGGAGTTTCATTATTTTCAGATATCATGGCAAGTCAACCAGATTCTACTCATGGACGCATATGGCTAACAAAATACTAACACAATCAAGAAATTAACATGAATTAAATTACCTAGTAACACAGTCACAGGTTGACAACAATCAACCAGAGGTTATGGTGCGTAATTTAATATACTATTATATAGCATGTGGTGTTGAGGACTGAATACGAATTTATTCGACCTGCTAGTGTGTTTGTTTTGTTATGCTTACAATGTCATTCCGCCCATTGGGTGCAGTAGAGTAATGACCCCGGCATGTCCCCCACATGCCTTCAAGTAAACTTTTTTGAAGCTGAAGGAGGACATTTATCTGTCAGAAATTTCCAGCCAGTATTTGCCAAAGATTCTCATTTAGAACCCAAATTGTACACACTAAAACAACTGACATTGAGACCTGAACGTTCAGTGGCAATTGTTTTCCTGGATCAAACCAGAACTAGGACACTTTCTTCGATAACAATCAACTAGTACTGTGCCTCGGCCGGGAATATAAACCACGACCTCCCGCTTTGGAAATAAAGGCGCTAATCACTGTGCTACTCGAGTCGTTTTATTCGACCTGTATTCTCCAATTCATAATCATTTCAATCAAGGTTTACATTCATAAGCCCATCTACCTGTGTGTACGGACACAGGCATACCTATACTGCAGTTGTCAGTATGCATTGGTGATCATTCTGAGGTATTGTTGTCGTTCTGTACAATTGTGTATAGGTTACATTTTGATAGACAATTAATAATGTATTCTAGGTTTTAGGAATCCACACCAGGACATGCTGTTGGGTCTGAGCAACCTTCGACATATGAGTTGTACAGGGTACGATGTTCCAACTGGAGTATGCATTGCCACAGGAACAATTAAAACTTTGGAATGAATTGACCTAGGGAGTGGCAATGATGGAGCAACATGCCGTCTTGCATATGTCCTGCTTCAGCAGCAGAATAGGGATAGAGCAGTAAAGAGACAACAAGTGTGTATGGACACGATAGAGACAAAGAGGCTTAGAACGAGTTTTGATACAACGTGTCATGGTAGTTGTTTCTTTTACAATAAATATTATGGTAGATTACATTAGGTAGAACAATGGAAATAGATACGAACGTCTGACATATCACAACTGAAATGTCAGATATCGAAATTCTAGCCAAACATTAAGAGGTGGAGATGGTACCAAGAGACGCAGAATATCATGGAAACTGTTTGTGCACATTTTATAACAAGTACAATAGACAGTATACACTTTCAACTGATTCTACGTCGATTCATGTGTGCGACACTGGTGGTGATTAATTGAACTGATGCTGAGTTGATTGCCTATATAGAGGGTTAAACTTATCAATGTGAAAGTGGTGGCTTGTGGATAATAATAAATGACAAAAGCGTTTCGATGTCTTAAAACAGGGTTATACAGGTCTCCACAGACATAGTAAACTGTTTATCTAAGGTGAATATGAAAATACTAGCATTGCATGCCCACCAAACCTCAGAAACGGACTGTACACCACAGCATGGATCACAATCCACAGTCAGTAACATCGAAAGATGCATTTCATGGTACGGCAATCTCGGTCACACAAAGTATGAGGCGCACCGTATAAATATAACCCATCTCAAGGCCGATCAGTCACACAATATCTACCAGAGAAGTACAAACATGTCCCTCCTGTAACATTGAAGGCCAACTTTCCACAACCGGTTGTCATGTATGACTGTGAGCCTCCTCCCAACTACTCAACGTGGATTAGTTCTTATTGACCAAATGGTTAGAGCATGTTGCCGACAATCTTGGAACGTCAACGGTAGGTCAAAGCGAATCGTTTTCATGGTCACCATTCTTTGCACAATACCTCTCAATTGACACAAGATAGCCATAACAGCACTATTCCCATTGTTTCATGACTCTGCGTTCACTGTGGCTAAGGTAAAGCATGGAATGCTACTTATCAAACATGTCACTGAAGCTAAGAACCCTGGCCAGATCACAGTATTAACAGTCGATCAACCAAGAAGATACAATGGTTATGGCCCACATAGTACCAGGTATGGACATGGTAATGGCATGGTGTTGATGGGTGCCTTCTTGTAGGTTATTGGAGATTGGTTAGATGGGAGTGGTTGGCTTGCATTATATGAGTACCTATCACAATGCATTGAGAGCTACACTTTCATGGCAAGTAAAACTGTTATATCAACACATGGAGATAATGTATTGAAATCGAACACAGAGATTGAATTTAATGTGACTGACCTTCAACCCTGTAACCATGAAGAAGCAGACGACAGAATACTTCTCCATGCAGCGCATTTTTGCAATACAGGTTGCAAGAGAGTACTTATCCAGGCTATTGATACTAATGTTGTGATGTTAGCAAATGCTGTGCTCAATTTACATACAGATTCTACTTGCTGTCTGTGGGTTGCCTTATGCCATGCCAAGCATTTCTGCTCCATACCTTGACATAGCTGACAAGCTCGGTCAAGATGTCTATTGGGGACTACTACTATTCCATATCCGGCTGTGAAACGGTCTCTGCATTAAATCGTGTTGTTGTGAGGACGGTATTCAACATATGGAAATCTATGCATTTTTCAAGAGATTATCTTCTGTACCTGATCACGTTCCTGATGAAGACACAGCAGTGCTCGAGAGATGTGCTGTTCATATGTACTCCAGAACATGCCATATGAGCTAGGAAATGATGCTATGAAACATATGTTTCGTTATTGTAATAGGACTATTGACAAGGTTCCACCATCAAATAGTGCACTCATCCAACATAATATTATATTAAGAGCTGGCTACATGAGTGGCCACATATGGGACCAGATGCTCATCATATGCCATTATCTGCCATCTCCAGAGTTGGGATCGACAAGAGAAAACAACGATTGGATACCACACTGGAGTACACTTCCAGAGGCTTCAAAGAGTTGATAAGAATTGATTAAATGTATCTTACGTCCCAGTTGTGTGTGGTGGCCAATGTGAAAGAGAAAATGTTTGTTGAATATAGCACACTCTGTATATTGATGCAGTGTTAAATGCACAATACACAATAACATGCAAATAGACAGACATATTCCATTCGAATGTTAAGATTTATATATTTTAGACAAATACAATTGTTTTCGAATGTTCTTTCTGCAATTACATTAAGGCCTCACTATTATAAATATTACCCCGTTTGAAGGGCCTCATTATATTATACATGTGCTAAGATAAGTATTTTACTAATATTTTAGTGTGTTGTACAATTCAGATACAGTGTACAACCTATTCACTTATCTTTGTTTAATTGTAATTACAGTTATTATTGAAAATATGCAATTTGCCAAATTAACCGAATAGTACAATGGCTGTCAACAGGGCCTCAGATGACACACAAGAACATGTATACACACACAGGTTTCAAGTACTGATACTATTCTACCAACATAACAAAGTTTATTTACTTTTCCCTCACTGGGAACAAAAAGAAAACACTTTGTATTTTATATTTCTCTAAAACAGGCAAAATTACCTTTCAATGGCATCCTTTTCATCAAACGAGTACAAAATTATTATTTGTATGTAACACATTAGATACTACTATGCCTTCTCTATTAATTAGCATGTGAAAACAATTGAAGTAGTAACAATTAATTAAATTATTGGAATTTTAAAAAGTGTTGTGTTTTTTAAAATTTCTGTCGGTGATCCCTTTTGGGGGCCCCAAGCATGGAGTCAAAGGGCCTCTAGTGGTTGTCGTCCGGGCATTATGGAACGTATACACCCTCATGTTACTTGTGTGAGAATTTGGTGCTTTTTACACCTTCCGAACGAAATCATCATTTTGTGGTCCTTATCTACTACACTATATATCAAAATTGTACTCTATAGTACAGTACTATTTTGTATATACGAGTATATTGTGAGAAGATATGGTGGTTGCCAAATCGGACAAGTGTGTTTCTCCGGGTACTCCGGTTTCCTCCCACACGAATGACCACATTTACTCTTTCATCCACACCAACGAGAGTGATGCATATAAGTTGTTAGAACTTGCTTCGCAATCCTTGTAAAATAAATAAAGTTTACACTTTAAACTGTGTATAATATGAACCATTACCTGCATAAAGTCGGAATTGCATTGATAGAATAAAACAAAGAACGTATCCACACATCGGCATTGTTTCACTCTAAAATCTCCACACATTAATTATATGGTCAAGGGGATACCGTTAGTGTTAGTTAATCCTCTTAATATCTGGCTTAATTAAATAATGTCTTATAGTCACTGTTAAAGAAACACTAGCCTTAATGACTAACACTGTTTTAAAATCTTAACAATCCAATAACATCATTTTGTAAACAATACTGTTGGTAAGCATTCTTTTTATAATCCAATACAAGTTTATTTTAACTAAACAGTCCACATTTATTGCTTCACAGGACTTTGTGAAATACATCCATACTTTGCTTTATATAATAACGCAACCGCACTAAGCGGAAGTCGTGACAGCGCAATGGATGCGCGTTCGCTTCAGGTGTGAAAGGTCCGCTGTTCGAACAGTGCTGGAGCCGTTACGATTGTGCTCTTAGGCAAGGCCTTTAGATTCCACATTGACTCTTATCTCTCTTTCATGGCGATGGATTCCATCAGGAATGAGATCTCGACAGTGATTAATATAAGTTGAAAAACTTGTGTCGCAATCAAGCTAAAATAAGTTTGTATAAAAAATCCACACTAGCCAATAAAATACCGTCCCGCTTCACAGTTTACAATATGAAGTTAGTAATACCAACACATAGTGGCCCATGCGTTTATATAACTTACAGTGCTACTAGTAGAGACAGCGATATGAGGGGGTTCGGTTGTAATAGACGGCGATTTGAGGATGTTCGGTTGTAAGAGACAGCCATATGAGGGGGTTCTGTTGTAAGAGACAGCGATATGAGGGGGTTTGGTTGTTAGAGACGACTATATGAGGGTGTTCGGTTGTAAGAGACAGCGATATTAGGGGGTTCGGTTGTTAGAGACGACTATATGAGGGGGTTCGGTTGTAAGAGACAGCGATATGAGGGGGTTCGGTTGTAAGAAACGATGATATGAGGGTGTTCGGTTGTAAGAGACAGCGATATGAGGGGGTTCGGTTGGAAGAAACGATGATATGAGGGTGTTCGGTTGTAAGAGACAGCGATATGAGGGGGTTCGGTTGTAAGAGACGGCGATATGAGGGGGTTCTGTTGTAAGAGACGACGATGACGACGATATGAGGGGGTTCTGTTGTAAGATACGACGAACTGAGGGGGTTCGGTTGTAAGAGACGACGATGTGAGGGTGTTCGGTTGTAAGAGACAACGATATGACGGGGTTCTGTTGTAAGAGATGACAATATGATGGGGTTCAGTTGTAAGAGACGACGATATGAGGTGGTTCGGTTGTAAGAGACAGCGATATGAGGGGGTTCGGTTGTCAGAGACGACTATATGAGGGGGTTCGGTTGTAAGAAACGATGATATGAGGGTGTTCGGTTGTAAGTGACAGTGATATGAGGGGGTTCTGTTGTAAGAGACGGCGATATGAGGGGGTTCTGTTGTAAGAGACGACGATGACGACGATATGAGGGAGTTCTGTTGTAAGATACGACGAAATGAGGGGGTTCGGTTGTAAGAGACGACGATATATATATATATTCTTTATTTATCCTCCAGTATTGAAGAGCATACAATTCACATATTACAAGAACAATTACAACAGTGAAATATATTACAATGTCTCATTCCCATTTTCTACTCTGCTAGCCAAGTCCATATATCATCATTTTCCATTACATATTAAATATAGTTTCTCTATTTTTCAGCTTTTACATTACTATATTATTCCAATGTGCAGTTCTCACTTATAGTGCTATGTTTTGATTGCATTTGATTGTATATATGTTGAGGGCCTCATGGTAGATTAACTTTTGTTAAATGAGTACTCTCGTTAAATAAAGTCTTTATTATTATTATTATTATTATTAT
>CM026387.1:82884643-82948782 GCA_014843695.1 Archivesica marissinica | reverse complement strand
TTGTTTTAGGAGTTTGCTTTTTATTTATATTCATTAAAATAACAGTTCATTAGCTCATTTGCATACTCATGAATATTAATAAGAATGTGATAAATGGCAAAAATGTGTTATACATTCACTATGCATATTTCTCATAAATGTTTGTTATGCACAAAGTATATCAATAGTTTTCAATATATTTAATGCTTATAACAATTTGGTATAACAAGAGCACAGTATGTTTGTAAAATACTTAGAATAATATGTAAATTATATAATATATATGGCTTCAAGTAAACAAGCAACGTATTTCTCACATATTCAGATTACTCATTGGAGGTTTACGCTTCCGAGTACAACAAGCATATACATAATCAATCATGTTTCTTTATACTACAGTTCGAGATGTACTTTGACATTTAGAGATTCTAAAAGGCTGTCATCGTTGGTAATTGGATTTTTACAATTGGCTGCATCGCATGCACATTGAACAGACATAACTGTCCGGATCTGTAACATTTGCACCGTGCACTGCTGCATTTTGTCTTGCATCCGCAAGTTACCAGCTGCAGACACGAGTTGGGGACTGACGGATTCCTCATCCATATTGATGCATGACTATGTGTATGTATATATCCGTAGATAAACACATCTATAAACACAGCTTCCATGAACATCATACCCCATGACTATGTGTCTATGGCATGTATATATCCGTAGATAACACATCTATAAACACAGCTTCCATGAACATCATACCCCATGACTATGTGGCTATGGCATGTATATATCCGTAGATAACACATCTATAAACACAGCTTCCATGAACATCATGCCCCATGACTATGTGTATATGGTATGTATATATCCGTAGATAACACATATATAAATAAAGCTGTCAGGAACATCCTTCCCCATGACTATGTGTCTATGGCATGTATATATCCGTAGATAACACATCTATAAACAAAGATTTCAGGAACATCATGTCCCATGACTATGTGTCTATGGCATTTATATATCCGTAGATAATACATCTATAAACAAAGCGTTCAGGAACATCATGTCCCATGACTATGTGTCTATGGCATGTATATATCCGTAGAAAATACATCTATAAACAAAGCGTTCATGAACATCATAAACACATATACACACATACACACCTATATATATATACATACACACATACACACATATACACACATACACACCTATATATATATATATATGCCTCGCTGGAGCCGTTACGAGTGTGCCCTTAGGCAAGGCATTTAAATTCCACATTGCCTCTTCTCTCTCCTTCATGGCGATGTATTCCATCAGGAATGAGGTCTCGAGAGTGATTAATATAAGTTGAAAGAACTTGTTTCGCAATCGAGCTAAAATAAATTTGTATAAACTAAACTAATGAATGTAGCGGAACATAACGCCACAGCATCACTGAATCCAGCGGAACATAACGCCACAGTATCACTGAATCCAGCGGAACATAACGCCACAGTATCACTGTATCCAGCGGAACATAACACCACAGTATCACTGAATCCAGCGGAACATAACGCCACAGTATCACTGAATCCAGCGGAACATCACGTAACAACATCACTGAATCCAGCGGAACATCACGCAACAACATCACTGAATCCAGCGGAACATAACGCCACAGTATCACTGAATCCAGCGGAACATCACGTAACAACATCACTGAATCCAGCGGAACATAACGCCACAGCATCACTGAATCCAGCGGAACATCACGCAACAACATCACTGAATCCAGCTGAACATCACGCCACAGCATCACTGATTCCAGTGGAACATCACGCAACAACATCACTGAATCCAGCGGAACATCACGTTGCAGCATCAATCAATCCAGCTAAATATCACGACACATTACCAATAATGCACTGGAACATCACGTAACATAATCACTGAATTTAGCGGAACATCACGCCACATCATCATTGAATGCAGCGGGACATCACGTCACAGCATCATTGAATGCAGCGGAACATCACATCGCAGCATATTTGAATGCAGCAGAACAGCACGTCAGATCACATTTAATTGCAGCGGGACATCACGTCACAGCATCATTGAATGCAGCGGAACATCACGTCACGGCATCTTTGAATGCAGCTGAGCTAATTTCACACCACAGAAGTGGAACATCTATGCATTTTCGAGTTGTTAATTTACACTTTGACCGCTTACGTTGTTAGCAAAAATACATTATTTTGACACAATTGACAATAGTGTCATATATCTTATATTTCACTATAATTGTTGATAGTTCGTTCGATAGACTCTGATTATACACACATCGAATGTAGGTCGATTTGTTGAGAATTTTTTTATGTTGACCATACTATCGTGTACAACCACATGCTCATGGGAAGCTAGTATGGAGCAATGTAACCCAAAACACAAGTAGATTGATACATGGGTTTTATTTATAAGCCACACAAATTAACAGGTTGAAACAATAGTTACATACATAAAGGTAGTTGGCACTACATTTCGAAATATCTGGGCGTACCCTCTGGTAAGAAGAATTGCCAACTAATCTTTAATCTGGGTGGACACAAGGCGCCACTGTGAATAAAAAACAGAACCTAGTTAAAACAACAAACAAATTACTAATACAATTCGCATACTGATAATAAAAAGAAACTAATCTAACCACACAAATGGGTTGTGTGTATTTTACGTTTATTTATCATCGCTACCGGTTGCCCATATGAGTTACGCCTCCTGAAGAGATTAGTAATTTTAGATTTTGGAGGATAGTGCAATGATATAGACAGAGACCCATTCCAGACCTCGGTGTAATGGCCAATCTGAAAGACTGTTAATTCTATTAGGGTCAGACGGGGGTTGTCGAACCTGCGATCGCTGAATTACCAGTCCAGCGTGTTACCACTGGACTACAGATCCGTCACAAATGGTTCAATGATATTCTGACTATTTGGACTGCATTGCGGATGGAGTGTGGGAGGTGGTGAGTTCGAAAAAACCTTATTGTGTTTTATAGTCCACGCTAATTAATATGCAGTGTTTACCATACGGCAGAGCACTTGCAGTATGCGGATCTACAATGTATGTAGTGAAAACCCGCAGTACATGTATGCGGGGCAAGGGACCCTGGTAATGTGGCACATAACACATTTTATGAGACATACAATTTATTTATGTTGACCACACTGCCGTGTACCACCATATGCTCATGGGAAGCTAGTATGGAGAGATTTGGGTGACAAGAAGTGCCATGGAGAGGCGAATTATGAATTAGCTGCGACCCATCTAGACGAGTATGAGCAATTGGTGGTGAGAGAGATACCTGGATACTGACTATATATATATATAGCACAGTATGCACCGTTCTATTAGGGATATACATGTATGGAAGTAATATCAATTACCTAACTTGTGCTTAGTACATACATGTATACATATCAGGACACACAAACTTATAGGTCATATCAATGTTATTCATAATTCAAACCAGTGATGATACATGGCATGTTGTGTATAAGCAATGAAACTAGCCCGATCCGCACATAGTATGATGACAACTGACATGCATAGAGATATCTATTGTACACCGTATATACAGGTAGGAAAAACAAAAATGCACTGCCTTAGTAGCTAGTCCGTTATCCCCTATAACACTATTTAGATACATAGGTAAGGATATTCTGCCGCCTAAGCCATTCAAGTAAACCCACACACAATTTAGTTTATTATGATGACAAAAACATGCATAGAGATATATAATGTATATACAGGTACGGGAAATCCCATACCTTAAAAGCTAGTCCGGTATCCCCCATAACAACATATACAAGTAGATACCCGATACCGAGGTAAGGGTAATCTGCTGACTAAGTCAGGCAGGTAAACCCACACACACATTTCAGGACATAAAATCCAGTGGATGCAGGACCCGCTGCCTAAGCCAGTCGGGTACGTTTACCTGGAACACCCGGTCCAACCTATGCACGTGTCACTGCATATCTAAGACGAGTTCACGGGTCGGAAGTACCTCCGATAAGCACCTGTCTTCCACCTACCCAGGAGTTGGATATGGACTACAGAATATTTGCATTGGAACGCATAAGGTTCCCCCTATTCTGAAAGAGTGAGGTGTGTATTTTGCTGGTTCTAGACCAATAGTGTCCACACACTTTCTTAGAATCACTCTGCATGTGGCACTGTAAAGCGGGGCACCATGTTTCCGGCAAAACAGTTGGCCTGACCTAGATCGCCTTTTCTGAAGGAGTTGTGTCAAAGCTCGCACCGGACACAGTGATCTGTTTCTATTTTTGACCAAGACCAACATGGCTGGTTTACCATTGATATGCTTGTATAGTGTCATCTTGATTGTTGCTTTATAAGGTGTCTTACATTTCTTACTGTCATTGTCAAACTGGATGACAGTTGCACTACTCCTCTTTGTTAAAGTCATTTCCCCAAATCTGAGAAGACCAAAATACGACACAAGAAAGATAGCTTTGAAAATGCTTCTGTCATATGAGGAGTCCAAAATTAAGTGTATATTCTGAACCAGAGAACGAATGATAGCGAGTGTGATTGGGGAGACGGTAGTCAGGTGAACTGGATTGTAATTTTAAGGCATGTAGGAGTTTGCTTTTTAAAAACGTATGCACAAGATTTTAGCCTAGCTTCTATTGTGTGTAAATAGGCGAGATCGGATAGCCTGGATCGAATGGTGGAGTAACTGCAGCCCAGATTATGACAATATGCTATATAATGGACAATTATCCATTCGGATACATGGAAATAGGGCTTCCCGGGATATACCCGAACAGAGAACACACACACATGTCGATAGGCTTGCCTTGTGGCGTCAGAAATTGAACCACTCAACAGATGTAACACATGGTTATCTAACTCAGTTCTAACACGACTGAATATATGCATGTCGGATTTTCTGGCATATCCGGAGCGGCCAACTTGAATGTCTCTATCTGTTAACGTGACAAATAGTCAGGTAAATAATTCAGTTTCCCACACACACTATACACAAGTATATTATAGTTCATACATACTATAAATCTTCTGACTAGATGCATTAACTGCGGATCCTTAGATGTTTGTTCAAAATATGGACAACAGCTTGGTTATCGGAATGTACGACAAGGCATTTGTTCATCAGGTTGTGACCCCATATTTCCATGGCCACATGGTTGGGAACAATTCCTTAAAAGTTATAGTATGTTGTTGTAATTCGGCCACACACCGTAGAACCACTGTGTTAAAAATATTGCACCAAAGTCTAAGGAACTAGCGGCATCGGTATATATGTGCTACTGTTGGTCGGTAATGCATCTGTCATCTAGCAGCAAAGTATACTTATCTACAAACTAGAGCCATGTCTGGATATCTGGACGACTATCAGAGTTCAAAGTGATACGATGATGAGGATGTGACACTTATTTGGTTAGATCAGTTAAACGGCGTACGTGGGGTAAGCACACTGCAACAGAAATGCAATCTGCAAATCGCGCAGTGTAATCTTCCTACACCTTCCATGTGTTAACAGACTGGCACATAACTGTCTCAATGTTTCCTGGGATAACTGGGCAACCATGTTGACCGAGTCAAGTTACAGCCCCATGAATGTTATAACGGTGGTGGGTTGTACCGTTGCTTCATCTAATGTGTACGCCTATTGCAGAACACATAGATACAACCCTATCCAGTAAATATTGGCACTGGCTGATGGTTGCCGCCCCCATTCTTAGAAAATCATCAAGAATGTGTATAATGTGGGATATGTGCAGGCTCTGACGAGCTATCCATTCCAGACCTGAACTGAACCGCTCACAAATCACACAACTGCTTGAACAACCCATATATAAACATTTATCAAAGTAAAATTGTTTGTTGAATTTGAAGCATAAGAGGTTGTAATCACATGGGTGGATTGGAATGAGTCTATATGCATCAGCGATATCAGTTTTGCTCATGAGAGTACCCGGCCCTAACTCAAACAGGAGTTTGATTGCATCATCGAAAGATGCATAAGACACTGTGGTTAACAGTGGGCCAATGTAGTCATTTACTGACTTTCTAGCAGGGAAACTTAGGTGGTGAATTAGGCGGTATTGACCTTGTGTCTTCTTATTAACTACCTATTGGACTAATTTTTGAAATTGGGAAATGGGACTAATTGAAAAGGGCCGCATAATCGACCAAATGAGAGTTCGCTCTCTATTTTCTGTTTAACCACATCAGGAATTCCGTACAGGATTTTAGACAAAACATTTATATATTTCTCACGTTGTTCTACTTTCAGTGTGACTGAATGTGTTGTGTGCTTATTGTAATCCAACAATCAGTGCGTTTAAAGCGACATTACATCGCAAAAAGCAACTACAATGCGCGGTTTCACGTATATATGTATTGCTACTAGCAATTCTTCTGAATACATCGAACACTAGCATTGAATCAATTTAACAGTGTTTTTGTGGTATACAAACTTTCAAACGTGAGGCATTGCGTTCTGGATACATATGTCTTTATCTGCCTAAGGAGGTAACTGAACATCCAGCTATGTCGCATTGCAGTTGTAAACTTGTTACACAACCACTTAGTCTATACAACTTTATGTTAGCTCGATTGCTTACAACTTATATTAATCACGCTCGAGACCTCTTTCCTGATGGAATCCATCGCCACGAGGGAGAGAGAAGAGGCAACATGGAATATAAATGCCTTGCCTAAGGGCACAATCGTAACGGCTCCAGCGGGGCTCGTACGCCGGACCTTTCGCACTTGAAGCGAACGCGCATGCACTACGCTATCACGACTTCCACTATTACCCAAGTGTTTGTGATTGTTTTGCAGCAAATAAATCCTACCAAAAACACGTTTCATGTGTTTGAAAAATGTAGTCCTTTCTTGGAGAACGATAGTCTATTTTTTAATCATCAGTCTCCGTATACCTGTGTTTCTGTAAGTTACAGCAGCAACACAATTATAATGCATCACATTTAGCACGGATTTATCATATAATGGCATAAACAAAATGGAAAGCGACATAATGTTCTTATTTCCGAACAGCAATCTGTCTTTAATATATGACAATCCCGTATTAAATCATGCTGGATTACTGTTGTTCCATAATGCCACACTTGAACGGAAATATGTCTTTAATATATGACAATCCCGTCTTAAATCATGCTGCATCACTGTTGTTTCATAATGCCACAATTGAACGGAAATATTATTATACCATTCTTATAGACTGCTCTTATCATATTAATTGACACGTTCAATAGCGCTTTACAAAAACATGTAACAATACAAATCAAAATATTACAACATATAGAATGCAGGGTGAAAAGCATGTGATAAAAGTACGGAAAAAATTATATAATTTCGATTTTTACATGTTTTAAATATTACACTTAAACTAATGAGGAACCTACTTAAAATATGGATTGCATATTAGATACTGAACTGAACTGAACTGAATCTTTATTTCCTCCTCTCGGGAGATTCACATATGTATTGACATTACATTAACAATTACATTTACAACACATTACATATAAAACAATTATTATAAATTATGAATAACATAAATAGCATACATATAAGTGTAATGCACAGACGTTATATATCTATATCACTTTCAATTGTATAGTAACGAATTCCCCCTCCGTGTAGTCAACATGACTCTTCAAAGTAAATAATATGTGTAATTATTTAGCGACTATGATTAAGCAGTCTATAATGTAGTCATACGAAATTTCTAAGAACTTTGAGTTACTTTCGATACTGTAGTTTGGGTCATTATCTGACATCCCGCCTAACAATTTAATAGTATATGTTTTTTCACTCAGTAGTCTTAAACTTGTTGTAAAATCAATATCAAAATTCGATGACAAAGCTGCATTGTATTCGTCTCGCCTTATAGCGCAGCGCTAATTGAACAATGCGATATTACATGTGATAGGTAATCGCCATAGATACTTCCACATCTATCACATAGTTCATTTTCAATGTGTATGGACCTCGCCCAGATGCCTGCAATAATTTTGTTTTTAATTTTGTTTGTAACACCTTTACCAATGCTGTAGACGATAGTTGTTCTAATGTCAGTCTGTAGGTGTTTAAAATAATCAAACTCGGAGTCGGCTTCCAAGCATCCCATCCATAGAGCAGATTCACTAGCAGTTATTGTATCAATAACTTTCTTTTTCCAGGCGTATTTTGATGGAATTATATGATAGGTAAAGTAGTCGTTTATAATATATTGAAGGTCGTATTTAGTCAAAATGTTACATATATCTGGAATATAACCAGTACGAACAGAGGACTTATCTTCTATGTATAACAGGTATTTTCGAACAAAAATACTGTTTGAAACAGACATACAGGGTAAGGATAGGATTTTGTACAAGAACATCAGTTTGTGTTTTTCTACCTCGGATGATAACCTATATAGTCCAAGCATAGACTCGCAAATATCAGATCATGTTAATACCGGAAACCCCTGGATCTTTTTAACGATGAAATGCTGTAGCCGATTAATTATGCCTATATCCGTGTCAGTCATTCCGTGCCATAACGCTGACCCGTAGAGTGCAATTGGGATTATAACTTTCTTGTATATACTTGTGGCTGTCTCAGGTTCGATCCCTTGCGGATGAAGTCCGAGACCCGATATTGCGTAAAAACGCGTTCTTTGCTTTTTGACAGCGCTCTTCAATGCGTTTATTAACTTTCATATTATCATCTTGTCGTATTCCAAGGTGTTTCGTACTTTTGACTTGTTCTAGTATTATATCGCCGTAATATATACACACAGGTGCATGCGTTCGTTTTTGTGTGTAAATAATAATATTTGATTTAGTGGCACTGATGTCAAAATACCATATTGTGGCATATTGGTACACAATATCCACCACATTTTGAAGACCGGCCGGTGATATTGCAATCAGCGAGATATCGTCTGCGAAAGTGGGGCTCCCAGAATTTTTGGAAAGGACACATGCTCCTGACTGATTGCTTTGTAACAGGTTGAGCAATTCGTCTACGTAGACTAGATAAAACAGAGTTGAAAGAACCCCACCCTGACGGACTCCAGGTTCAACAATGACACTGTTGTTTCATAATGCCACAATTGAACGGAAATAGTATTATACCATTCTTATAGACTGCTCTTATCATATTAATTGACACGTTCAATAGCGCTTTACAAAAACATGTAACAATACAAATCAAAATATTACAACATATAGAATGCAGGGTGAAAAGCATGTGATAAAAGTACGGAAAAAATTATATAATTTCGATTTTTAAATGTTTTAAATATTACACTTAAACTAATGAGGAACCTACTTAAAATATGGATTGCATATTAGATACACAAAATAAGAAATTATAGATTAAAACTACAACATATAATCCATATGATACACACTTTAAGAAATGGAAGGATACATGAAATTAAAGACATCATCCTAGGGCATAATAAAATCGTTTACAATATAATATAATTTTAAAGTAAAATGTTTTAGAGAAAACATAATAAATGGATAGTACTAATTAGTGATAAACGAAAAATTGCACTGTCACAGTTTATGTTAAAAAATGTGTTTTCAGTCCTTTCTTAAATGAAAACAATGTTGGCAATCCCCGACTCTTAGACGTTAGAGCATTCCATAACTAGGGATAGCAGTCATAAAACCTCGATCACCATACGCAACAGTTCAATTCCTCGGTACCACTAACGTATGTGCTTCATGCTTCGATCTTAAATCCCTCCTCGGTTCGTATACTTGTAACACGTTCCTGATGTACACCGTTAAGTTTTCAATGTGACGAGTATTTCGTTGTCTTGAAAATACAGTCAAACCTGTGCTAAAGGTCACCCCCCGAATAAAGGCCGCATATGAAAACCCTGTCTCTAAAGACCACCATTTTGCTCTCAAGTCGAGCCATTTTCAATGCATTTTAATCCTCTATGGAGAGGTCACCTGCCAACAAAAGACACTTTTTTACTTTCCCGAGGGTGGCCTTTATAGACAGTTTTGACTGCACTATCACTTCTGTTTTGTCATATATTATTATATTATATAAATATGTCTTTAATATATGACCATCCTGTCTTAAATCATGCAGTATTACTCTTGTTCCATATCGTCACACTTAAACCGCAATGTATCTTTAATATATGACACTCCCGTCTTAAATCATGCTTCATTACTGGTGTTCCATATCGTCACACTTAAACCGCAATTAATCTTTAATATATGACAATCGCGTGTTAAATCATGCTGCATTACTGTTGTTCCTTATCGCTACACTTAAACCGCTATGTGTCTTTAATATATGAAAATCGCGTCAAAAAGCATTCTGCATTACTACTTATCGTCACACTTGACTGATACGAATGAAGATGACTGCTTCGTTGCTGAAACGAAACGAATTTAATATTATTTAAGCGATGATAATATTATATACAACTGAGTATGCACACAGCAAAGGCATGTAGATGGACTCGAAAGCTTTTAACTTATTGTGATTCTCTCCCCTGCATTATATAAATATGTACAAGGATTGGCAATATGGTTATTGTTATGTTTCTTTGTATGTTGGGGGTTTAAAATCGCACCAACAACTTAGGTCATATGTCGACTATGTAGCTATTATTGGGGGGCGGTAGACCCCGGTGCCCGTACGAATAATATTGCAGGCACCAGGGTAGAACCACCGACCTTCCGGAGGGATTCAAAGCTACAATGGTAATGGGCAAGTGATTGAAAGTAAGCGACCGTAACAATTCGAAAACCCAATATGATTAGTTTATATAATGTGTGACGAAATGATGCCATATACCCTACTGTTAGGTTAAACATACTTTATTATTTATAGCAACAAATTACAATAATACAGAATAGCGAATACGAATGACAGATTAAGTTCTCCTGTTAAGAAACGTCTACGAATATAAAGTGAAAACTATTAAGATTAGCATTAAATGTTGCATACAAAATGTTATTTTACATTCATTTAAGAAGTAATACTTTAATTATTTATTGTAGAATAAAATATACATACAGCATACACGCAGGGCATATGCATACATACAGCATACACGCAGGGCATATGTATACATACAGCATACACGCAGGGCATATGTATACATACAGCATACACGCAAGGCATATGTATACATACAGCATACACGCAGGGCATATGTATACATACAGCATACACGCAGGGCATATGCATACATACAGCATACACGCATGGCATATGTATACATACAGCATACACACAGGGCATATGTATACATACAGCATACACGCAGGGCATATGTATACATACAGCATACACGCAGGGCATATGTATACATACAGCATACACGCAGACATATGTATACATACAGCATACACGCAGGGCATATGTATACATACAGCATACACGCAGGGCATATGTATACATACAGCATACACGCAGGGCATATGCATACATACAGCATACACGCAGGGCATATGCACATACAGCATACACGCAGGGCATATGTATACATACAGCATACACGCAGGGCATATGCATACATACAGCATACACGCAGGGCATATGTATACATACAGCATACACGCAGGGCATATGCATACATACAGCATACACGCAGGGCATATGTATACATACAGCATACACGCAGGGCATTTGTATACATACAGCATACACGCAGGGCATATGTATACATACAGCATACACGCAGGGCATATGCATACATACAGCATACACGCTGGGCATAGGCCTAACAGGTTAACTCCGGTGCTCAGAACGACAAAGAGACACACATGATAATAATGCTTTCAATGTTCATTCGGTGAAATATACTTTTACAAGGAAACAAACAAATACATGTATCATCTTAATCTTACATTAATAAACACAATTCGTTTTTTTCTTTTATGAGTTTGGCTAATATATTTGTTATCCACTTTTATTCATTATAACTGCCCCTGCTGGGAGCCTCATTTCACTACAATACACAACCACGTTAGAAGAAAGTTCGCACTAAAATAGGTATGTCTGCTATGATGTCTATTAACAGACTGTCCCTGGCTAGATTCTTGTAAAGCACCGAACTCTACATGGAAACAAAACTGCATGACATACCGCTGTGACGTGACGGCGGATGCTGGAAATTACCAGTGGAACATACAACCCATACAGTATGGTAAGATACCAAGTGACAGTACATGACCATGTAGATCACTAATCCTGATGTATTGTTCTTTGTTTCACGTTGAACAATATAAATTAAGAATACATGTACATAACATTGTCTTGAATAATAAATCGGGTGCTTTAATAAAGTTATGCTGGCAAACTATTATTACCTATCCTTGCCGTTTATTATATACCGAATTGGGGACCTCCATGGCGGAGTGGTTACGGTCGTTGACTTCATATCACTTGCCCCAAACCACTGCATGTTCGAATCCAACTGGGTGTTTCGAATTATTTCAAGTGAGGAATCTATCCATATGGCTTGCAGTAGGTCGGTGGTTCTACTCGTGTACCCGTACGTGTCTGAAATACTGATCAGAGGGGGCACCTGGGGTCTTCCTCCACCAAAAGTATCTGGAGAGTCGCCATATGGCCTAAGTTGTTGGTGCAACGTTAAGGCTGTCCGATTAGCGCAGTGGTTAGCGCGCTCGCTTCTCACCAATGCGACCCGGGTTCGATCCTCGGACAGGGAAGTGTGTGAGTTGGTACGATGGTCGCCAGATCGGACAGGTGGATTTTCTCCGGGTACTCCGGTTTCCTCCCACATGAATGACCACATATACGCTTACATCCGAGCCAACGAGAGTGATTAATCTAAGTTGTTCAAACTTGCTTCGCAATCGTTGTAAAATAAATAAAGTATTAAAAATAAGCCACAACAATAAACAACTAGGATGAATTGATCAGACTATATCATTATTTCTCCGAACTATTTTTCTTTAAAGCTCATGTAAATACTAATATTGCACGTTTTTCATCATAGTACTAGTAACACCTCATTATAATATAATATACATTACAATGTTCGAGAATTCGGTACGAGACGTTTATTTATCGTCGCTACCGGTTGCACATATGAGCGACGCATGCTGAAGAGATTAGTCATTGTAGATTTTTGGAGGATAGTGCAATAATACAGACATAGACCAATTCCAGAGTCTCTTCTTGTTCTTTTACGGGCATGGTGTAAAGCACCGACACGAGACATCGGTTTAAAGTCCCATCTGAAAGACTGTTAATTTTATTAGCGTCAGACAAGGGATCGAACTTGCGATCCCTGGATTACCAGTCCAGCATGTTAACCACTGGGCTTACAGATCCATTTGTTAATCCGTCATGTCATTAACATTCCTTAAATAACGTCAGGGGCCTAGAGCCACATAGTGTGGCTAGCAACCACAGTGACACATTAGACAGATGTGGTCGTGTCTTATAGTTGACCAGTCGCAGATTATTGCTAGTCTTTGTGAAACAGTGTGCAAATGGTTGTAGCCCACATATATCCATGCTTTTTCCACAGCTATCAGCACATTAGCTTCCGCTGGCATTGTATTACCTTAGTGTCTGCAATAGTTGTGTGTTGGAATTTCTAATTTTCTAAACTGTTTTGAAGCAGACATGTAATCTTCAATGAAAGACCCAGGGGAAAATGCGCTTACTGACTTCTGAATTGATTTGCTGCATTCCTGTACGCTGCTTAGTGCTTTGCAAGACTTGCTGTTTGCTGTAGGATCACTGACGGGAAGGGAAACTGCTACAAGGTGGGCGATAATGTCACCAGTCAGTACTATGAGGCGGTATGTCAACTTAGCGAAAACAAGACCGTGGTATTTCTCGATGTATCAAAGGGAGGTAAGTTATACTGTACATGTTATACAATGTAGCATCCATGTACGTATCATTGCGTTCTTTAGTTCTTATTAGATGAATCGTATATACTGTATACTCTCTTTAACATATAAGTACCGTAGCCAGAGGCAAATTTCAACCGAGGCAATCTAGGGGGGTCCGGGGGCCTTAAAATTGTTCGGATATAGAAGCTATTTTCTGATTTAATGAGCGTAGACGTATAATTATGTACTGGCCTTTCAGTTCTATAGCAGTCAACATTGTATACAGCAAATGGATATTTTTTACATTGTATTTATTACATTTTTCTATTTTTTATTTTGCTTTGGAAATGTGCCTCAGTGTGGCTACGGGTCTGTCTGCATTTACAGTCAAACCTGGCTTAAGCAGGCAGCCAAGGGAATCACAGAAAATGGCTGCTTAGCACATGTGTAGGCTTTATAGAGAATAAATGTGTAATAAAAACAACATATTCGGAATCTGGAAACGTTCTGCTTAATACAGAGTGGTTGCTTAAGGGAGGTGTCCACTAACACAGGTTTGACTGTATAACTTATAATGGGTGTGATTGAATGTTTTCCTAATCAATCTAAGAATTTCAAAGTATTTACTATGTAAGAATGAGATACCAACTCTCATAATCATGATACTGTCTGTTGTCGGTGTACAGATATATGCATCACATGAACTAACTTGTATCCGAAATTAAAACACCATCGTGACGTCATACCTTTGTACTTGTATTCCATTATTATTAATATTGGACTGCTGTCAAAAAGGCCAGAGTATTATATTAAATCATACGCGTTCATGTACGATATTAACAATTTTAATTAGTAGGATCTTGTTATATAAGTGTGTGTTTTAAGTAAGATATAAGTATCAAACGGATCCAATATGTAAAATATTTGTACTGTCTTCGGCACTACGCGCCTCACACAGTCCAATATGTTACATATTGGATCGATTTCGGCTTATATCCTATACCAACAGCCATCACACATTTCCTTATTTTGCACGTGGCGTCCGTGGTCCAATGGTAGAGCGTCGGATATAGAATCGAACGGTCCGGGTTCGATACTCAGTCAGGCCTCGTATGTAGTGCCATTGAGCAAGGCACCTCACACACATTGCTTAGTACTGGTTAACCGCTATGGTCGGCTAAGCATGCCCAGGAAAACATGTATAGGTCCTCGCAAGGGGTTTGAAATTAATGATACATACATACATACATACATACATACGTACGTACGTGTAACATAGGAAATCGAATCGCGTGACTTACCTGTATCGCTCCACGTGTTTACAAAACACGAGGCCAACCAGTCAACAACTTGTTGTAGAGTAGCACTTATTTGCGTTTTCAGTTTTGCTCAATACATGTTAAATTGAATTATTATTATTGGGAACTACGTTATAATCATTAGTTTATATTGATAGGTTCATAAATATGTGGGAAAGTGTTTGAAAATAGTCGTTGTTCATGTGATAAAGCACCTTTCTGACTCGTTTTCATTTCCTATAAATGTATTAAACACCAATGCAACTCTACATATAGGGAGTCAATATTCTATGACATGGAAAAGTGATCTACCGTCAATCAGCTAATCTACACTAAGGAGGTCATAGTCTATGCATGGAACAGTTGCGTGCACTTAATACATAGGGAGGCACACGTTATAAAACAAAATGTTGTCTGTCCTTGCTCACACAATGATAAAATATTACTTATAATTATATTCGAACTAATGGTGTTAAAAAGAAATAATGGAATACATCATATACACTGGGATATTATATACGGTATATGCATGCACACTTGTGTACAACATAGATAGAGAGAGAGATAGAGGCAGACAGAGAGAATCAGAGAGAGAGCAGAGAGAGAGCAGAGATAGAGCACAGAGAGAGAGCAGAGAGATAATCAGAGAGAGAGCAGAGAGAGAGGAGAGAGCAGAGATAGCAGAGAGAGAGGAGAGAGCAGAGAGAGAGAGAGAGAAGAGAGAGAATCAGTGAGAGAGAGACAGAGAGAGAGCAGAGATAAAACAGAGAGAGAGCAGAGAGAGAGCAGAGATAGAGCAGAAATAGAGCAGAGAGAGAGAGCAGAGAGAGCGCATATAGAGATAGCAGAGAGAGAGCGCAGATAGAGCAGAGAGAGAGAGCAGAGAGATAGCAGAGAAAGATCAGAGAGAGAGCGCAGAGAGAGATAGCAGAGAGAGCAGAGAGAGAACAGAGAGAGAGCAGAGAGAGAGAGAAAGAGAAGACAGAGAGAGAAAGAAAGAGAGAGAGAGCGAGAGAGGGAGGAGAGGGAGAGATAATTAAGTGTCTGTCTTAAGTATACCTTTACTATGGTCTAGATAGGGCAGGAACTCGTAACCCGGCACTCGGTTGCGGGTCGGACACAATAGCCACAACACAAGAGAGGCTCCCCTTTATTGCAATATATTAGGTGAGCATAACATTATTTGTATAGGTATTATAGCTTTCTGTTCATTTCTATCGTTATATAATGTAAATAAGCATGTGCTATGTAATTCAAACATCCTATTACCTTTACTGTACTAGTAGACATGTCCTTCTCGTAAGGAGATGTAAGACACTGTATCTCTTTACTCCAGTATGTTCGTGCTTCCTTCCGCCACAAACAATGGAATATAAAGATAAAAAATCCCTGCAATGAATTGAACACTGCAAACAAATAATGGAACACAATTCCAAATTTGTCCACTGCAAGGAAAGCAAACGCCCATGTTAAACCTAGCAGAAACAACAAACTGATTGCCCCGCGCAGCCTCACAGCTATGCTGGGTTTATCGGTCTTAGGCAACATGTTGCCACTTCTGTTCACGATCTTCCGGATTGCCAACACGTATATGATGGAATTGATGATAAGGAGCAAGCAAACTGGACCAAGAAATGCAGCATAGAATGGTACCCGGCCCAGCCAGCATCTGAAATATTAGAAATCCACAATGTAATGAATTTACAGGTACAGTTCGAGCAATGAATTGATGGAAATACATACTGTAAAACATATCCGTGCATAGTTTACGGCTAAATACATATTCCTGTTCAAACTGTCTGTCACAATTTTTAAAAAGGCTGCTCTAATACAATTGTGTTAATCGCACCACCATTATACTCGGACCGGGCGGACCGGTTGATTTGCTCAGGATACTCCGGTTATATCCCCACGAATGACCACATGCGCTTTCATCCGCACCAACGATAGTGATTAAATATAAGTTGTTGCCAAAGGTTGTGTAGTATCCGTTATAAAACAAATAAAATGTATACTTAACTGTATCACCTAAGTTTTCCCATCGTTACACTACGCCAGTCCGAATTTAATTCTTGCCATTTGTAGAAAGAAATCTTATCTGTGTACGTATGCAAGCACATATTACACAATTTCGTCACTCGAGGCAGTATTTGACAGAAAGCAGAGACAAACGTTTACAGCTGTATATATAACTTATGTGCGTTACGTTAGTATAGCTTAAAACGACAATTACAGGACTTTACTGTAAATGATTTACGTATCAATCCAATAAAAATGTCATCTTTCACACTGGACTTGTAATCCAGTGGTCGCATGTGCGATCCCCAGCTATACCATACTAAAATGACTCATATCATAGTCTTTCAGATGTTACATTAAAGTGAGGTCTCGTGTCGGTGCTTTAAACAGTGTACGCACATTTAAAGAACAAAAGGAGAGTCTGGAATGGGTCCATGTCGGTATCATTGGACTATCCTCCAAATTCCAAAATGACCAAGCACTGCAGGAGGCGTCGCTCATATGGTAATCAGGCAGTGACCACAAGTAAACATAAATTGCACACACTACTGACGGACAGACGGACATACATCCAAACTAAACTAGTATTACATTCCCGCACATTTGGAGATATTGTAATTAAATTCCACGAATCAACAGTGTTTAAAATTTACAAATATACTAGTACCAACAAGACTGAATCAGTAGTTGTCTCTTGGAGATGACAATTATATCATACAACTTACATTCCACCTGACTGTAGCCCATAGTTGTCGCTTGTATTGACCCCAAGTGTTATCACTACCACTACAACTGGCAACGCTGTAAACATACACCTCAGAAATAAATACACACCGTACAAATAGATAGCAATATTAATAAAGTCTTAACATTCAATGTCCAATTTGAATTATTACTACACAACTCATCTAATGACTGTACATAGATTGTACTTATTATACAGTTATGAGTATGCATGACTTTAATCCAATAGTTTATTATAACACACACATTTTGCTAAATTATATATTACAATATTAATTAAAATCGACACCAATCTCAAAACTAAATGTACATATTATCTACACCTGTGACTACATAACAATATTGTACTTTTTCATCACATTCCCAATGCTAGTGTTTTTGCCGGTTGCTTTACGTTGCATTTAAAAACAATTCAATGAACAGTGTTTTATAATAGCTACCTTTAGCTTCCTGCTTGCTCCTTTGCATTGTGTATTATGTATGTCGTTGTATGTTAAATGCGATTTATGTTTTGCAATAAATACTGTTTATCCAAATTTACATCTGTTACAACTATTAGTTTATATAGTGTTTTTGTTTATTATAGTCTCAGCTCTATTGAAAGGGTCAGTCATTTCTAACGTATCTCAGACACCTCTTATGGACACAAGTAGGCCTACTCCCGAATCCTAGCCTTGATGGTCAGCCACCATGTTGATAGGCAATCGGTAACCATTACTTAACTAGCTGGCGGCTCACATAAATGCCATATCAGAAAGAACACATTACGAGGGTAGAACCTTCGACCTCCCGCACCCAAGCTTCACTAGGCTACTGGGAGTGTTCATATATAGTCTCAATTAGATTTAATTACATATAGAAACGAAACGAGTTATATGCTAATACATGTTAATTAAGTGATAACAATTATCCATTGGATATACTGTAGGATATCTGTCGAGATTTAATAATGGTAAGATGAGAAAACGGATACATATTGATTGCATGTGATGCACAGGAAACCACGATGAAAACAGAGGCAACCAATTAATATATATATCCTCCTTAAAGAATATTAAGGGGACACTAACTAACAAGTATCTCTCATTCTACACACCAATCCAGCAGACTCAAGGGAAGGCAACGAATTGTTGTATCGTTTTATGGACACATCCGAGGTATAATATAGTAGGTGATGAATGACCCCGAAGCTTATAGCCATAGCCGAAGAAGTTACAGCCCGGACTGGACATATTGACTCAGACGGACGGACACACGAATAGTGTGACAACTATATGCCTCACTTCGGGTGCATATAAGGAACCCATCTGTTCAATTCATATGACATATGTATACATGTATCGTGTTTCAGTTATTTGTACAACACAACGTATAATACAGTTGCAGATTGTAAATATAAACATAAACATATCACACGCCAACAATGTGTCTGCTAGTTGTAAATAAACCTACCCCGGAATATCGGGCTTACTAGTTGTAAATATATATATATACCCCCTGAACAATGAGCTGGCTAGTTGTAAATAAACATACCACATCCGGGCAATGGGCGTTACAGTTGAAGATAAAACTTACCCCAACCGAACAATGCGCTTTTCAGTTGGAAACGAGCAACATATGTGTCAAACACTTTGACAAGTGCGAGGTAGATATTGAACGATTCTACGGCCATCCAACACATTACCGACAACAGAAAGTAGTGCAACAACACAGCAACAACCTGAAATGGAATGATACACACAGAATGGAGTGCAGCAACACAACAACACATTGATATAGAATGATACACCCAGAAAGTAGTGCAGCAACACAGCAACAACCTGAAATGGAATGATACACACATAAAGTAGTGCAGCTACGCAGCAACACATTGATATAGAATGCTACACACAGAACGTACTGCATCAACACAGCAATAACCTAAAATGTAATGATACACATATAAAGTAGTGCAACAACACGACAACAACCTGACATGGAATGATACACATAGAAAGTAATGCATCAACAGGGCAACAACCTGAAATGGAATGATACAAAATCAATATATGTCTCTTCTAAATAGGTTTTGTACTTAGTTATTGTTATTTAGTTACGGTGGTATAACATATCTGACTTTTATGGAGCTACCGTGGTGTAATGGACACGGTATCCGCCATGGAACCGTGAGCTTGTGAGTTCGAGCTGTCAGATCCGCGGTGGAGGTGTCCTTAGGGGACACATTTAAGTCCACTCTGGCTCTTCTGTATCTCCAACATGGCGATGGATTACATCAGGAATGAGGTAACGAGAGTGATTAATCTAATGTTGTACAAACTTATTTCGCAATTGAGCTAACATATGTTTGTAGTGTTAAAGGAAGACGATAAATAACAGTATCCAAACAAACTATAGAGCACTAATAACGAATTGGAGATGACTATATAGTGTGAGCAACCGACTACCTTGCACCCGACAACGCTAACTGCTGCATACTCTTGTTCACCGGCCAGGAACACCAAATCCACCAAGCCTATCGCAACACACAGGTTCATCAGAATTATGGAAGGTTTACTACGTCTAAGCTTTCTAAAACACAACAGACATTATATCTTATGAGCTTTTCATTATTGGGGTTCAGTGCTCATGTCCATCGAGGGACATCTGATCGAGTGGTTAAGGTGACTTCAAATAATGTTCCCATCACCGCTGTAAGTTCGAATCTCAAAGGGATGTCAAATTATTCCATGCGAGGATCGAACTATTCCATACGAGGATCGAACTATTCCATGCGAGGATCGAACTATTCCATGCGAGGATCGAACTATTCCATACGAGGATCGAACTATTCCATACGAGGATCGAACTATTCCATACGAGGATCGAACTATTCCATACGAGGATCGAACTATTCCATGCCAGGATCGAACTATTCCATGCGAGGATCGAACTATTCCATGCGAGGATCGAACTATTCCATGCGAGGATCGAACTATTCCATGCGAGGATCGAACTATTCCATGCCAGGATAGAACTATTCCATGCGAGGATCGAACTATTCCATGCGAGGATGGTATCCACCTGGCTTGCAGAATGTCGGTGGTCTATGCCAATCAGGTGCCTGAACTATGGCTCTGGGTGACCCCTAGGGACTTCCTCAACCGATAAATTGTGGATATTAACCATATGATATAATGTGTTTGTCCTACCTCTCAAATAAATCAAAAACAAACATCTTGTCAATTGGGATTTCGAACTATGGCAGAATAGGATATATACTCAGGGTCACTTGTAACCCGACACATATATAATTCAGTATAATTTGATTATTTGTTCCAATTCGGTATATGTATAAATCAACACATCATACGTGCAGGTGCAAAACCTGAAATTCCCAAGCAACACAATACATGAAACTTTTCAATATGGATTATCTCGAGCATGGTTCAAGATATTGTACAACAAATGATAAGTTTTATACTTAATTGTTGATGAATTACACAGAAATTACTAGTATGTACGTATGCTATGTTGATGTATTCATTGTCCAAATGTGAACAAAATTCTTTCGCAAATAATCCAATTATACCGAATTATATACGTGTTGGGCTACAAGCTGCCCTAAGTGTATATAATATATATTATTTATTATATAGTTTGTGAATGGCCGATATGGATAATACTAAAATAACGATATAATTCAAATGTTCTTGTATAGTATTGTCACAACATGATGCAACAATTATATAATACAATACATGTATGTTTAAATTAACTATCACATTACAAAGTCGTCCACGAATATTGGAGAACAAATATCACCCTTTTTTATTTAAGCTTATTTAACGTCAGGTAGTTTATCTAATAACACCTTTCCTGTGCAGGCTCCATCGGTTAAGTACTTGGTGCACCAACCTCTGTAAGAAACTGCCAACTGTTGCCATATAAAGAGACATGTTCTGAGCGGGGTTCGAACCCGTGAACATCATTGATGATTGGTTACAGTAGTATACAAGTCAGCGGCGTTAACCACTCGACAACGGAGGCGGCCAAATATTACCCTGCTTCAATCCGACAGCTATATGAAACACGTCCGAGTAACTCGGTATCAGACGAAATCATAGTTTCAAGTTTCAATTTTCAAGTGGAAGTCGTGATAGAGCAGTGGATGAGCGTTCGCTTTAGGTGCGAACGATCCGGAGTTCGAGCCCGCTGGAGTCATTACAATTGTGACCTTAGGCAGGCATTTAAATTCCACATTGCCTCTTCTCTCTCCTTCATGGCGATGGATTCCATCAGGAATGAGGTATCGAGAGTGATTAATATAAGTTGAAAGAACTTGTTTCGCAATCGAGTTAAAATGAATTTGTATACACTGGTTACAAGTTTCAAATGTATTGGCATTATCAGCATTATATTTCCTTTGGCCATTTACACAATGCGTTTGCATAAACTATGGACATACACAAATACATAAATACATACATACACATTTTCAGAAACAGTTATATTATCGAGGGTATTTTTTCTTAGAAACAAAGAATCCCTAATATACTTCAATATCCTTAACAATTCCATTTTATTCTTAGATGTCATGATGGTATTGAATTTCTGTACACAATGCCAATATATTGTTACAAAGGTATTTAGTTCTTAACCTTCTCTATCTGTTACAGCATAGCAAAAAGTGATACTCAGATTCAACCTAGTTTACATAAACGATGTTCTCTTTCTATATCATTATATCTACAAGATTCAATTTCTATGTTGTCATAGAGTGAATAATCCGCAGTATTTTTATTTTAATACCAAGTATATACAGCTTGTGGTAAATGCCATTTCTGTGTGTGTTTTACATGTGTTTTATATTTATGTTTCATCGCAAACCGTTGCCCATATGAGGGATGCCTCAGGAAGAGATTAGTAATTTTAGAGTTCCATTCCATTCTAGAGTCAGCTCTTGCTCTTTTACGTTCAATGTGTTAAAGGAGCGACACGAAAACCTCGGCCTTAAAGTCCCTATTGAAACACTATTAAGGTGTTTGCAGAGTAAAGTACTAGTACACAAACGTTGGAATATTAAATTACCGTACAGGTAAGACAATATACGATAGCTAACAGGTAACTTGAGGTAATGTGACGTTTTGTAATGCCAATATCCTGACTTACCTGCAATAGTTTAGAAATTGAATTAGGCAGTGGAATAGATAGAGTTAATCGTTTATGCAAATTGTGTAATGTAAATATCGTTGAGTCCTAATATCATTTTGTGTTAGGATGTACAATATATTCTGACATTCGGAATAAATGTTTAGGCAACACATCATGGCCTACAGATAAACCTGTTTAATGTCATGATGTATATAGAAAGGAACATCAATTATTTAAAGTTTATAAAATTAATGAAGCTTCTAACATTCGTAAACCCTTGCAAATTTGACTAATTTGTAAATAGTTTCCTATTATGTATTTGCGATGTTGAATGTAATTATATTTGTTGTATTTGCCATATTTCACATTGTATTTGTTAATGGCCATATGCATATTATTTTTTGCTGATAATGCCAATAATCTTGAATTGAAATGCGAATATTGTATCGAATGTTTATTTGTCACCGTTATTATTCTATGTTGAAAACAATCGTACATGTATGTGTATATTATGATTATGTATTTTCAATGAAACCAATTATTATTGAACCTAAATACCACATGACATTCAATATATCACCATTGTGTGGGTCAATAAGCCAGATGTTCGTGACGTCATCTGAACTATATGCATTACCTGAATTTGAGATATGTAACCAATGTGAGGATAACTCCGATCAAAGAGAGTCCACATCCGACATAGGAGATGATCTGAAGAGCCAGTGCGTCAGCGCTATCCACTGATCCGTAAACATCCTATTGAAAACAAACGGTAATATAACTAGAACAAGTGTCTAATGTAATGAGTCAAAAATATGTAAAATGTGCTTGCTTAATATAGTGCCCTCCCTATTGAAAGGGTCAGCCATTTCTGAGGTATGAGACATCTATTTAATAACACCAGCACTACTCGAATCCTATCCTTGCAACACAGGAGCCAGGCTGATATGCTATGAGTAACAATTATTTAATAGCTGGCAGCTCTAACTATCTGACGATGTTGGCACATTCGATCTCCCGCTCTGTATGACACATTCACTACTAGGTCACGGTATCACCAATTAGATGAGATGGTCTAGCGGTCGACGTGATGGCCGATACATACGCAGCCATCATACATGTACAGTCAAACCTGTGTTATTGGTCACCTCTATTAAGCAGCCAACCTGTATTAAGCAGTCAGTTTCCAGATTCCCAATATGCTGTTTTATTATACATTTGACCTCTATTAAGCAGCCACCTGTGCTAAGCAACCACTTTCTGAGATTCCATTGGCTGGCTGCTTAAGACATGTTTTTGACTGTAACCACACATACTCGACGACGCCATAACAATGACCGTCGAAGCGTTAATATAGATTGTGTTTTGCCTGTTAGACATGGCCCCTATGCATAGTTGCATTAAAGATTAGCATTCGTAATTTTATGAAAGCTGGCAAACGGTCATTTCAATCTTTACCTTAATACTTGTAATGTAAATCTTACCTTGAATGTTGTCACGTAAACTGTACATTGAAATTTGGCACGTATCCTTTTCTTGAATCTTGTCGCTAGACTTTATATTTATACTTGTCATGAACACTTACATTGTTACTTTTCACGTAAGCGTTGGCGTGCCACTTGTCACATGAGTTTATATTGATGCATGTTACTTGTTGCGGCACTATTCTTCACACATTTCTAGTCACGTTAGCTAAGATTTACCTTGTTACTTGTTGCGTGCACAATTCTTCACACATTTCTAGTCACGTTAGCTAAGATTTAACCTGTTACTTGTTGAGTGCACAATTCTTAACACATTTCTAGTCACGTTAGCTAAGATTTACCTTGTTACTTGTTGCGTGCATTATTCTTCACACATTTCTAGTCACGTGAGCTAGCATTTATCTTGTTACTTGGTGCGTGCATTATTCTTCACACATTGCTAGTCACGTGAGCTAACATTTACCTTGTTACTTGTTGTGTGCACAATTCTTCACACATTTTTAGTCACGTTAGCTAAGATTTACCTTGTTACTTGTTGCGTGCACAATTCTTCACACATTTCTAGTCACGTTAGCTAAGATTTACCTTGTTACTTGTTACGTGCACTATTCTGCACACATTTCTAGTCACGTTAGCTAACATTTACCTCGTTTCTTGTTGCATGCACTATTCTTCACACATTTCTAGTCACGTTAGCTAACATATACCTTGTTACTTGTTGCGTGCACTATTCTTCACACATTTCTAGTCACGTTAGCTAAGATTTACCTTGTTACTTGTTGCGTGCACTATTCTTCACACATTTCTAGTCACGTTAGCTAAGATTTACCTTGTTACTTGTTGCGTGCACAATTCTTCACACATTTCTAATCATGTGAGCTAACATTTACCATGTTACTTGTTGCGTGTACTATTCTTCACACATTTCTAGTCACGTTAGCTAAGATTTACCTTGTTACTTGTTGCATGCACAATTCTTCACACATTTCTAGTCACGTGAGCTAGCATTTTCCTTGTTGCGTGTTGCGTGCACTATTCTTCACACATTTCTAGTCACGTTTGCTAAGATTTACCTTGTTACTTGTTGCGTGCATTATTCTTCACACATTGCTAGTCACGTGAGCTAGCATTTACCTTGTTACTTGTTGCATGCATTATTCTTCACACATTGCTAGTCACATGAGCTAACATTTACATTGTTTCTTGTTCCGTGCATTATTCTTCACACATTTCTAGTCACGTTTGCTAAGATTTACCTTGTTACTTGTTGCGTGCATTATTCTTCACACATTTCTAGTCACGTGAGCTAGCATTTACCTTGTTACTTGTTGCGTGCACTATTCTTCACACATTTATAGTCACATGAGCTAAGATTTACCTTGTTACTTGTTGCGTGCACTATTCTTCACACATTTCTAGTCACATGAGCTAACATTTACATTGTTACTTGTTGCGTGCATTATTCTTCACACATTTCTAGTCACGTTTGCTAAGATTTACCTTGTTACTTGTTGCGTGCATTATTCTTCACACATTTCTAGTCACATGAGCTAGCATTTACCTTGTTACTTGTTGCGTGCATTATTCTTCACACATTGCTAGTCACGTGAGCTAACATTTACATTGTTACTTGTTGCGTATACTATTCCTCCCATATGTCTAGTCACGTGAGCTAGCATTTACCTTGTTACTTGTTGCGTGCACTATTCTTCACACATTTCTAGTCACGTGAGCTAAGATTTACCTTGTTACTTGTTGCGTGCACTATTCTTCACACATTTCTAGTCACATGAGCTAAGATTTACCTTGTTACTTGTTGCGTGCACTATTCTTCACACATTTCTAGTCATGTGAGCTAAGATTTACCTTGTTACTTGTTGTGTACACTATTCTTCACACATTTCTAGTCACGTGAGCTAAGATTTACCTTGTTACTTGTTGCGTGCACTATTCTTCACACATTTCTAGTCACGTGAGCTAAGATTTACCTTGTTACTTGTTGCGTGCACTATTCTTCACACATTTCTAGTCACATGAATCAACATTTACTTTGAAACTTGTAATGAACATTATACTTCATACTTGTCACGTTGACTTACCATTAGAAGGGCAAAGTTTGTAAGATGGTCACATTGACACACAGTATAATGGTCAGTGGTTAGGTTGACGGAACATCCATCAACGGACCAACGTAAGCCGACACTATCCCAGTACACACACGATACATTCTCTCCTCTCTAGACATGACAGGAAAGACGTCACAAGTCATATCAATTTAGCTACTGAAACATACTTCAATATTTGTTTAATCATAATATTATTTTATAATAATTCTAAGCATTCAATGGACAATACAAAACAAACATATATAATTATGTTTGACATGATTCATGGCATTGGGTTTTACGGGCCATATTCGCTGACCCAATTAATGGCGAATCATGGCATTGTTTGCACACGAATTGTTAATAAAATGTTGAAATTTCATACTTCACAATTGATAGTTACGGTTCATAGTCCACAGTTCATAGTTCACACTTCATATTTCATACCCCAACATTCATAGTTGAACTGTGAAGTGAACTGTGTAGTATGAACTGTGAAGTATGAACTATGAAGTATGAACTATGCAGCATGAACTTTGAAGTGTGAATTGTGAAGTGTATACTGTGAAGCATGAACTGTGAATGGTGAAATGTGAAGTGTCAACTGTGATGTGTATACTGTGATGCATGAACTGTGACTTGTGAACTGTGAAGTGTGAACTGTGAAGTGTGAACTGTGAGGAATAAACTATGAAGTATGAACAGTGAGGCATGAATTGTGAAGTGTGAAGTGTGGACTGTGAATTGTGAACTGTGAAGTGTGCATTGTGAAGTGTGAACTGTGAAGTATGAACTGTGAAGTGTGAATTATGAAGTATGAACTGTGAGGCATGAACTGTGAATTGTGAAGTATTAAATGTGAACTGTGAAGTATGACCTACGAAATATGAACTGTGAGGCATGAACTGCGAAGTGTGAAGTGTGAACTGTGAAGTGTGAACTGTGAAGTGTGCACTGTGAAGTATGACCTATGAAGTATGAACTGTGAGGCATGAACTGTGAATTGTGAAGTGTGAACTGTGAAGTATGACCTATGAAGTATGAACTGTGAGACATGAACTGTGAAGTGTGAAGTGTGAATTCTGAAGTGTGAATTGTGAAGTGTGCACTGTGAAGTGTGAACTGTGAAGTGTGAACTGTGACGGGTGAAATGTGAAGCATGAACTATGAAGTATGAAGTGCGAGGCATACGCTGTGAAGTGTGAACTGTGAAGTGTGAACTGTGAAATGTGAAGTGTGAACTGTGAGGCATGAAATGTGAAGTGTGAACTATGAAGTGTGAACTGTGAAATGGGAACTGTGAGTCATGCACTGTGAAATATGAACTGTGAAGTGTGAACAATGAAGTGTGAACTGTGAAGTATGAACTGTGATGCATGAACTGTGAAATGTGAACTGTGACTCATGAACGGTGATGTGTGAGCTTTGAAGTATGAAATGCGATGCATGAACTATGACGTATGAACTATGAAGTGTGAACTGTGAAGTATGAATGGTGAAAAGTGTGAACTGTGAGGTATGAACTGTGAAGTATAAACTGTGATGTGTGAACTATGAAGTATGAACGGCGAGGCATGACTATGAAGTATGAACGGTGAAGTGTGAACTTTGAGGCATGAACTGTGAAGTATGAACTATGAAGTAGGAAATATGAAATTTGAAATGTGAAGTGTGAACTGTGAAGTATGAACTGTGAAGTATGAACTATGAAGTATGAAATGTGAGGCATGAACTGTGAAGTGTGACATGTGAACTGTGAAGTGTGAACCATGAAGTGTTAACCGTGAAATATCACCACCTGTCTTGAACCTAAACATACTTTTTTCCACATGCGTTTAATATTACTGTTTAGTGGTATAATCAGATCATAAATCGGAAAAGAAAACCAAAACGGTGGTCTCTAGACTAAGATTACTTACATTAAAATGTTGTAGGGTGACAACGACTGGGTCATTAAGATCCTTTATATCCAGCGTTGGTACACTGGCGGCAATAACGTTACTATTAATCTTTCTCTCCGCCGGTAAAGCATCACCTCCTTCTACGGGTAATGACTTGAACTCATTGGTTTGTGTAATAGTCTAAATGTAGTATAGAACACAGTAACTGATAAATCAAGTATATGGATAGCATATTGTACTCATTGCTTTGTGCTAGAGAGTAAATGTAGTATAGAAAACGTGGCCTCATTTGTTTGTGTTATAAATTAAATGTAGCATAGAACACTTGGCCCAATTTGTTTGTTTTACCTACTAAATGTAGTATGGAAAACATGGCCTCATGTGTTGGTGTTATACATTAAATGTAGTATAGAAAACTTGGGCTCATTGTTTGTGTTATATACTAAATATAGTATAGAAATCGAGGCCTCATTTGCATGTGCTATATACTAAATGTAGTATAGAAAACGAGGCATTATTTGTTTGTGTTATATACTAAATGTAGTATAGAAAACGAGGCCTCATTTGCTTGTGTTATATGCTAAAGATAGTATAGAAAACGAGGCCTCATTTGCTTGTGCTATATACTAAATATAGTATAGAAAACGAGGCCTCATTTGCTTGTGTTATATACTAAATATAGTATAGAAAACGTGGCCACATTTACTTGTGTTATATGCTAAATATAGTATAGAAAACGTGGCCTCATTTGCTTGTGCTATACATTAAATGTATATACAAAACGTTGCCACATTTGATTGTGCTATATACTAAATATAGTATAGAAAACGTGGCCTCATTGGCTTGTGCTATAAACTAAATGTAGCATTGGAAACCTGGGCTTATTGTTTTTGTTTTGTTATATACTAATTTTAGTATAGAAAACGTGGCCACATTTGCTTGTGCTATAAACTAAATGTATATACAAAACGTTGCCACATTTGCTTGTGCTATAAACTAAATGTATATACAAAACGTGGCCACATTTGCTTGTGCTATAAACTAAATGTATATACAACACGTTGCCACATTTGCTTGTGCTATAAACTAAATATAGCATAGACAACCTGGGCTTATTGTTTTTGTTATATACTAATTGTAGTATAGAAACCTTGGCCAACAATCTAAAATGACTGATCTCTTCAGGAGGCGTCGCTCATATGGACAACCGGTAGCGACGATCATCATACTAAGAGAACACATTACACTACCTCCAGGAGAGTGAGCTGCGTGTATCTCAATTTGATGATATAGAACACATGCAATATCTCTATGTAAAGATTCAACACCAGCGAGTGTACGATATGGTAGGGTAGGCCCTGGTAAGACCCTAAGCAACACATATTTTACATATATTAATATACAAGAACAAAATATAGTTTGCGACACTGTAGTGATACCATATATGTATATAATATCCGCATTATACGTAATACTATGAATAACATACATATTGACCATATTGTATTCCAATCAATTGCATCGTGACAAATAAACAACACAAACACATTACCGTGAATATCTTTGGGTCCCTGAACACAGATAAAGACATTCTGTTAACATCGTTTCTTTGAGAGTATGGTATAGTAGCTAGCAAAGAACTGGGCAATACAATCCCAGAATGCCCATCGCCCGTGATCGTCTCGCCCTCATCATATGATATCTATACAGAAGACACAAACTTTAAAACTGTTAACTCATATCATTCATTTGCTACACTGATATGTAACACTCATATATATATATATGTGTATATAGCCACAATGATAGTAAGCGAACAAATGACTAGGTTTAGATCGACTCTACAACTACTGCTGGTGGAGGAAGACCCGGGGTACCCATTCGAGCAGTATTTCAGGCACGGACGGGCAAACGGGTAGACCCACCGACCTTCCATAAGCCAGTTTGATAGCTTCCGTACATGGAAGCATTCTACAAACCCAGTGGTGGGAAACTGATTTATCAACGACCTTACCCACTCGGCCATGAATGCCCCTTTTGCTTAAATGTTACTAGGGAAGTCGTGTATATTGTGCATTGGTAACTTGTTTGTGTTTTTGTGGTATTTTGAGGTAAGATTATCATGCATATTAGGCGTAATATGTATGCATACGTGTATGTCATTTATTTATTGTATTAGTATAGCTGTAATGTAAATTCAAGTGTGACATAACAACTGACAGTAAATCTAAACATTGACGCGTATTTGAACGCATGGGGGGCATGCATATTTATTTATCCTGTGGTCACCATTTTAACAACATTAAACGATCACTGTACATTAATCATTCCTACTAAGAGTTGTCAAAATCCGACTGGAGGTACAAGATATTATAAAAAATGTGTGCTATTTTTAGACAGTGGCCATCTTGGATTACTTAATGACGTAATTTTAACAGTTATGCAATTCCCCACATACCCATATACCATAACCATAAATGATGGATATAGACACAATCGTTACTGAGTGGAGACGTTTGACAATGTGGACGATGGGCTGAAAGCCACATTGCTGTAACAATAGCTCACCTGAGCTAATAAAATAAACTAAAAACACTCTAAGCATCAAATGTACATGTATTTTACTTTCGATTACTAACCAGTGAATTTGTGAGTGCTTTGTTTCCTGCACCTATGTACGACATGCTGAGTCCATCAAAGTCACTGCCATCAACCCCAACAACGAAGCAGGCGATGTTGTCTTTCACTACTTTATAGTCACCGTTCGTCACATTGATACGATCAAGCATGGTCTCCACAGCTGTGACCAGTCTGAATATAGAAATAAATACCGTAATATTAAAGTGAACCTTTCTAGCTCATAGGTAGTAAGTACTGCGAAAATGGAATACTTAAACGAAAGTAAACGGAATCCGTAAACGTATTATGTACTCCTTTTATGCAGTACATATTCCGCTTACGTATTATGTATTCTGTTTATGCAGTACGTATTCCATTTACACATTATGAATTCCAGTTACATATTATGTCATGATTCCGTTTAGGTATTCTGGATTTCATTTAATATGCATTACGTAAGCGGATATTTTGAATACTCGCAAATGTTAAGGAATATGATGTGTCAATAAATGAATGCGATGTATGTGAAGTAAAACATGTCATATAGAAGACTATGTTTTTTTAAATGAATAACTTTGCTACACTAAATGGTAAGTGTCGGGCGCATACTGAAGTAAGGCAGATTATGCTCTGTTAAACTGTAATATCAATGATCAGTAACGTCAAAATATCACGGAGGGAACAATATTGTAATATCAATGATCAGTTACGCCAACATGTCACGGAGGGAACAATATTGTAAAATCAATGATCAGTAACGTCAATGTGTCACGGAGGGAAATAATATTGTAATATCAATGATCAGTAAAGTCAACATGTCACGGAGGGAAACAATATTGTAACACCAATGATCAGTTAAGTATACACGTCACGGAGGGAACAATATTGTAATATCAATGATCAGTAACGTCAACATGTCACGGAGGGAAACAATATTGTAATATCAATGATCAGTAACGTCAACATGTCACGGAGGGAAACAACATTGTAATAGCAATGATCCGTTACGTCAACATGTCACGGATGGATACAATATTGTAATATCAATGACCAGTAACGTCAACATGTCACGGAGGGAACAATATTGTAATATCAATGATCAGTAACGTCAACATGTCACGGAGGGAAACAATATTGTAATATCAATGACCAGTAACGTCAACATGTCACGGAGGGAAAAACATTGTAATATAAATGATCAGTTAGTCTAGTGTCACGGAGGGAAACAATATTGTAAAACCAATGATCAGTTAAGTATCACGTCACGGAGTGAAACAACTATTGTAATATCAATGATCAGTAACGTCAACATGTCACGGAGGGAAACAATATTGTAATATCAATGATCAGTAACGTCAACATGTCACGGAGGGAACAATATTGTAATATCAATGATCAGTAACGTCAACATGTCACGGAGGGAACAACATTGTAATATCAATGATCAGTTAGTCTAAGTGTCACGGAGGGAAACAATATTGTAAAACCAATGATCAGTTAAGTATCACGTCACGGAGGGAACAATATTGTAATATCAATGATCAGTTAAGTATCACGTCACGGAGGGAACAATATTGTAATATCAATGATCAGTTAAGTATCACGTCACGGAGGGAACAATATTGTAATATCAATGATCAGTAACGTCAACATGTCACGGAGGGAAACAACATTGTAATATCAATGATCAGTTACGTCAACATGTTGCGGAGTGAAACAACAGCACTTAGAGCTTAGTTTCAACTTCAACTTGTTATTACCGAAAAATCAGTCATGATTAGGATTGGCAGGCGCAGTCTGGAACAGTGAGTTAATATAAACTGTTATGTGCAAGTTAAAGAATTTAAAGGATCTACAAAGATATAGCTAAAAGCAGACATATGCAGTTTCATACAAAAGCCGGACAATGATACTGCTAGGCCTAGCAATAATAAAGGTTTAACTATGTTGCTGGAAAACGATGTATGAAGGTCTGACACTTATGTTTTCAGCAAGCAATACACATTTACCTGTTTAGGATTTGCTTTGTTCATATGGAATTCACATTGTCAATAAATGGATGGTGCAAATGTCATAGGGTGCCATTGTTGTTAATAAATACAAACTCTTTGAATACATATATTGGTTTGTCATGTTCCCCCCTATTTTGAAGCAGTGAGTTGTAAACGTTGTAATACCTTCAGTTAGTTTGTAACGTAGCATATGTAGTGCATGTTCATTTAATGTCAAACCCCTCGCGGGGACTTATACATGTTTTCCTGGGCAGGCTTAGCCGAACTAAGCGATTAACCAGTACTAAGCAATGTGTGTGAGGTGCCTTGCTCAATGGCACTACATACGTGGCCTGGCCGAGTATCGAACCCGGGACCGTTCGATACCAAATCCGACGTTCTACCACTGAACCACGGACGCCACACTATGTGTACACTGTAGTATAGTTTTAGTTATTTCCCTTGGACCAATAGTTAAAATATATGACACGTACATTTGACCTGACACATGACAATATTTAAGCACGTGCTTTTTACTAACCAATCACTGCATGCATATGCGACATCCGCCATTTTCACAAAACATAAACAAGACGCTATTAATTATGTGCTACAAATAAACCATATTATGTAGGAATATATATATATATACCTTCAGGTAACTATTGCTAATCTTTTTGACTACCATCCCGATAATATATTATTCATGTACATTGACTGATAACCTGTTAGTTTTTGAGAAATATCGATCGGATGTAAAGACTTGATTTTCATTGTCTAACTTAAACTACACCATCGTATATTGTATATCTTAAATTCGTCATTGCAATTGTCGTCATTATATAATTATGTCTGATGATATGGTATAAGTTATGTGATTGTTAATTATGTGATGTATATAAGTATGAAACTGTATATTTGTATATATTGGTTGCAGATAGAGATAGAGAGGAATAGATAGAGACAGAGAGAGAAACGATGGAACAGGCTCGGAATGCTTGGAGGATTGCCAGGAATAAAGCACAGTAGACATTAATAAAAGAGTTTCCTCTTTCTTTGTCGATCTCGACCCCCACACCGTTAGTGCTCGCCGGCGGTCTGCGACAAATGGCGCCCAACTTATCAACTGCGCCTCGCTTAGACTCGACTATATGCTTCTCGTCTAGACTCGACTATATACCTCGACTCTAGATATCGCCTCTACAAACTAGATTTCGCCTATCGACTTCACCTCTTCACATAACATTGCATGTGTCGTACATACTAATCCTCATTCAGCAGTGACCAGTGACCAGCGACCCATTTAATCGTTGTCCGATTGTATTATGTAGATCTATGTATGTTTTCTATTTGGTAGGTCAATTAAAGTATATATAGCTTGATCAGTGTTTATGTAGTCTACAAAGGTGTATTGGTAGATTATTGCCCCAGTTATCGCCCGTCCATAGAGTGTGACATACATTATTTTGCCCTTTGTTTATACAGTACACAAGTCTTTATTATTGTGTATAATAAAGATTTTCGAACATATTATTACTTTCTAGGACAGGTAAACCTGTCAAAGAGAGTTAGATCGGTATATCGAGATCAGGAAGGTTGTTTATATTTGAAACAGTCTTTTCTTCACTGCGTGCAAGTTCCGCGTTACACGTGCTTGGACGCATTGTGAAGTTCAATATAATTGAATTTGACACTCGATCATAGTAATTCGTATAATACGTAATATTATTTGAAGAGCGATTGATTTTCAAATACAGTATCTATCGATCAGAATTTATGCGTTCACGGTACTTGTTCAATTCGAAATTATTGATTTTGAAAGAATATGTCACTAATCCTCTCTTTCAAAATCCGATAATCGGATAAATGTAACGACATGTAATTTTGTACATTTATAAAATCAATTGGAAAGATAGCTCAGTGGTTAGTGTGTTGGACCACGGTATAAAATTGTTCCGCTTTGTATAAGTTCAACCCCAGCTGACAGAGGATATTTTCTTTATTTCTTCAGTATTTGAAGGTAATAAACACTTATTAAAATTTCAAGACTGGATATATTTGTTTCTGATTTTTTACTTCTTGATATTGACTACAGTGTTCTACTATGTAGAATAGAGTGTGCTATTATCAATACAATAATGTACTTTGTGTTGATATCATAAACTTATTTGCATATTCTGCACTTACAACGGTGTACTTTGATTAGTAATACGTATTGTGTTTTTGTTTGCTATGATAGTGTGTACACATTGTAAAATATTCATGTCAGTGTAAATCTGGTGTCGGAAGTTTAAATATTTGAATAAATGAACTGAACTGAATTGAATATTGATGTTAATGATTTGAAAGTGAAAGTGAAATCATGGCAGAATACATATCGGAGAGAGAATTAAAGTAAGTAAACTAAGAAGGGAACGATTAGCAATGGAAGCTAAAGAAAAGGAAATAGAAAAGAGGATAGGAAGGAAAAAGTAAGAATAGATAAGGAGATACAATTGAAAGCAATGGAGGAATTACGGAGTCAGAGAGACACATTAGTGAAATCTAGACAACAGACGTAGGATGAACCAATGGGTTTGAGAGTAGAGCATAGCATGCGCACAGTATTAGAGAAGAGAAGGATATAATGTTAGAAATGGAGATAAATATATTAGAAAGCATGGAAACAGATATGTTATTGGAGAAGAATGGAACAGGGAGTTATACACAATGTGATATGGACAGTATGCACAAAAATAAAGAAGGACGTGTTGATACAGATGATGAATCAGATATTAGCGGAGAAATTATTGTTGGTGAAGCCAACATAGTCACTGAAGAGGAATATGATGATCATGGTGAATATATAGGAATTAGAGATGGCGGATATGACACATTGGACAAGGAAAAGATGTCGCATTTGTAAAAGGAGATATGTATATAGATGAGACAGAGTTTGGTTGATACGATATACGGAGTGAGGACAACAAAGTCACTGAAGATGAATATTTTGATCCAGAATACTTATCGGATCATGATGATATAGAATTTAGAGATGGTAGAAATGACATGTTGGACAAAGAAATGAGATGGTTGGAGAAGAAGGCTACACATATTTCAAGAAAGATATTTAATAGTACACAGCCCTATGAACAAGAGAAACATGATGAGTATGAAATATATAGACAGGAAAAAGAGTTACAGAGGGAGCTGAAAGAGACACATGCTGGTAGTAAGACTAACTTGTACACAACAAGAAAGAAAGTATTTAGGAAAGGTGTTAGAGATACAGATATGGATTATAGCAGAGAAAAAAACACTAGAAAAGTGGGAAAATAAGTTGTCAAAGTTAAACAGGAACATGAAGAAGATGAAGAGTATGAACTATTGGAAAGAATACAGAGATTGAAATTGATTGAACAAGAGGTAGAAAAAGAAGCAAGGAGGAAAAGAATGTTGAAGGAAAGGAAACAAAATGAGATGGACATTGACATGAAATTGGAACAAGAGAAGAGACGTCTGAAAGATAAAAAAATAAAGGAACTGAAAGAACAGGAACATATGTTAGAAAGGAGTTTAGTCAAAATGCAAACTGAATTGAGTTTACTGGATACTGATACAAGTGATGACAGTGATATTGACGCTAAGCGAACACTTAGACAGAACAGCACAAAGAGTAGAATGAAAGATGGTTGAAAGCACATAGAAAGGAATGATGGCAACACTCTTGCTGATATAGTTGAAAGACAAATTACAGAAAGAGAAAAAGTTAGATCACATATATACAAACCGACAGTGCCACAGTTAACAGAGAGTTCTTTTGAAGAATGGAACATTGAAATTAACGTCATGATAAGATCAGACCTATATCAAGAGGATATTTTACGACAGGCTGTGAGAAATTCACTTAGTGGAAACACCAGAAAGATATTATTAGCATTAGCCCCGGATGCGACAACTAAGGATATTGTAGACAAACTTGACACGGTGTATGGGAATGTTAGATCAGGAGAATCAAATAATTGCAGAATTCTACCAATCTAATCAAAAGAAAGACGAGGGTGTTTCAGAGTGGGGAATTAGACTAGACGGTATTTTGCAGACAGCATTAGATAAAGGACACATACAAAGGAACCAGAAAGATAATATGCTAAAAACAAGGTTTTGGAGACATCTTTATAATGTTGAATTAAGAAATGCAACACGGATATGCTATGAAACAGCTATTGATTTTGAGGATGTACAGAGACAGATACGAAATGAAGAAGCAGAGATGAGACTTGTGAAGAACAATGATGCTCCAAAACATATTAATACTCAACAGACGGAGATGAAAGAGCAGATGGCCATATTAAAAGATTTGGTTGAGAAAATGAAGAATATGAAGATAAAGTTGAACGATATGAAAACACAGAAACATTTGGAGAGTCAGGATAGAAAATATAGACAAGATGATAACAGGGACCCATATGAATATCATGACACATGGAATCAAGATTGGAATAGGAGAAGAGGATTTAACCAGAGAACCGTTGGGTATGGAGGAAGAGGACACTACAGAACAACTAGGAGATGATATGGATACGGAAGAGGACAATACAATGATAGACGCGATTCAGCACATACTAGGAATTACACATACGATCGAACTACTCATAATGAAGGAAGAAATAATGGACATAGTGATGCTATAAAACATGAACAGAAGACTTTAAGCTGAAAGGTGCTCTGTCCACGGGGCAGAACCGGAGCACAAAAGAATATGATAGCCCTAGAGCAACAGTCTTTGATCGACTAATCAGTGAATCAAACCAAACAAAAGTGAATATAAATGGAATAGAAACACCTGCTTTAATAGACAGTGGATCAATGGTCAGTACCATGTCTGAACGTATTTACAACAGCATGACCGACCAATCTGATATGAAAAGCTTAATTGATTTTGGACTGGAAATTAAAGGAGCCAATGGATCAACAATACCGTATGTAGGATATATAGAAGCTAAAGTAGAAACAAACATATCAGAATATCCAGTCTATACACTTTTCTTGGTTGTACCAAATAAAGAATTTCATTCAACTGTACCCATCTTACTTGGTACCAACGTCATCAGAGAAATTAATGAACATAGAACATTACACACCGAAATTTTCACAATACGGGGGAAAATGACAAACCAATATATGTGTTCAAAGAGTTTGTATTTATTAACAACAATTGCACCCTATGACACAAAGAAAACGTATACCTGTTTGTTGAGGATTTGCCTTGTTCATATGGAATTCACATTGTCAATCAGTGGTTGGTGCAAAGGACACGTATACCTGTGTGTTGAGGATTTGCCTTGTTCATATGGAATTCACATTGCCCCAATAAATGGATGGTGCAAAGGACACGTACACCTGTTTGTTGAGGATTTGCCTTGTTCATATGGAATTCACATTGTCAATCAATGGTTGGTGCAAAGGACACGTATACCTGTTTGTTGAGGATTTGCCTTGTTCATATGGAATTCACATTGTCAATAAATGGATGGTGCAAAGGACACGTATACCTGTTTGTTGAGGATTTGCCTTGTTCATATGGTATTCACATTGTCAATCAATGGATGGTGCACAGGAAACTTCTACCTATGTGTTGAGGCTGTGGGTTGTTCATATGAAATGTATATTGTCAATCAAAGGATAGTGCAAATGACTGAATTACCTGTTTGAAGAGTTAAATTTGTTTTCCGATTGTATTAGAACATTTTCTTCAATAAATAGTAACTGGTTGACAATATCAAAGGTGTTGCCGATTACTGTGTGTGACGTTGTCGACCTATTCGTCTTCAGACTAGCGGTAATGGCTTCAACCGACCAATCGACGTCGACACTTTCAAACGTATCCCATTGTGACGTTAAGTTATTTAAACGTGTTGAGACAGCTTCAACATTATCTGAAAAAGTAATGGATGGAATATAAATAGTGCAGGTGCTTCCGTGGCAGAGTGGCTACGGCTGTTGGCATCAAATCACTTTGCTGTTCATCGCTGTAGGTTGAAATGTACTACGGGTGTCGAAAGTATTCACACGATTACTTGCGCCGTATGTTATACTCTAATATTGGTCAATCGATAATGCTTTAGCATTTTTAAAACAAGGCTTTTGCTGTAAATTGTGTTGTTATTTGACCACAGTGAAGCCTCATTAATTCATTCATTAAAATCGAAAATCGCCGCGTATAACGTACAAGGGTACTGCGTCGTATGATGAGGGTGATGGTCGAGTTTACTATTGTACGATTTAACAGCGTGCATGCATGTACATGCAAATATGAGTTGCATTGGGGAGTAAATATATATGCAATCGCCTGTTTGTGGAGTGTATATAAGGGATCTCCTTAATTTCTTCACCAGGTTCAAATTATTTCAAAAAACTAAGATATAGCAGGTTAAATATAGACTAATAATTATAGACTAGATCAAATAATATGGGTTCAACGGTAGGAAGGTTCCCTTACCGTTTGTGATGTTAGTCTGAGCGATGTTCTGTAACTCTCGCGAAGTCTCATCGGCGGGTAAGCATTGACTAACTATCGGCGCTATCCAACGTCCCGAGTGATTGGCTGGATATCTTTCACTGCAACGATGAAATATATGTGTTTCTAATAATTACAAGTCAATCTACACTACACTTAATGGATTTAAATCCACTAATTTTTCGTTTTGTTTTTTTACGTCAGATTCGTAGTTAAGAGTGATCATCTATTTATTACAGTAGGGCCAATATACCGGTCATGTATGCATACATATATATGATCTTACATGCTTGGTGATTTGATACCATATGTTATTAAAACTAATATTGGAATTTTGCTATTAAGCTACCCTTTTGCCGAACTTAATATCCGCTTGAAAATTTCAATACGAGTTTCATAAAACATTGCATGAAATCACCACGAGTGTAAGACCCTTGTTATCACATTACCATATAACGTTCGTCTTAATCATATTATTGCATAAAATAACGTTGCTACGTTCAGCACAAATTATCATGACGTTATTTCACAAAATAACGTCATATTTACGTTTTACACAGCGTCATAATTACGCCAATACTGCTTATCAGTCGTCGTTCGTCTTATCGTAATTCACATAGATACTATGCATACAGAATCCTGACAGGTTGTAATACACATGTGTACATATGAGAAAATATGTGATGGCTGTATGAAACGTAATACAAGCAAATATATGTTATTTTCAGCACGACAGTGAAAATAACCATCACTGTCAAGAGTATATGAACGTGTTCATGAGAGAGTATGCATTGAACACATCACAGAGATGATATCCGATACAGATTTAGTATGAATTTCAATTGATAACCCTGAGTTGGATGTTCCAATAACACTAGAGTTTATGCCGCACCGATCATTGACTGTGACCAAACTATTAATATGAATGGACACAAGAAGGCCCATACCTGCCATGAAGTGTATTGTAAAACATGTAAAGACAATTTATGCTATTCGCACCCAGTTGCTACCGAAGAAACATGGAACAGAAGTCTAACAAGAAAGGACACATCCAATACATATTTTTCGATTTTGAATGCACACAAGATGACCGACTCCCATGCGATGCTGGATATTGTCCAACAGAAAACGGTAACTGTAAACACTGTGGAAATAGATGGTGTGGAACATTTGAGCATATACCAAACCTGTGTGCTACATAAACTGTGTGAAATGTGCCTAAACAGGCATGTTGCATCAGAGTCTTGTTGCAAGTCATGCGGCAAGAACGAACGCATGGTTCGGGGGTCTCAGAAAACAAATGTATTTTGCAAATAGCTATTTTCAGAGGAGAACGGTGGTGCTACAGTGATCTGCCAAAGTTGTAAAGGGTATGATAACCACCCTATAATACAATATCTTCAAGACAATGCTGTCCTTCCAGACGTAATTTCAACTCATCTAAGTACATGTCTATCAATGTGCCTGTGTGTAATATTCGCATTATATATTCATTGAACTTTATTCCAATGCCATTAGCAGATATTTGCCAGAATCATTTGGTGTGACAGAAGTAGCAAACTGTTACTTTCCACATGTGTTTAATCGCAAGGAAACCAATGCGCAATATTACAACATCTCTCAGACACCCTACATTACACACCATACAGTATGAAACCAGAAGTTAGGCAAAGGCTTTTTTTACAGTGGTATGAGCACAGCAAGAATAACACATTCAAGTTTCAAGAGGAAATTATTCATTATTGCCGATCCAATGTGGATATCCTTAGAAAATACTGACTTTTCTAGAGCATGAGAGCATTGCAGTTATACCGCAACATGGCTATCGACCAGACGAAAAACAGTCCGTAATGGCTTACCAATGGATGTCATATCTAGCACACAAAAAACAGATCAACATCCAACATGGAAGAAACAAAGGCGAAAAACACATTTGACCCTGCCAAGTGCATGGTTTCTATCGAACAGATTCTGGTGAAAAGATGGTGCTCGAGTTTCGTGGTTGTTTTTGGCACGGATGCCATAAGACAACAGGTGTGAATGAAATGAGCATGGGTGATTTGTATGCCAGGACTATGGAGAAAAAAGAATGTATAGAAGACAGCGGATACACCTACATCTCTATCTGGGAGTGTGATTTTAAGCATGATATGGAGAACTGTGACCACATGAAACATTATATTCAGACCATTGAAATAGTTGCCTTTTTTGGCGGTCGAACTTATGCATTTAAGCTGTGTAGGAAACAACTGCAGATAAACAAATCAAGTATTACGACGTCACCTCTCTTTACCCCTTTGTGAACAAGGCTGATATAATGCCTATTGGAGACCCTCAAATTATTACAGAAACTTCCAGGACATCAGCCAGTATGAAGGTTTGATCAAGTGCTGCCACCTAGAGGACTGCATATACCCATCCAGCCAATGACATATAATGGAACGCTTATGTTTAGCTGATGTCATTCGTACAGTGAGCACTAGCAGCAAGGTTAATGTATATACAGTGACTTCGAGAGAGCATTCATTGATACCTGGGTAATCGACAGGTGAAAGTAGATGTATCACAAGCTTATGTCATACAGAACATATACGAAGTGTGGCATTTCGAGGCAGTGTCCCAGTATGATCCCGAGTCGCAATCTGGAGTACGTAAATACGTATTTGAAAGTTAAACAGGAAGGTAGTGGTTGGCCAGACTGGTGTATTGGTGAGAAAACAAAACGGAAATACACGCGAAAGAGGGAATTCTATTAGATTGCAACAATATCGAGAACAATCCAGGACTGAGATCCCTTGACAAGTTGATGCTTAACTCCTTTTGCCGTAAATTTGGACAGCGTACCAATTTTACTCGGACGTCCTAAATTCGGGCCCTGTTGAAATTTTCGACAAGATGACTTCCGATAAACAAATAATTAATAACGTACGGTTCGCAAACGACGAGTATGTGCAGTTAGTTAGATTTGGTGTACACTACCGACTTCATTGAGGTTTTTGCCAGAACCAACGTTATTATAACAGCCTACACAACAACACAAGCCCGTCTCAATCTATATATTTATTTAAAACAATTAGGAGAGCGGGTGCTGTACTGTAACACTGATTATGTTGTCTTCACTACATCTCCAGGACAATGGGAACCACAGCTAAGGGACTACCTACGATATTTAACGGACGGAGTGCCACATAATATTATAACAGCCTTTGTGACACATGGTCCTAAAACTACGCGTAGTCCTTGCTGAGACGCATCAAAAAGGCCACATATCAATTTGTAAAGTATGTGGTATCACTCTGAACATTCAAAACTCACTTGATATAAATTTTAATACAGTGAAGGTGACTTGAGAGAATAAAAGCGATCGTATATTTGTCATTGATGAAAACAGGATTGTTAGAAATCCCTCAACCGGGCATGTGATTACAAAACGAGAAGTTAAAGACTACAACTAATTTAGATAACATATCTTATCTCACCTCACTTTACCGTAAAGCTCGCTATAACAAACTGTATGCTTATTATTTACAGGGGGATGCCAATGATGTATTTTAAATGCATTGCCTTTAAAATACACTAGTGACACCACCTCCCCCCTACAATACATTGCCTCTTCTCTCTCCTTCATGGCGATGGATTCCACCAGGAATGTGGTCTCGAGAGTGATTAATATACGTTGAAAGAACTTGTATCCCAATCGAGCTAAAATAAATTTGTATAAACTAATCTGATGTATGTACACAATAAACAGATACAGATGCCCTATTCTGACGCAGCCTCTGTATCCATAGTGTTCTATTATGTGCCCATATCTCTGCAACATATATACCCATACCCTCATCCCATCACAGGCACCGATACGTTCCTTAGTCCATACCAGATTCTGGAGGCAAATTTCACTGCTGAACTGTCCGACTGTTGATGTGGACATTTTATATATGAAACGTTTCCAGTTAAAGTTGAAGGCCATACAAATGTCCCGTATGTCGGATCGTCCGTAGTGTCTGACGGGCACTCGGCTGTAAGTATAGACGACAACAAATCAAGCTAACAGTTTTCTAGTATATTACTTACAGGTATGATTTATGCAATTCAAAATGTTCACAATGGCGGCGGAATCGTCCTTCTTTTGCCTAAAATGGCAAGTTCTGTCACGACGATGACGATGATGATGACGTCGATGGTGATAATGACAATGATGATGACGACGTTGACGATGATGATAATGGTGATTGTTAGTGTGATATCTATGGTTATTATGATGGTGGTTCTGATGATGACGGTTATGATGATGGCGGTTATAAAGATGATAGTTATGATGATGACGGTTATTATGATGGTGGTTATGATGATGATGGTTATGATGATGACGGTTATGATGATGGCGGTTATGATGATGATGGTTATGATGATGGTGGTTATGATGATGGTGGTTATGATGATGGTGGTTATGGTGATGATGGTTATGATGATGGCGGTTATGATGATGGCAGTTATGATGATGGCGGTTATGATGATGGCGGTTATGATGATGATAGTCATGATGATGGCGGTTATGATGATGGCGGTTATGATGATGGCGGTTATGATGATGACGGTTATGATGATGACGGTTATGATGATGTCGGTTATGATGATGGCGGTTATGATGACGATAGTTATGAGGATGGCGGTTATGATGATGGCGGTTATGATGATGGCGGTTATGATAATGGCGGTTATGATGATGATAGTTATGATGATGGCGGTTATGATGATGGCGGTTATGATGATGGCGGTTATGATGATGGTGGTTATGATGATGGCGGTTATGATGATGGTGGTTATGATGATGACGGTTATGATGAGGACAGTTATGATGATGACGGTTTGATGATTATGACCTTATGATAATGGTGCTATTGCTGAGGCAGCGGGTGATTGTGTAAAATAGTCAAACATGTTTTCATAATTTACAACAGGGAAGCTATTGACGAATTGAGGTACATGGAAGATGTATGGGATAAGAGCTCTAAGTAATATAGAATGATTTATATTAGCATTACTATGTTCATGCTTAATACGCGACATAACACGTGCCATACAACGTGTCACTCCCACCCATAACCGCAGGAATGTGAGGTAGGTAGGTACTTTGGTCATAAGCGGGGTCATTATTTATTCTTCAATGAAACCGCGACACCGCAATCGTGTGAAGATGCGTCCTTTGATCATAAACACGCAAGTAGCTGCATCCCATGTGCCAGTATCTAGGCAATATATGACTTATGTGGATGCATCGTAGCCTTTGTCACATCATACATCTGTACTAGCACCGTACGTTCTTTTATTGGCTACTTGAAGTGTAATGATCGCGTTATTTATTGCTAATGGAATTCTGTGTCAAGAATTAAAGTGAATCATATGATGGACATTGAAATCTAAAGTTATACAAAGATAAATAACTAAGCATGTGCGATATACATTGTAGAAATGTAGTGTGCATGGCACATGTCTATTCTCTAATTAGTCTTAAACTAATTCAATAAAATACAAAGAAACCCGAGATTCATATTAGATAACTATTATCTCCATAACCCACTTGCTTGGAATCGATGTCAAATGTAATAAGCCGCATATACTCATGCGCTACACTATAGACGTGTGTATCTCATTTTATTCTATTATGATAGCAATGCAACTGCATACATATTTGACAATGCTGAGAGATAATAATAATAGTTCAAACAAACAATAGTAATTTGACTCGCTAATTGCTATCGTGATTGACACATTGCTACTGTTTATCAAAAAAGAAGCTCATTCTAATGTTCCAGTGTTCATACTACTGCATGGCTAATGTGGTTGTATTGTATTTGTTTTTGGAGTAGCATGTAGAACCACAAAAGCTTATTATTATAGTGATTCTCCTGCTATTATTGGTAGAGGAAGAGAGCAGTCGCCCTCCAATCAATATTTCAGGCATGAACAAGCACGCCGTTATAACCACCGAACTTCCTAAAGACAGCTGAAAAGCGTCCACAATTGAAACAATTAGACACCCCAGTGATATTCGAACTTGCCGCGATGAGAGGCAAATAATCTGAAGCAAACGGCATGGAGGCTCCATGGGAGTATTGTAACCCGTGCAACATGGAACGTTAACAATGCCATCATACGAGATTGTATCTGCTACATGAAGTAAAAAGTTGACGTTATCTATTATTATTGGAGTTTCACAGTGGAAATATATCAAGAGAATGAATGAGATACTATAGTATATATTAAGTGCTGATATATTAGACTAGTTCTTCAGTATTGTAAGATGCTTCATTGTCAGTTGGTATATTCTGTCTGGTAAGCTGCTTCATTGGCAGTTGGTATATTCTGTCTGGTAAGCTGCTTCATTGTCAGTTGGTATACTCTGTCTGGTCAGCTGCTTCATTGTCAGTTAGTATATTCTGTCTAGTATTGTGCTTCATTTTCAGTTGGTATATTCTCTCTGGTCAGCTGCTTCATTGACAGTTGGTATATTCTGTCTGGTAAGATGCTTCATTGACAGTTGGTATATTCTGTCTGGATAGCTGCTTCATTGACAGTTGGTATATTCTGTCTGGTAAGCTGCTTCGTTGACAGTTGGTATATTCTGTCTGGTAAGGTGCTTCATTGTCAGTTGGTATATTATGTATTGTAAGGTGCTTCACTGTCAGTTGGTATAATTATGTATTGTAATGTGCTTCATTGTCAGTTGGTATAATTATGTCTTGTAAGGTGCTTCATTTTCAGTTCGTATATTATGTCTAGTAAGGTGCTTCATTGTCAGTTGGTATATTATGACTTGTAAGGTGCTGGCATTTGGTATATTCAATATGGTAACGTGCTTCATTGTCAGTTGGAATATTCAGTCTGGTAAGGTGCTTCATTGTCAGATGGTATAAGTATGTCTTGTAATGTGCTTCTTTGTCAGTTGGTATAATTATGTCTTGTAATGAGCTTCATTGTCAGTTGGTATATTATGTCTTGTAAGGTGCTTCATTGTCAGTTGGTATATTATATCTTGTAAGGTGCTTCATTGTTAGTTGGTATAAGTATGTCTTGTAAGGTGCTTCATTGTCAGTTGGTATATTATATCTTGTAAGGTGCTTCATTGTTAGTTGGTATAAGTATGTCTTGTAAGGTGCTTCATTGTCCGTTGGCATAACTATGTCTAACAAAGTGCTTCATTGTCAGTTAGTATATTCAGTATTGTAAGATGCTTCATTGTCAGTTGGTATATTCTGTCTGGTAAGCTGCTTCATTGACAGTTGGTATACTCTGTCTGGTAAACTGCTTCATTGACAGTTGGTATATTCTGTCTGGTAAGCTGCTTCATTGACAGTTTGTATATTCTGTCTGGTAAGCTGCTTCATTGACAGTTTGTATATTCTGTCTGGTAAGCTGCTTCATTGACAGTTGGTATATTATGTTTGGTAAGCTGCTTCATTGACAGTTTGTATATTCTGTCTGGTAAGCTGCTTCATTGACCGTTGGTATATTCTGTCTCGTAAGCTGCTTCATTGACAGTTGGTATATTCTGTTTGGTAAGCTGCGTCATTGACAGTTTGTATATTCTGTCTGGTAAGCTGCTTCGTTGACAGTTGGTATATTGTGTCTGGTAAGGTGCTTCATTGTCAGTTTGTATAATTATGTATTGTAAGGTGCTTCATTGTCAGTTGGTATATTATGTCTTGTAAGGTGCTTCATTGTCAGTTGGTATATTCAGTCTGGTAAGATGCTTCATTGTCAGTTGGTATAAGTATGTCTTGTATGGTGCTTCATTGTCAGTTGGTATAATTATGTCTTGTAAGGTGCTTCATTGTTAGTTGGCATAATTATGTCTAATAAAGTGCTTCATTGTCAGTTGGTATATTCAGTATTATAAGATGCTTCATTGGCAGTTGGTATATTATGTCTTGTAAGGTGCTTCATTGTCAGTTGGTATATTATGTCTGGTAAGGTGCTTCATTGTCAGTTGGTATATTATGTCTGGTAAGATGCTTAATTGACAGTTGGTATATTCTGTCTGGTAAGATGCTTCATTGTCAGTTGGTATAATTATGTCTTGTAAGCTGCTTCATTGTCAGTTGTTATATTCAGTATTGTAAGATGCTTCATTGTCAGTTAGTATATTCTGTCTAGTATTGTGTTTCATTTTCAGTTGGTATATTCTCTCTGGTCAGCTGCTTCATTGACAGTTGGTATATTCTGTCTGGTAAGATGCTTCATTGACTGTTGGTATATTCTGTCTGGATAGCTGCTTCATTGACAGTTGGTATATTCTGTCTGGTAAGCTGCTTCGTTGACAGTTGGTATATTCTATCTGGTAAGGTGCTTCATTGTCAGTTGGTATATTATGTATTGTAAGGTGCTTCACTGTCAGTTGGTATAATTATATATTGTAAGGTGCTTCATTGTCAGTTGGTATAATTAAGTCTTGTAAGGTGCTTCATTTTCAGTTCGTATATTATGTCTAGTAAGGTGCTTCATTGTCAGTTGGTATATTATGACTTGTAAGGTGCTTCACTGGCAGTTGGTATATTCAGTATGGTAACATGCTTCATTGTCAGTTGGAATATTCAGTCTGGTAAGGTGCTTCATTGTCAGATGGTATAAGTATGTCTTGTAATGTGCTTCTTTGTCAGTTGGTATAATTATGTCTTGTAATGAGCTTCATTGTCAGTTGGTATATTATGTCTTGTAAGGTGCTTCATTGACAGTTGGTATATTATATCTTGTAAGGTGCTTCATTGTTAGTTGGTATAAGTATGTCTTGTAAGGTGCTTCATTGTCCGTTGGCATAATTATGTCTAACAAAGTGCTTCATTGTCAGTTGGTATATTCAGTATTGTAAGTTGCTTCAGTGTCAGTTGGTATATTCTGTCTGGTAAGCTGCTTCATTGACAGTTGGTATACTCTGTCTGGTAAACTGCTTCGTTCACAGTTGGTATATTCTGTCTGGTAAGCTGCTTCATTGACAGTTTGTATATTCTGTCTGGTAAGCTGCTTCATTGACAGTTGGTATATTCTGTCAGGTAAGCTGCTTCATTGACAGTTTGTATATTCTGTCTGGTAAGCTGCTTCATTGACCGTTGGTATATTCTGTCTCGTAAGCTGCTTCATTGACAGTTGGTATATTCTGTTTGGTAAGCTGCGTCATTGACAGTTTGTATATTCTGTCTGGTAAGCTGCATTCGTTGACAGTTGGTATAAATATGTCTTGTAAGGTGCTTCACTGGCAGTTGTTATATTCAATCTGGTAACGTGCTTCATTGTCAGTTGGTATAAGTATGTCTTGTAAGGTGCTTCATTGTAAGTTGGCATAATTATGTCTAATAAAGTGCTTCATTGTCAGTTCGTATATTCAGTATTATAAGATGCGTCAGTGTCAGTTGGTATATTCTGTCTGGTAAGCTGCTTCATTGGCAGTTGGTATATTCTGTCTGGTAAGGTGCTTCATTGTCAGTTGGTATATTATGTATTGTAATGTGCTTCATTGTCAGTTGGTATATTATGTCTGGTAAGGTGCTTCATTGTCAGTTGGTATAATTATGTCTTGTAAGGTGCTTCATTGTCAGTTGGTATAATTATGTCTTGTAAGATGCTTCATTGTCAGTTTGTATATTATATCTGGTAAGATGCTTCATTGTCAGTTGGTATATTATGTCTTGTAAGGTGCTTCACTGGCAGTTGGTATATTCAGTCTGGTAACGTGCTTCATTGTCAGTTGGAATATTCAGTCTGGTAAGGTGCTTCATTGTCAGTTGGTATACGTATGTATTGTAATGTGCTTCATTGTCAGTTGGTATAATTATGTATTGTAATGAGCTTCATTGTCAGTTGGTATGTTATGTCTTGTAAGGTGCTTCATTGTCAGTTGGTATATTATATATTGTAAGGTGCTTCATTGTTAGTTGGTATATTCTGTCTGGTAAGCTGCTTCATTGACAGTTTGTATATTCTGTCTGGTAAGCTGCTTCATTGACCGTTGGTATATTCTGCCTCGTAAGCTGCTTCATTGACAGTTGGTATATTCTGTTTGGTAAGCTGCGTCATTGACAGTTTGTATATTCTGTCTGGTAAGCTGCTTCGTTGACAGTTGGTATAAATAAGTATTGTAAGGTGCTTCACTGGCAGTTGTTATATTCAGTCTAGTAACGTGCTTCATTGTCATTTGGTATAAGTATGTCTTGTATGGTGCTTCATTGTCAGTTGGTATAATTATGTCTTGTAAGGTGCTTCATTGTAAGTTGGCATAATTATGTCTAATAAAGTACTTCATTGTCAGTTGGTATATTCAGTATTATAAGATGCTTCATTGTCAGTTGGTATATTCTGTCTTGTAAGGTGCTTCACTGGCAGTTGGTATATTCAGTCTGGTAACGTGCTTCATTGTCAGTTGGTATAAATATGTCTTGTAAGGTGCTTCATTGTCAGTTGGTATAATTATGTCTTGTAAGGTGCTTCATTTTCAGTTGGTATATTATGTCTGGTAAGGTGCTTCATTGTCAGTTGGTATATGATGACTTGTAAGGTGCTTCACTGGCAGTTGGTATTTTCAGTATGGTAACGTGCTTCATTGTCAGTTGGTATAAATATGTCTTGTAAGGTGCATCACTGGCAGTTGGTATATTCAGTCTGGTAACGTGCTTCATTGTCAGTTGGTATAAGTATGTCTTGTAAGGTGCTTCATTGTCATTTGGTATATTATATCTGGTAGAGTGCTTCGTTGACAGTTGGTATATTGTGTCTGGTAAGGTGCTTCATTGTCAGTTGGTATATTATGTCTTGTAAGGTGCTTCATTGTCAGTTGGTATATTATGTCTGGTAAGGTGCATCATTGCCAGTTGGTATAATTATGTCTTGTAAAATGCTTCATTGTCAGTTGGTATATTATGTCTTGTAAGGTGCTTCATTGTCAGTTGGTATATTCAGTCTGGTAAGGTGCTTCATTGTCAGTTGGTATAAGTATGTCTTGTAAGATGCTTCACTGGCAGTTGGTATATTAAGTCTGGTAACGTGCTTCATTGTCAGTTGGTATATTCAGTCTGGTAAGGTGCTTCATTGTCAGTTGACATAATTATGTCTAATAACGTGCTTCATTGTCAGTTGGTATATTCAGTATTATAAGATGCTTCATTGTCAGTTGGTATATTCTGTCTGGTAAGATGCTTCATTTTCAGTTGGTATAATTATGTCTTGTAAGCTGCTTCATTGTCAGTTGTTATATTCAGTATTGTAAGATGCGTCATTGTCAGTTAGTATATTCTGTCTAGTATTGTGCTTCATTTTCAGTTGGTATATTCTCTCTGGTCAGCTGCTTCATTGACAGTTAGTATATTCTGTCTGGTAAGATGCTTCATTGACAGTTGGTATATTCTGTCTGGATAGCTGCTTCATTGACAGTTGGTATATTCTGTCTGGTAAGCTGCTACGTTGACAGTTGGTAAATGATGTATTGTAAGGTGCTTGACTGTCAGTTGGTATAATTTTGTATTGTAAGTTGCTTCATTGTCAGTTGGTATAATTATGTCTTGTAAGGTGCTTCATTGTCAGTTGGTATAATTATGTCTTGTGAGATGCTTCATTTTCAGTTGGTATATTATGTTTGGTAAGGTGCTTCATTGTCAGTTGGTATATGATGACTTGTAAGGTGCTTCACTGGCAGTTGGTATATTCAGTATGGTAACGTGCGTCATTGTCAGTTGGAATATTCAGTCTGATAAGATGCTTCATTGTTAGTTGGTATAAGTATTTATTGTAATGTGCTTCATTGTCAATTTGTATAATTATGTCTTGTAATGAGCTTCTTGTCAGTTGGTATATTATGTCTTGTAAGGTGCTTCATCGTCAGTTGGTATATTATATCTTGTAAGGTGCTTCATTGTTAGTTGGTATAAGTATGTCTTGTAAGGTGCTTCATTGTCCGTTGGCATAATTATGTCTAACAAAGTGTTTCATTGTCAGTTGGTATATTCAGTATTGTAAGATGCTTCATTTTCAGTTGGTATATTCTGTCTGGTAAGCTGCTTCATTGACAGTTGGTATACTCTGTCTGGTAAGCTGCTACATTATCAGTTGGTATATTCTGTCTGGTAAGACGCTTCATTGACAGTTTGTATATTCTGTCTGGTAAGCTGCTTCATTGACAGTTTGTATATTCTGTCTGGTAAGCTGCTTCATTGACCGTTGGTATATTCTGTCTCGTAAGCTGCTTCATTGACAGTTGGTATATTCTGTTTGGTAAGCTGCGTCATTGACAGTTTGTATATTCTGTCTGGTAAACTGCTTCGTTGACAGTTGGTATATTATGTCTGGTAAGGTGCATCATTGTTAGTTGGTATAATTATGTCTTGTAAGATGCTTCATTGTCAGTTGATATATTATGTCTGGTAAGGTGCTTCATTGTCAGTTGGTATAAGTATGTCTTGTAAGGTGCTTCACTGGCAGTTGGTATATTAAATCTGGTAACGTGCTTCATTGTCAGTTGGTATATTCAGTCTGGTAAGGTGCTTCATTGTCAATTGGTATAAGTATGTCTTGTAAGGTGCTTCATTGTCAGTTGGTATAATTATGTCTTGTAAGGTGCTTCATTGTCAGTTGGTATATTATTTCTTATAAGGTGCTTCATTGTCAGTTGGCATAATTATGTCTAATAAATTACTTCATTGTCAGTTGGTATATTCAGTATTATAAGATGCTTCATTGTCAGTTGGTATATTCTCTCTGGTAAGCTGCTTCATTGGCAGTAGGTATATTCTGTCTGGCATGGGGCTTCATAGTCAATTGGTATATTATGTCTTGTAAGGTGCTTCATTGTCAGTTGGTATATTTATGTCTTGAAAGGTGCTTCATTGTCAGTTGGTATAATTATGTCTTGTAAGAAGCTTAATTGTCAGTTGGTATATTATGTCTTGTAAGGTGCTTCATTGTCAGTTGGTATATTATGTCTGGAAGGTGCTTCACTGGCAGTTGGTATATTCAGTCTGGTAACGTGCCTCATTGTCAGTTGGTATATTCAGTCTGGTAAGGTGCTTCATTGTCAGTTGGTATATGTATGTCTTGTATGGTGCTTCATTGTCAGTTGGCATAATTATGTCGTGTAAGGTGCTTCATTGTCAGTTGGTATATTATTTCTTGTAAGGTGCTTCATTGTCAGTTGGCATAATTATGTCCAATAAAGTGCTTCATTGTCAGTTGGTATATTCAGTATTATAAGATGCTTCACTGTCAGTTGGTATATTTTGTCTGGTAAGCTGCTTCATGGGCAGTTGGTATATTCTGTCTGGTAAGGTGCTTCATTGTCAGTTGGTATATTATGTCTTGTAAGGTGCTTCATTGTCAGTTGGTATATTATATCTAGTAAGGTGCTTCATTGTCAGTTGGTATATTATGTCTTGTAAGGTGCTTCACTGGCAGTTGGTATATTCAGTCTGGTAACGTGCTTCATTATCAGTTGGTATATTCAGTCTGGTAAGGTGCTTCATTGTCAGTTGGTATAAATGTGTCTTGTATGGTGCTTCATTTCAGTTGGTATAATTATGTCTAGTAACGTGCTTAATTGTCAGTTGGTATATTATGTCTGGTAAGGTGCTTCATTGTCAATTGGTATAATTATGTCTTGTAAGATGCTTCATTGTCAGTTGGTATAGTATGTCTGGTAAGGTGATTCATTGTCAGTTGGTAAAAGTATGTCTTGTAAGGTGCGTCATTGTCAGTTGGTATATTCAGTCTGGTAAGATGCTTCATTGTCAGTTGTTATAAGTATGTCTTGTAAGGTGCTTCACTAGCAGTTGGTATATTCAGTCTGGTAACGTGCTTCATTGTAAGTTGGTATATTCAGTCTGGTAAGGTGCTTCATTGTCAGTTGGTATAAGTATGTCTTGTAAGGTGCTTCATTGTCAGTTGGTATAAATGTGTCTTGTATGGTGCTTCATTGTCAGTTGGTATAATTATGTCTAGTAAGGTGCTTAATTGTCAGTTGGTATATTATGTCTAGTAAGGTGCTTCATTGTCAATTGTTATAAGTATGTCTTGTAAGGTGCTTCACTAGCAGTTGGTATATTCAGTCTGGTAACGCGCTTCATTGTCAGTTGGTATATTCAGTCTGGTAAGGTGCTTCATTGTCAGTTGGTATAAGTATGTCTTGTAAGGGGTTTCATTGTCAGTTGGTATAATTATGTCTTGTAAGGTGCTTCATTGTCAGTTGGCATAATTATGTCTAATAAAGTGCTTCATTGTCAGTTGGTATATTCAGTATTATAGGATGCTTCATTGTCAGTTGGTATATTCGGTCTTGTAAGCTGCTTCATTGGCAGTTGGTATATTCTGTCTGGTAAGGGGTTTCATTGTCAGTTGGTATATTATGTCTTGTAAGGTACTTCATTGTCAGTTGGTATATTATGTCTGGTAAGGTGCTTCATTGTCAATTGGTATAATGATGTCTTGTAAGGTGCTTCATTGTCAGTTGGTATATTATGTCTTGTAAGGTGCTTCATTGTCAATTGGCATAATTATGTCTAATAAAGTGCTTCATTGTCAGTTGGTATATTCAGTATTGTAAGATGCTTCATTGTCAGTTGGTATATTCTGTCTGGTAAGCTGCGTCATTGGCAGTTGGTATATTCTGTCTGGTAAGGTGCTTCATTGTCAGTTGGTATAGTATGTATTATAAGGTTCTTCATTGTCAGTTGGTATAATTATGTATTGTAAGGTGCTTCATTGTCAATTGGTATATTATATCTTGTAAGGTGCTTCATTGTCAGTTGGTATTTTATGTATTGTAAGGTGCTTCATTGTCAGTTGGTATAATTATATCTTGTAAGGTGCTTCAGTGTCAGTTGGTATATTATGTCTTGTAAGGTGCTTCATTGTCAGTTGGTATATTATGTCTGGTAAGGTGCTTCATTGTCAGTTGGTATATTATGTCTTGTAAGATACTTCATTGTCAGTTGGTATATTATGTCTGGTAAGGTGCTTCATTGTCAGTTGGTATAAGTATGTCTTGTAAGGTGCTTCATTGTCAGTTGGTATATTCAGTCTGGTAAGGTGCTTCATTGTCAGTTGGTATAAGTATGTCTTGTAAGGTGCTTCACTGGCAGTTGGTATATTCAGTCTGGTAACGTGCTTCATTGTCAGTTGGTATATTCAGTCTGGTAAGGTGCTTCATTGTCAGTTGGTATAAGTATGTCTTGTAAGGTGCTTCATTATCAGTTGGTATAATTATGTCTTGTAAGTTGCTTCATTGTCAGTTGGTACATTATGTCTTATAAGGTGCTTCATTGTCAGTTGGCATAATTATGTCTAATAAAGTGCTTCATTGTCAGTTGGTATATTCAGTATTATAAGATGCTTCATTGTCAGTTAGTATATTCTGTCTGGTAAGCTGCTTCATTGGCAGTTGGTATATTCTGTATAGTATGGGGCTTCATAGTCAGTTGGTATATTATGTCTTGTAAGGTGCTTCATTGTCAGTTGGCATATTATGTCTGGTAAGGTGCTTCATTGTCAGTTGGTATAATTATGTCTTGTAAGGTACTTCATTGTCAGTTGGTATAATTATGTCTTGTAAGATGCTTCATTGTCAGTTGGTATATTATATCTGGTAAGGTGCTTCATTGTCAGTTGGTATATTATGTCTTGTAAGGTGCTTCACTGGCAGTTGGTATATTCAGTTTGGTAAAGTGCTTCATTGTCAGTTGGTATATTCAGTCTGGTAAGGTGCTTCATTGTCAGTTGGTATAAGTATGTCTTGTATGGTGCTTCATTGTCAGTTGGTATAATTTTGTCTTGTAAGGTGCTTCATTGTCAGTTGGCATAATTATGTCTAATAAAGTGCTTCATTGTCAGTTGGTATATTCAGTATTATAAGATGCTTCATTGTCAGTTGGTATATTCTGTCTGGTAAGCTGCTTCATTGGCAGTTGGTATATTCTGTCTGATAAGGTGCTTCATTGTCAGTTGGTATATTATGTCTTGTAAGGTGCTTCATTGTCATTTGGTATATTATGTCTGGTAAGGTGCTTCATTGTCAGTTGGTATATTATATCTAGTAAGGTGCTTCATTGTCAGTTGGTATATTATGTCTTGTAAGGTGCTTCACTGGCAGTTGGTATATTCAGTCTGGTAACGTGCTTCATTATCAGTTGGTATATTCAGTCTGGTAAGGTGCTTCATTGTCAGTTGGTATAAATGTGTCTTGTATGGTGCTTCATTTCAGTTGGTATAATTATGTCTAGTAACGTGCTTCATTGTCAGTTGGTATATTATGTCTGGTAAGGTGCTTCATTGTCAGTTGGTATAATTATGTCTTGTAAGATGCTTCATTGTCAGTTGGTATATTATGTCTGGTAAGGTGATTCATTGTCAGTTGGTAAAAGTATGTCTTGTAAGGTGCGTCATTGTCAGTTGGTATATTCAGTCTGGTAAGATGCTTCATTGTCAGTTGTATAAGTATGTCTTGTAACACAGTTGGTATATTCAGTCTGGTAACGTGCTTCATTGTAAGTTGGTATATTCAGTCTGGTAAGGTGCTTCATTGTCAGTTGGTATAAGTATGTCTTGTAAGGTGCTTCATTGTCAGTTGGTATAAATGTGTCTTGTATGGTGCTTCATTGTCAGTTGGTATAATTATGTCTAGTAAGGTGCTTAATTGTCAGTTGGTATATTATGTCTGGTAAGGTGCTTCATTGTCAATTGTATAGTATGTCTTGTAAGGTGCTTCACTGCAGTTGGTATATTCAGTCTGGTAACGGCTTCATTGTCAGTTGGTATATTCAGTCTGGTAAGGTGCTTCATTGTCAGTTGGTATAAGTATGTCTTGTAAGGTGCTTCATTGTCAGTTGGTATAATTATGTCTTGTAAGGTGCTTCATTGTCAGTTGGCATAATTATGTCTAATAAAGTGCTTCATTGTCAGTTGGTATATTCAGTATTATAAGATGCTTCATTGTCAGTTGGTATATTCGGTCTTGTAAGCTGCTTCATTGGCAGTTGGTATATTCTGTCTGGTAAGGTGCTTCATTGTCAGTTGGTATATTATGTCTTGTAAGGTGCTTCATTGTCAGTTGGTATATTATGTCTTGTAAGGTGCTTCATTGTCAGTTGGTATAATTATGTCTTGTAAGGTGCTTCATTGTCAGTTGGTATATTATGTCTTGTAAGGTGCTTCATTGTCAGTTGGCATAATTATGTCTAATAAAGTGCTTCATTGTCAGTTGGTATATTCAGTATTGTAAGATGCTTCATTGTCAGTTGGTATATTCTGTCTGGTAAGCTGCTTCATTGTCAGTTGGTATATTCTGTCTGGTAAGGTGCTTCATTGTCAGTTGGTATATTATGTATTGTAAGGTGCTTCATTGTCAGTTGGTATAATTATGTCTTGTAAGGTGCTTCATTGTCAGTTGGTATATTATGTCTTGTAAGGTGCTTCATTGTCAGTTGGTATATTATGTCTTGTAAGGTGCTTCATTGTCAGTTGGTATAATTATGTCTTGTAAGGTGCTTCATTGTCAGTTGGTATATTATGTCTTGTAAGGTGCTTCATTGTCAGTTGGTATATTATGTCTTGTAAGGTGCTTCATTGTCAGTTGGTATATTATGTCTTGTAAGGTGCTTCATTGTCAGTTGGTATAATTATGTCTTGTAAGGTGCTTCATTGTCAGTTGGTATATTCAGTCTGGTAAGGTGCTTCATTGTCAGTTGGTATAAGTATGTCTTGTAAGGTGCTTCACTGGCAGTTGGTATATTCAGTCTGGTAACGTGCTTCATTGTCAGTTGGTATATTCAGTCTGGTAAGGTGCTTCATTGTCAGTTGGTATAAGTATGTCTTGTAAGGTGCTTCATTGTCAGTTGGTATAATTATGTCTTGTAAGGTGCTTCATTGTCAGTTGGTATATTATGTCTTGTAAGGTGCTTCATTGTCAGTTGGCATAATTATGTCTAATAAAGTGCTTCATTGTCAGTTGGTATATTCAGTATTATAAGATGCTTCATTGTCAGTTAGTATATTCTTCTGGTAAGCTGCTTCATTGGCAGTTGGTATATTCTGTATAGTATGGGGCTTCAAGTCAGTTGGTATATTATGTCTTGTAAGGTGCTTCATTGTCAGTTGGCATATTATGTCTGGTAAGGTGCTTCATTGTCAGTTGGTATAATTATGTCTTGTAAGGTACTTCATTGTCAGTTGGTATAATTATGTCTTGTAAGATGCTTCATTGTCAGTTGGTATATTATATCTGGTAAGGTGCTTCATTGTCAGTTGGTATATTATGTCTTGTAAGGTGCTTCACTGGCAGTTGGTATATTCAGTTTGGTAACGTGCTTCATTGTCAGTTGGTATATTCAGTCTGGTAAGGTGCTTCATTGTCAGTTGGTATAAGTATGTCTTGTATGGTGCTTCATTGTCAGTTGGTATATTATGTCTTGTAAGGTGCTTCATTGTCAGTTGGAATATTATGTCTTGTAAGGTGCTTCATTGTCAGTTGGCATAATTATGTCTAATAAAGTGCTTCATTGTCAGTTGGTATATTCAGTATTATAAGATGCTTCATTGTCAGTTGGTATATTCTGTCTGGTAAGCTGCTTCATTGGCAGTTGGTATATTCTGTCTGATAAGGTGCTTCATTGTCAGTTGGTATATTATGTCTTGTAAGGTGCTTCATTGTCATTTGGTATATTATGTCTGGTAAGGTGCTTCATTGTCAGTTGGTATAATTATGTCTTGTAAGGTGCTTCATTGTCAGTTGGTATAATTATGTCTTGTAAGATGCTTCATTGTCAGTTGGTATATTATATCTGGTAAGGTGCTTCATTGTCAGTTGGAATATTATGTCTTGTAAGGTGCTTCACTGGCAGTTGGTATATTCAATCTGGTAACGTGCTTCATTGTCAGTTGGTATATTCAGTCTGGTAAAGTGCTTCATTTTGAGTTGGTATAAGTTTTTCTTGTATGGTACTTCATTGTCAGTTGGTATAATTATGTCTAGTAAGGTGCTTCATTGTCAATTGGCATAATTATTTCTAATAAAGTGCTTCATTGTCAGTTGGTATATTCAGTATTGTAAGATGCTTCATTGTCAGTTGGTATATTCTTTCTGGTAAGTTGCGTCATTGGCAGTCGGTATATTCTGTCTGGTAAGGTGCTTCATTGTCAGTTGGCATAGTATGTCTTATAAGGTGCTTCATTGTCAGTTGGTATAATTATGTCTTGTAAGGTGCTTCATTGTCAGTTGGTATATAATGTCTTGTAAGGTGCTTCATTGTCAGTTGGTATATTATGTCTGGTAAAGTGCTTCGGTGAAAGTTGGTATATTGTGTCTGGTAAGGTGCTTCATTGTCAGTTGGTATATTATGTATTGTAAGGTGCTTCATTGTCAGTTGGTATATATTATGTCTGGTAAGGTGCTTCATTGTCAGTTGGTATAATTATGTCTTGTAAGATGCTTCATTGTCAGTTGGTATATTATGTCTGGTAAGGTGCGTCATTGTCAGTTTGTATAAGTATGTCTTGTAAGGTGCTTCACTGGCAGTTGGTATATTCAGTCTGGTAACGTGCTTCATTGTCAGTTGGTATATTCAGTCTGGTAAGGTGCTTCATTGTCAGTTGGTATAAGTATGTCTTGTAAGGTGCTTCATTATCAGTTGGTATAATTATGTCTTGCAAGTTGCTTCATTGTCAGTTGGTATATTATGTCTTATAAGGTGCTTCATTGTCAGTTGGCATAATTATGTCTAATAAAGTGCTTCATTGTCAGTTGGTATATTCAGTATTATAAGATGCTTCATTGTCAGTTAGTATATTCTGTCTGGTAAGCTGCTTCATTGGCAGTTGGTATATTCTGTATAGTATGGGGCTTCATAATCAGTTGGTATATTATGTCTTGTAAGGTGCTTCATTGTCAGTTGGCATATTATGTCTGGTAAGGTGCTTCATTGTCAGTTGGTATAATTATGTCTTGTAAGGTACTTCATTGTCAGTTGGTATAATTATGTCTTGTAAGATGCTTCATTGTCAGTTGGTATATTATATCTGGTAAGGTGCTTCATTGTCAGTTGGTATATTATGTCTTGTAAGGTGCTTCACTGGCAGTTGGTATATTCAGTTTGGTAACGTGCTTCATTGTCAGTTGGTATATTCAGTCTGGTAAGGTGCTTCATTGTCAGTTGGTATAAGTATGTCTTGTATGGTGCTTCATTGTCAGTTGGTATATTCAGTATTATAAGATGCTTCATTGTCAGTTGGTATATTCTGTCTGGTAAGCTGCTTCATTGGCAGTTGGTATATTCTGTCTGGTAAGGTGCTTCATTGTCAGTTGGTATATTATGTCTTGTAAGGTGCTTCATTGTCATTTGGTATATTATGTCTGGTAAGGTGCTTCATTGTCAGTTGGTATAATTATGTCTTGTAAGGTGCTTCATTGTCAGTTGGTATAATTATGTCTTGTAAGATGCTTCATTGTCAGTTGGTATATTATATCTGGTAAGGTGCTTCATTGTCAGTTGGTATATTATGTCTTGTAAGGTGCTTCACTGGCAGTTGGTATATTCAATCTGGTAACGTGCTTCATTGTCAGTTGGTATATTCAGTCTGGTAAAGTGCTTCATTGTCAGTTGGTATAAGTATGTCTTGTATGGTGCTTCATTGTCAGTTGGTATATTAGTAGTATAAGGTGCTTCATTGTCAGTTGGTATATTATGTTTGTAAGGTGCTTCATGCAGTTGGTATATTATTGGTAACGTGCTTCATTGTCAGTGGTATATTCGTCTGGTAAGGTGCTTCATTGTCAGTTGGTATAATTATGTCTTGTAAGGTGCTTCATTGTCAGTTGGTATATTCAGTATTATAAGATGCTTCATTGTCAGTTGGTATATTCTGTCTGGTAAGCTGCTTCATTGGCAGTTGGTATATTCTGTCTGATAAGGTGCTTCATTGTCAGTTGGTATATTATGTCTTGTAAGGTGCTTCATTGTCATTTGGTATATTATGTCTGGTAAGGTGCTTCATTGTCAGTTGGTATAATTATGTCTTGTAAGGTGCTTCATTGTCAGTTGGTATAATTATGTCTTGTAAGATGCTTCATTGTCAGTTGGTATATTATATCTGGTAAGGTGCTTCATTGTCAGTTGGAATATTATGTCTTGTAAGGTGCTTCACTGGCAGTTGGTATATTCAATCCGGTAACGTGCTTCATTGTCAGTTGGTATATTCAGTCTGGTAAAGTGCTTCGTTGTCAGTTGGTATAAGTTTTTCTTGTATGGTACTTCATTGTCAGTTGGTATAATTATGTCTAGTAAGGTGCTTCATTGTCAATTGGCATAATTATTTCTAATAAAATGCTTCATTGTCAGTTGGTATATTCAGTATTGTAAGATGCTTCATTGTCAGTTGGTATATTCTTTCTGGTAAGTTGCGTCATTGGCAGTCGGTATATTCTGTCTGGTAAGGTGCTTCATTGTCAGTTGGCATAGTATGTCTTATAAGGTGCTTCATTGTCAGTTGGTATAAGTATGTCTTGTAAGGTGCTTCATTGTCAGTTGGTATATAATGTCTTGTAAGGTGCTTCATTGTCAGTTGGTATATTATGTCTTGTAAAGTGCTTCATTGAAAGTTGGTATATTGTGTCTGGTAAGGTGCTTCATTGTCAGTTGGTATATTATGTCTTATAAGGTGCTTCATTGTCAGTTGGTATAATTATGTCTTGTAAGGTGCTTCATTGTCAGTTGGTATATAATGTCTTGTAAGGTGCTTCATTGTCAGTTGGTATATTATGTCTGGTAAAGTGCTTCGTTGAAAGTTGGTATATTGTGTCTGGTAAGGTGCTTCATTGTCAGTTGGTATATTATGTATTGTAAGGTGCTTCATTGTCAGTTGGTATAATTATGTCTTGTAAGGTGCTTCATTGTCAGTTGGTATATTATGTCTTGTAACGTTCTTCATTGTCAGTTGGTATATATTATGTCTGGTAAGGTGCTTCATTGTCAGTTGGTATAATTATGTCTTGTAAGATGCTTCATTGTCAGTTGGTATATTATGTCTGGTAAGGTGCTTCATTGTCAGTTTGTATAAGTATGTCTTGTAAGGTGCTTCACTGGCAGTTGGTATATTCAGTCTGGTAACGTGCTTCATTGTCAGTTGGTATATTCAGTCTGGTAAGGTGCTTCATTGTCAGTTGGTATAAGTATGTCTTGTAAGGTGCTTCATTGTCAGTTGGTATAATTATGTCTTGTAAGGTGCTTCATTGTCAGTTGGTATATTATGTCTTGTAAGGTGCTTCATTGTCAGTTGGTATAATTATGTCTTGTAAGGTGCTTCATTGTCAGTTGGTATATTCAGTATTGTAAGATGCTTCATTGTCAGTTAGTATATTCTGTCTGGTAAGCTGCTTCATTGGCAGTTGGTATATTCTGTATGGTATGGTGCTTCATTGTCAGTTGGTATATTATGTCTTGTAAGGTGCTTCATTGTCAGTTGGTATATTATGTCTGGTAAGGTGCTTCATTGTCAGTTGGTATAATTATGTCTTGTAAGGTGCTTCATTGTCAGTTGGTATATTATGTCTTGTAAGGTGCTTCATTGTCAGTTGGCATAATTATGTCTAATAAAGTGCTTCATTGTCAGTTGGTATATTCAGTATTGTAAGATGCTTCATTGTCAGTTGGTATATTCTGTCTGGTAAGGTGCTTCATTGTCAGTTGGTATATTATGTCCTGTAAGGTGCTTCATTGTCAGTTGGTATATTATGTCTTGTAAGATGCTTCATTGTCAGTTGGTATATTATATCTGGTAAGGTGCTTCATTGTCAGTTGGAATATTATGTCTTGTAAGGTGCTTCACTGGCAGTTGGTATATTCAATCTGGTAACGTGCTTCATTGTCAGTTGGTATATTCAGTCTGGTAAAGTGCTTCATTTTGAGTTGGTATAAGTTTTTCTTGTATAGTACTTCATTGTCAGTTGGTATAATTATGTCTAGTAAGGTGCTTCATTGTCAATTGGCATAATTATTTCTAATAAAATGCTTCATTGTCAGTTGGTATATTCAGTATTGTAAGATGCTTCATTGTCAGTTGGTATATTCTTTCTGGTAAGTTGCGTCATTGGCAGTCGGTATATTCTGTCTGGTAAGGTGCTTCATTGTCAGTTGGTATAGTATGTCTTATAAGGTGCTTCATTGTCAGTTGGTATAAGTATGTCTTGTAAGGTGCTTCATTGTCAGTTGGTATATTATGTCTTGTAAGGTGCTTCATTGTCAGTTGGTATATTATGTCTTGTAAGGTGCTTCATTGTCAGTTGGCATAATTATGTCTAATAAAGTGCTTCATTGTCAGTTGGTATATTCAGTATTATAAGATGCTTCATTGTCAGTTGGTATATTCTGTCTGGTAAGCTGCTTCATTGGCAGTTGGTATATTCTGTCTGGTAAGGTGCTTCATTGTCAGTTGGTATATTATGTCTTGTAAGGTGCTTCATTGTCAGTTGGTATATTATGTCTGGTAAGGTGCTTCATTGTCAGTTGGTATAATTATGTCTTGTAAGGTGCTTCATTGTCAGTTGGTATAATTATGTCTTGTAAGATGCTTCATTGTCAGTTGGTATATTATGTCTGGTAAGGTGCTTCATTGTCAGTTGGTATATTATGTCTGGAAGGTGCTTCATTGTCAGTTGGTATATTCAGTCTGGTAAGGTGCTTCATTGTCAGTTGGTATATTCAGTCTGGTAAGGTGCTTCATTGTCAGTTGGTATATTATGTCTTGTAAGGTGCTTCATTGTCAGTTGGTATAATTATGTCTTGTAAGGTGCTTCATTGTCAGTTGGTATATTATGTCTTGTAAGGTGCTTCATTGTCAGTTGGCATAATTATGTCTAATAAAGTGCTTCATTGTCAGTTGGTATATTCTGTATTGTAAGGTGCTTCATTGTCAGTTGGTATATTATGTCTTGTAAGGTGCTTCATTGTCAGTTGGTATATTATGTCTGGTAAGGTGCTTCATTGTCAGTTGGTATATATTATGTCTGGTAAGGTGCTTCATTGTCAGTTGGTATAATTATGTCTTGTAAGATGCTTCATTGTCAGTTGGTATATTATGTCTGGTAAGGTGCTTCATTGTCAGTTGGTATATTATGTCTTGTAAGGTGCTTCACTGGCAGTTGGTATATTCAGTCTGGTAACGTGCTTCATTGTCAGTTGGTATATTCTGTCTGGTAAGGTGCTTCATTGTCAGTTGGTATATTATGTCTTGTAAGGTGCTTCATTGTCAGTTGGTATAATTATGTCTTGTAAGGTGCTTCATTGTCAGTTGGTATATTATGTCTGGTAAGGTGCTTCACTGTCAGTTGGTATATTCTGTCTGGTAAGGTGCTTCATTGTCAGTTGGTATATTATGTCTTGTAAGGTGCTTCATTGTCAGTTGGTATAATTATGTCTTGTAAGGTGCTTCATTGTCAGTTGGTATA
>CM026387.1:82843727-82883643 GCA_014843695.1 Archivesica marissinica | reverse complement strand
CATCATAAAAACGACGTCCGCTCTAACAATAACATCATACATACGACGTCCGCTATAACAATAACATCATAAAAACGACGTCCGCTCTAACAATAACATCAAACATACGACGTCCGCTATGACAATAACATCATACATACGACGTCCGCTATAACAATAGCATCATACATACGACGTCCGATACATACGACGTCCGCTATGACAATAACATCATACAAGCGACGTCCGCTATAACAATAACATCATACAAACGACGTACGCTATAACAATAACATCATACAAACGACGTCCGCTATAACAATAACATCATACATACGACGTCCGCTATAACAATAACATCATACAAACGACGTCCGCTATAACAATAACAACATACAAACGACGTCCGCTATAACAATAACATCATACAAACGACGTCCGCTATAACAATAGCATCATACATATGACGTCCGCTATAACAATAACATCATACAAACGACGTCCGCTATAACAATAGCATCATACAAACGACGTCCGCTATAACAATAACACCATGCATACGACGTCCGCTTCAACAATAACATCATACATACGACGTCCGCTATAACAATAGCATCATACATACGACGTCCGCTATAACAATAACATCATGCATACGACGTCCACTTCAACAATAACATCATACATACGACGTCCACTATAACACTAACATCATACATACGACGTCCGCTAAACAATAACATCACACAAACGACGTCCGCTATAACAATAACATCATACATACGACGTCCACTTCAAAAATAACGTCATACCTACGACGTCCGTTATAACAATAATATCATACATACGACGTCCGCTATAACAATAATAGCATACATACGACGTCCGCTATAACAATAACATCATGCATACGACGTCCGCTTCAACAATAACATCATACATACGACGTCCGCTATAACAATAACATCATACAAACGACGTCCACTCTAACAATAACATCATACAAACGACGTCCGCTATAACAATAACATCATACAAACGACGTCCGCTATAACAATAGCATCATACATACGACGTCCGCTATAACAATAACATCATACAAACGACGTCCGCTATAACAATAACATCATACAAACGACGTCCGCTATAACAATAACATCATGCATACGACGTCCGCTTCAACAATAACATCATACATACGACGTCCGTTATAACAATAGCATCATACATACGACGTCCGCTATAACAATAACATCATGCATACGACGTCCGCTTCAACAATAACATCATACATACGACGTCCGCTATAACACTAACATCATACTTACGACGTCCGCTATAACAATAACATCACAAACGACGTCCGCTATAACAATAACATCATACATACGACGTCCACTTCAACAATAACGTCATACCTACGACGTCCGTTATAACAATAACATCATACATACGACGTCCGCTATAATAATAACATCATACATACATACATACGACGTCCGCTATAACAATAACATCATACATACGACGTCTGCTTCAACAATAACATCATACATACGACGTCCGCTATAACAATACATCATACATACGACGTCCGCTATAGCAATAACATCATGCATACGACGTCCGCTTCAACAATAACATCATACATACGACGTCCGCTATAACAATAACATCACACAAACGACGTCCGCTATAACAATAACATCATACATACGACGTCCGCTTCAACAATAACCTCATACAAACGACGTCCGCTGTGACAATAACATCATACATACGACGTCCGCTATAACAATAGCATCATACATACGACGTCCGATACATACGACGTCCGCTATGACAATAACATCATACAAGCGACGTCCGCTATAACAATAACATCATACAAACGACGTACGCTATTACAATAACATCATACAAACGACGTCCGCTATAACAATAACATCAGACAAACGACGTCCGCTATAACAATAACATCATACAAACGACGTCCGCTATAACAATAACATCATACATACGACGTCCGCTATAACAATAACATCATACAAACGACGTCCGATATAACAATAACATCATACAAACGACGTCCGCTATAACAATAACATCATACAAACGACGTCCGCTATAACAATAGCATCATACATACGACGTCCGCTATAACAATAACATCATACAAACGACGTCCGCTATAACAATAGCATCATACATACGACGTCCGCTATAACAATAGCATCATACATACGACGTCCGCTATAACAATAACATCATGCATACGACGTCCGCTTCAACAATAACATCATACATACGACGTCCGCTATAACAATAGCATCATACATACGACGTCCGCTATAACAATAACATCATGCATACGACGTCCGCTTCAACAATAACATCATACATACGACGTCCACTATAACAATAACATCATACATACGACGTCCGCTATAACAATAACATCACACAAACGACGTCCGCTATAACAATAACATCATACATACGACGTCCACTTCAACAATAACGTCATACCTACGACGTCCGTTATAACAATAACATCATACATACGACGTCCGCTATAATAATAACATCATACATACATACATACGACGTCCGCTATAACAATAACATCATACATACGACGTCCGCTATAACAATAACATCATGCATACGACGTCCGCTTCAACAATAACATCATACATACGACGTCCGCTATAACAATAATAGCATACATACGACGTCCTCTATAACAATAACATCATGCATACGACGTCCGCTTCAACAATAACATCATACATACGACGTCCGCTATAACAATAACATCATACAAACGACGTCCACTATAACAATAACATCATACAAACGACGTCCGCTCTAACAATAACATCATACAAACGACGTCCGCTATAACAATAGCATCATACATACGACGTCCGCTATAACAATAACATCATACAAACGACGTCCGCTATAACAATAGCATCATACATACGACGTCCGCTATAACAATAACATCATGCATACGACGTCCGCTATAACAATAGCATCATACATACGACGTCCGCTATAACAATAACATCATGCATCCGACGTCCGCTTCAACAATAACATCATACATACGACGTCCGCTATAACAATAACATCATGCATACATACATACGACGTCCGCTATAACAATAACATCATACATACGACGTCCGCTATAACAATAACTTCATACATACGACATCCGCTATAACAATAACATAATACATACGACGTCCGCTATAGCAATAACATCATGCATACGACGTCCGCTTCAACAATAACATCATACATACGACATCCGCTATAACAATAACATCATACATACGACGTCCGCTATAACAATAACATCATACAAATGACGTCCGCTATAACAATAACATCATTCATACGACGTCGGCTATAACAATAACATCATACAAGCGACGTCCGCTATAACAATAACATCATACAAACGACGTCCGCTATAACAATAACATCATACAAACGACGTCCGCTATAACAATAGCATCATACATACGACGTCCGCTATAACAATAACATCATACAAACGACGTCCGCTATAACAATAGCATCATACATACGACGTCCGCTATAACAATAGCATCATACATACGACGTCCGCTATAACAATAACATCATGCATACGACGTCCGCTTCAACAATAACATCATACATACGACGTCCGCTATAACAATAGCATCATACATACGACGTCCGCTATAACAATAACATCATGCATACGACGTCCGCTTCAACAATAACATCATACATACGACGTCCACTATAACAATAACATCATACATACGACATCCGCTATAACAACAACATCACACAAACGACGTCCGCTATAACAATAACATCATACATACGACGTCCACTTCAACAATAACGTCATACCTACGACGTCCGTTATAACAATAACATCATACATACGACGTCCGCTATAATAATAACATCATACATACATACACACGACGTCCGCTATAACAATAACATCATACATACGACGTCCGCTATAACAATAACATCCTGCATACGACGTCCGCTTCAACAATAACATCATACATACGACGTCCGCTATAACAATAATAGCATACATACGACGTCCGCTATAACAATAACATCATGCATACGACGTCCGCTTCAACAATAATATCATATATACGACGTCCGCTATAACAATAACATCATACAAACGACGTCCACTATAACAATAACATCATACAAACGACGTCCGCTCTAACAATAACATCATACAAACGACGTCCGCTATAACAATAGCATCATACATACGACGTCCGCTATAACAATAGCATCATACAAACGACGTCCGCTATAACAATAACATCATGCATACGACGTCCACTTCAACAATAACATCATACATACGACGTCCGCTATAACAATAGCAAAATACATACGACGTCCGCTATAACAATAACATCATGCATACGACGTCCGCTTCAACAATAACATCATACATACGACGTCCGCTATAACAATAACATCATGCATACATACATACGACGTCCGCTATAACAATAACATCATACATACGACGTCCGCTATAACAATAACGTCATACATACGACATCCGCTATAACAATAACATCATACATACGACGTCCGCTATAGCAATAACATCATGCATACGACGTCCGCTTCAACAATAACATCATACATACGACCTCCGCTATAACAATAACATCATACATACGACGTCCGCTATAACAATAACATCATACAAATGACGTCCGCTATAACAATAATATCATTCATACGACGTCGGCTATAACAATAACATCATACAAACGACGTCCTCTATAGCAATAGCATAATACAAGCGATGTCCGCTATAGCAATAACATCAATCATACGACGTCGGCTATGACAATATCATCATTCATACGACGTCGGCTATAACAATAACCTCATTCATACGACGTCCGCTATAACAATAACATCATACATACGACCTCCGCTATAACAATAACATCATACAAATGACGTCCGCTATAACAATAACATCATACATACGACCTCCGCTATAACAATAACATCATACATACGACGTCCGCTATTACAATAACATCATACAAACGACATCCGCTATAACAATAACATCATGCATACGACGTCCGCTTCAACAATAACATCATACATACGACGTCCGCTATAACAATAACCTCATACATACGACCTCCGCTATAACAATAACATCATACAAATGACGTCCGCTATAATAATAACATCATACATACGACCTCCGCTATAACAATAACATCATACATACGACGTCCGCTATAACAATAACATCATAAAAATGACGTCCGCTATAATAATAACATCATACATACGACCTCCGCTATAACAATAACACCATACATACGACGTCCGCTATAACAATAACATCATACAAACGACGTCCGCTATAACAATAACATCATACATACGACGTCCGCTTCAACAATAACATCATACATACGACGTCCGCTATAACAATAACATCATACATACATACATACATACGACGTCCGCTATAACAATAACATCATACATACGACGTCCGCTATAACAATAATAGCATACATACGACATCCGCTATAACAATAACATCATATATACGATGCCCGCTATAACAATGACATAAAACAACGTCCGCTATAACAATAACATCATACATACGACCTCCGCTATAACAATAACATTATTATACTTTAGTGCTAAAGTTTAGGTTGTCATGATGAAAGACTAGGCCCCGAAGCTATAAAACTGTTCTCCAATCTCAAAACTCAGTGTCGAGCGTCCGATTGGTTCAGCTGACAGTACCACTCAGAATCAGCCAATCAGATCATTTGAGCTTGAGTTTGAGATCTGAGAAAAGTTTTATAACCTCGGGGCCTGGGCTTGTTTTGCATACACATTGTTTTGCTTATCCGGTCTTCGCAACTCTGTAATTGTAGTATTTACTATATCGTAGACCTGCACGTCAGTCCTTGCTTCATCATCTCTCGATTTTATATTGCTATGCTGATCTAACATTGACATAGTTCCAGTGTTACACTACTTTCTGACATAACAATTCGTGTTGTTGTTTGGAGTATGATGCCTACATAATATGTTTTTGAAATTATCACGCATGGTGTCATCATAATTATCTTCTCAAATGAACTTCATATTCAGTCTCATCCAACACGTTGATCTCGATAGTTCCAGCTCATACATCTCATCTGCCACCTGCGGAGTCACACTGCCACATGATAGTGTTCTATGTCCTCTCCTTGTCTTGGTTCTACATATTAAACAGGCATGCCTTCCGCAGTCAAATCAACAGTACGTATATTTGCTGATGATTGCATAATGCACAGGCTCCTAATGAGCCTAACGGATGCATGTTGGACTAGTAATCCAGGGATCGCAGGTTCGATCCCCCGTATGACTCTAATAAAATTAACTGTATTTCAGATGGGAGGTGCTATACACCGTGCACGTTAAATAACCAGAGAATACTCTGGAATACAAAACGACATAAGTATATTGAATTACAATCATTATAGCAGTATGCCGATTAAACCGTTGTTGTATCACTAACACTTTGTCTTGAGAATATCTTGAGAAGACCTACTTTCAAATGGTATACTATTCCATATCTCTGAACCAGAGTATTCTAAAGATTTATTGTGCATTTCACCTATATCCTCACAACGAAAATAAAATATGCACTTGGTTAGAGGGAACATTATATCCTTATATTCACACGTAAAACAATGTTCTGATAATTATCAAATTTCAATTAATAGACTATATAATAGTAAAACATCGTGTAGCCAATACATTCTGCACATTTTGATACCAAATTTGCCTATATTTTGTTTCTATAAATCTATATAAGTATACAATTCACCCTCTAACCAAGCCAAGTGCACATTTCGTGTAAGTATAGGTCTGAATACTGAGATCAATATTTGAAGCATATCTCAATGTAATATCCAATGCAATTGCATTGCAATGTCTTACTTAGAACTATTCATTCAAATAGTTATGTACAGGACTGTGCATACGTGTGTACCATGTTATTGTTGAAATATAAACCGTTTATCAAAAGTGGTTAGAACAGCACCGTTTGATTTTTCAACGTTGTCAAACATATGAGGATTTCAAACATACAACTCAGTCAATTTGCATATTGTTATTTAATGTCATATTTGTTATAAATTACTGCGATTTTGAGATCGAATGTTCAATGTGTTGAGTGCACGATCTAATTTAACTAGTATATGCATAATATATAACAGACGGATTTGTAGTCCAACGGATAGCACGTTGTACTGGTAATCCAGGGATCGCATGTTAAAATTAACAGTGTTTTCAGATGGGATTTTAATCCGAGGTGTCAGTGTTTCAAACCGTGCAAAAGAACTAGATACGACTCTGGAATGGGTCGCTGCCTGTGTCATTGCACTATCCTCCAACTATCTAAACTGGCTAATCTGTTCTGGAGGCGTCGCCCATATGGGCAACCGGTATCGACGATGGATAAACGTAGAAACACACACAACAACGCCAACATGACACAGACAATATACAATTGTTGGAACGACTGATGAGCTTCATCACAGAAAGGTGTGAAGTAATCCACATAACAACCAAGAGAAACACCATCAATCCGTATTGAGGGTTTTAACAACTTATATTAATCACTCTCGTTGGCGCATATGAAAGCGTAAATGAGGTCATTCGTGTGGGATGAAACCGGAGTACCCGGAGAAACCCATCTGTCCGATCTGGTGACCACTATACCATCTCACATACTTCACAGTCCGAGGATCGAACCGAGTTTTATTGGTGAGAAACGAGAACGCTAACCTCTGCGCTAACCTGACAGCTGTCATACACCATGCATAATTCAACACTGAAAACAACAGAAGGAGCAAAATACCTTATGACACCAGATCTCTCTTGGAATAAGCTGTCACAACACCACAAAAAGGGCAATCCTTACTATAGTCTTCATCAGATAAAACATTCGTTCCAGTCCGCAAAGTTCCAAGTCCACAGCATTCAATACATACGTTCACCGCTCCATCGAATAGGCATCGACTGTGTTCCCCATACATATTCATTCACTCATCAACCAATTGGAGATGGTCTCACGCCGAGCGGCCATATTATCATAATACGACTACTCCATGACATGTAGCGTCACCATGATGCTGTGTGAATTACATTGGGATACTGTATGCATGTATGTTCACTTAATGTCAAACCACTTGCGGGGACCTAAACATGTTTTCATGGGCAGGCTTAGCCGACCTAAGTGGTTAACCAGTACTAAGCAATGTGTGTGAGGTGCCTTGCTCAATGGCACTACGTACTTGGCCTGACAGAGTATCGAATCCGGACCATTCGATTTCAAACCTGATGCTCTACTACTGGACCACGGAGGCCAGTGGAAACATGTCCAGAACTGCAATGCTTTACCAATTCCTAAGTAACGTTGTCAATAATTATTTCAACCGATCCACCACTACGCACATGCAGTTCGACGAGAAGCCATTCGTTCCAGATTACTGTAAGAACGTTATCAAAATGAAAGATTCCAACACAGTTTCTTTCCAGCCACCATTGCCACGTGGAACCAACTGCCTGAAACTGCTGTGAACCACTCAACCATTGAAAGCTTCACGTCGCTGCTTGTGAAGTCAGTAACTCTCTAGACCGCAACAGTTTTTATCATATATTAAATCACATGTGAACAGACTGACGTGTAGTACTAATTGCTGAGCATGTGCAGTATTTTAAATGTGTCGAGAGATCTGCAATTAAATGATAATAGATGATAATGGCAGTTTGTTATTATTGTTTACTTGTTTCGCAGTCTATATTATGTTATTACTCCTTGTTCATTGTTAGCCTTATTGTTTTTTATTTAAGTTTATTTAACGTCGCTACCGGGTTTCCCATTTGAACGACGGGCAGTTTACCTAACAACACTTTTCCTGGGCAGGCTCCAGCGGTTAACCAGTAAATGATACACCAACCTCCGTAAGAAACTGCCAACTTTTTCATATAAATGAGACACGGTCTGAGCGGGGCTCGAATCCGTGACCATCAGAGATAATAGGTTACAATGGATAACAAGTCAGCGACCTTAACCACTCGACCACGAAGGCGGACCTGTTAGCCTTGTGTGTTTACGTGTATTTATCGTCGCTACCGGTTGCCCATATGAGCGACGCCTCCTGAAGAGATTAGTTATTTTAGATTTTGGAGGATAGTGCATGATACAGACAGATACCAATTCCAGAATATCCTCTGGTTCTTTTACGTGCACGGTGTAAAGCACCAACACGAGACCTCGGTTTAACGTCCCATCTTAAAGAATGTTAATTGTATTAGGGTCAGACGGGGGGATCGAACCTGCGATCCCTGGATTACCAGTCCAGTGTGTTACCACTGGACTACAGATCCGTCTGTAGCTTTACATAATGATTTATATATTTGAATACTTCTTTCTTCACAGCAGTTAGTGTTTTCTTGTTCTCATATTAGCATACTTTATTGTAAACGTACTCGGGAGGCCTAGATACGTTTTAGATGAGCTATTTTAGTCCAGGGTAACATTTCAATGTCGTATCAAATGATATGCTGCACCTGTAAATTGATAAGTTTGTTTAAGCAGTATTTATTGCATACCATACATCACATAAAACAGTTTATAACATAAAACCACATACATAATACATAATGGAAAGGGTCAATTAGGAAGCTAAACGTAGATTTTATATAAATATTTTCCTTTGTAAATTGATAGTTGCAGTAATTCTACAATATTTGATCGCAAATTTGCCTATATAAGTGTACGGGTGGTCTTGTACATGTTAATAGATATACATCTTAATTGGGAAGCAAACTTAAGAAACTGATCAATTACTCGTGCCGGCGGGTATCAAAGTGTGTATGTGGTTATTCATATGGGATGTACTTGAGTCGGAGTATCCGCCTGTCCACAGTACTATCTCTCATATTTCCCGGTCCGACGTTCGAACCTGGGTTGCATTGGTGAGCAACGAGCGTACTAACCACTATGCTAATCGGACAGCTGAACATTGTTAGGCTTGTGCAATATAATAATAGGGGTATTAAGTCCAACCTTCAAAGACTGGGGATTCAGTAATTCAGCAGCTCTTGTTTTAGGTAGCTCTAATATAGTTTTACGGTAACGCGAGTTGATAATGACAATGTCGATGTGCTATCTAAATTAGAATATATTTACGCGATAGTCTCAAACGTCTATGTTGTATTTGAGGATACGGAACACTTATCTATACACTGTATTTTCTATGTAAATCCAAGGCCAGTATTGTTCATAACGAAGCGTACGTATTATCCCTTAAATACAAAAAAGCTACTGTTTGGTTTCTGATTGGAAGATTGGTGTGGCTGGCTGGGGCACTTGATTGGAAGATGGGTGTGGCTGGCTGGGATACTTGATTGGAATAGCTATGATTAATTGCCTTTATTTTAATCGTTTTATTTTGGCATTGTTAGTTTTTTTGTCTGTTCTAAATTATTGGTATCTATATTTTGCTAATTTTCTTCTTCATTTCCCCTTTATATTAGTAATCATCAATTTTAGTATATGCATAACTCATTGATTCAGTCACTTTGTTTGTTACAATCTAGTATTCTAGGGCGGGCCGTAACTAAATTAATGTTGCTAAATATTGTGGCCCAACCCATTTGCTTCAAAATGTATTGACAATGCTTGTGCAAAACAATGACATAAATCGTATAATACTATACTATGCATAAGCATACACGTGCATGCATTTGTTTTGTTCTGTACATTGTATGTATAGAACGAATGCAATACAATATGAATACATTAAATCTATGTACCGGAAGATGTGGGAGAAGAGGTAAGGGAGGTCTATCTAACTAACTATCTATATATCTATCTATCTTATCTATCTATCTATCTATCTATATATATATCTATCTATCTATCTATATATCTATCTATCTATCTATATTATCTATATATCTATATTATCTATATATCTATATATCTATCTATCTATCATATCTATCTATATATCTATCTATCATATCTATCTATATATATATATCTATCTATCTATCTATCTATCATATCTATATATCTATATATCTATCATATCTATCTATCTATCTATATATCTATATATCTATATATATATCAATCTATCTATCTAATATCAATCTATATATATATATATCAATCTATCTATCAATCTATTAATATATCAATCTATCAATATATATATCAATCTATATATTAATCTATCTATAACTCTACTTATCAATATATCAATCAATCTATCTATCAATTATATATCAATATATAATATATATCAATATATATATCAATCAATTTATCTATCAATATATCAATCTATATATCAATATATATATCAATCTATATATCAATCAATCAATCAATCAATCAATCAATTTATCAATATATCGATATATCTATCAATATATCTATCAATCTATCTATCATTATATCTATCAATATATATATCAATCTATTTATCATTATATCTAGCATTATATTTATCAATATATATATATATCTATCAATCTATCTATCTATCTATATATCAATATATATATATCAATCAATATATATATCAATTTATCTATCAATCTATATATCAATATATCTATCAATATATCTATCAATCTATATATCAATTTATCTATCAATATATCTATCAATCTATATATCATTCTAGCTTTCAATATATCTATCAATATATCTATCAATATATCTATATATTAATCAATATATCCATCAATATATCAATCAATCTAGCTATCAATCTATCTATCAATCAATTTATCTATCAATAAACTTATCAATATATAGATCAATATATCAATCAATATATATATCAATCATTTATCTATCAATAAACTTATCAATATATAGATCAATATATCAATCAATATATATATCAATCACTATATCAATATATAAATATATCTATCAATCTATCAATCTATCAATATATCTATAAATATATCAATCTATCAATCTATCAATATATCAATCATTATATATATCAATATATCTATCAATCTACCAATCTATCAATATATCAATCAATATATCAATATATCTATCAATATATATATATCAATATATCTATCAATATATATATATATATCAATTATCAATCAATCTATATATCAATATACCTATTAATATATATATATATCTATCAATATATATATCTATATATATATCTATCAATCTATCTATCAATCTATCTATCAATCTATCTATCAATATATCTATCAATCAATATATCTATGTATCAATCTATATATCAATATGTCTATCAATCTATCAATATATCAATCAATCTATCAATATATCATATATATATCAATCTATCAATCTATCAATCTATCAATTTATCAATATATCAATCTATCAATATATCAATCAATCAATCTATCAATCTATATATCAATATATCAATCAATATATATATAAATTAATCTATCAATCAATATATCAATCTATCAATCAATTAATCAATATATATATCAATATATCTATCTATCAATATATCAATCAATCTATCAATCTATATATATATATATATCTATCTATCTATATATCTATCTTCCTTTAATGTTGAACCCCTCGAGGGGGCGTTAGCCACATCGAGACACAACGGAAATAGCTAATTGAGCCGCAACGAGGTCCGACTGCGTTCTTATTGAGATAGATTACTCCGAAAGCATTCTTATGAGCTTAATTTACATTCACTGAATCTATTTGATAGTGGAATAAAATCAACAAACGCAATATTACGGTACAGTATAAACAGTGTTCGGCCAATTGAGCGAATATAGTACTACATAATCGCCATACAAAATGGCCGCTAAATAGTCTGATGGGATGAACGCACGCGCACCTGTTGGGTGCATTGGAATACACATTATAATGGATATACCAATGCCCTACACATCAGGTTGGCCAGAATCGAATCCCAGTACGAATATGTTTTCCCCTAATAATGTTTGAATATTTCCTAATTTTAATTATGTTATGGAAATGAAATGTACAATTACATACTTCTAGGATCATATATTTTCTTTGCAAGGATTTCATAATTCTGGTTTAATTAATTATTTTATACAAACACATGTACATTATCATGCTCGTTGTTGTAATACACAAGTCACAGTAACAGTATCACATTGAAAAGCATATATTTTAAATATATAAACATTATATATATACAGGAACAACTATATAAAACTGTTGTATTAGCCACGGTCGAGGATTCAATCATTCGGATTGAGCTATGCTATCGATTTATTGTTGAGCTCGCTTTGGTGCTTTCTTTGCCATATTCATAATATACATATTCTGCACGCCTAAATATTCTATCTATCTATCTATCTTCCTATTAGTCAAACCCCTGATGGGGACCTTAGACTTTGACGCGCGTCAACTGACAAGAATGTTAGTAAGAAATGAAATAAAAGATGATAAAAGAATGATGTTAGGTTGGTTAAAAACATGTTAAGAACAGGGCAGGTTTATTTAGGGAGAAACATGTTCAATCTTACAGCCAGACTGAACTGTGGGCCAGACAAGGTGACAATATCTGGGGGCAAAGCATTCCAGTGGACAATGGTTCTTGGAAAGAAGGAATATTTATGGTAGTCAGTCACTGTTTGGATCTGTCGGAATGCTTGGGAATGGGATGTTCTGGAAGATCTTGTATTTGGGGTAAGGTAGTTTTCAGCTTGAATGGCAACTTGGTTATGGAGGATGTTGTGGAACATAACCAATCTTTGGTCGATGCGACGAAGGTCAAGGCGTCTCCAATTTAGGGAGTTCAACATTTCTGTGACACTGGACGTTCGGCCGTAGTCTTGTTTGGCCCAGCGGGCAGCTCTGCGCTGTACAGACTCAAGCTGGTCTATGAGAACTGCCGTATACGGTGACCAAACCGTGGAGCTATACTCAAGCTGGGGCCTTACCAGTGTCTTGTATGCTGTTGATTTTAACCTTTCTGAGTGTACTTTGATGTTTCGTCTTAGAAAACCCAATGTTTGACTTGCTTTTTTGCTGATGTTGTCTATGTGTTTGTTAAAGTTTAAATCACTTGATATTGTTACTCCCAGGTATTTTGCTGAAGAAACAGTTTCTAAGAAGGTATTATGCAGACGATATTTCGTGGATATGACTAGTTTGCGTTTGGTGATCTGAATAACCTGGCACTTTGATGGATTGAATTTCATTTCCCATTTGGATTCCCATTGTTCAAGCTGGTGTAAGTCTTGCTGTAGTAGGCTGGAATGAGAAGAAACAGTCAGAGAAAGATAAAGAGCTGTGTCATCGGCGAAGAGGCGGACTTTAGAGTGTTTGACAAAATCTGGGAGGTCATTGATGTATATGAGAAAGAGGAGTGGTCCGAGGACCGAACCCTGTGGGACACCGGAGGAGACTGGTATGGCACTGGACTTAGATCCATAGACTATGACGGACTGTGACCTGTTGTCTAGGAAGCTTTTAATCCATGCGAGAGTTTGACCCCTTATGCCATAATAATGTAGCTTATACAGGAGCTTTTCATGGTTGACCATATCAAAGGCTTTTGCAAAGTCAAGGAGTATTAAGTCAACTTGACTTCTATGGTTTATGGATTTGAGGATGTCGTCTATTAGCATGAGGAGTTGGGTTTGACATGACCTTTTTTCTCGGAAACCATGTTGTAGTTCATAGAAGAGATTTGCTTGTGTGAAGTGCTTTGTTACGCTAGATGAGACAATGTGTTCCAGGGTTTTGCACAGGATACAGGTAAGAGAGATTGGTCAGTAGTTTGCAGGGTCGGATTGTGTGCCTTTTTTATAAATAGGGGCTACATTTGCCATTTTCCAGATATCAGGTAGGGTACTGGTCTGCAGAGACTTTTTGAAAAGTTCACATAGGATTGGGGCCATTTCTTTGCAGGTGTTTTTGAGTACTATTGGTCTAATTTGGTCTGGTCCTGCAGCCTTATGGGGGTTGAGGTTTTTGAGGAGTTTCTCAACGCCATTAACAGAGATGTCGATATCTGGCATAGGGTCGTGTGAGCTAAACGTTGGGTGTGAGGTCTCTCTACCTATATCTGCCATATCCTGTACTTTCATTTCATCCAGGGATTTTAGAGAAACTGGGGACTTGGTGGTGAAGACAGATTGAAATTGTTCATTTAGCATTGTGGCTTTGTCTGTGTCTGCTGTGTCTGCTGTGTGTAGTTTATTGTGCTTTTTAAGAGAGTCTATTACAACAGAGTCTTGTCTGGAGTGTTTTAGTAGTGAATAGATTTTTTTATTGTTTGGCTTGGTTTCAGGTTGTTGTTGTTCATCTGAATTTCAAAAAATTCAATTTGTTTTTAGTGGATGACATTTTGGACGGGATAAAAGTATTGACCCCTTCCTCGATGGAGCTGGAAATGGATTGCCAAAGGTCTGCTACTGAATCACTGATATATTGTTTAGATTTGGAGAGGGATTCATGTAGATTGGTAATATGTGACCGGAGAAAATCTGCTTTCTTATATAGGTGGATTTTGCGGGGCTTTTGTGGTTTCATTCGGGCGGAGGTATTAATAATAACCAGGACTGCATCATGGTCACTGATACCTGGGTTAACTTGGGCTCTGTTTACTCTGGAGGGGTTGTTTGTCAAGAACAGGTCAAGGATATGGTTCCCGCGTGTGGGGTATTGGACCATTTGTGTGAGGTTATTATCAAATAAGATATTAATAAAATCACGGTAGTGGGATTGCAGTTTACAGTCTGGGGTTGGGGAAATATTGGACTAGTCCAGTTTGGGCATATTAAAATCTCCACCAACCCATACGGTTGCACTGGTTTTTGTTGCCATGGAGAGGGATTTATTGAATTCATCAGTACTATGGGGGTCATGTTCTTTGGGCTTATAGTAGGAGCAGACGAGCAGTGGCTTGGAACCTTGGAGTTGTATTTTAACCCATATATTTTCACAATCGGTGTGAAGGTGGGTGGCTTCTTGTGCTATCAGGGAATATTTTACTGCAATGAATACCCCTCCCCCAGTCTGCTTCTGCCTATCTCTTCTGAAAGGGGTGTATCCCAGTTCCGGGCTGAACATCTCGTTATCGTAATGTTTAGGTTTTAGCAATGACTCTGTGCCTAATACTATGTCAGGTTGGGTAGACGCAATCATGTTATCATAGTCTAGTTTGTTATCGACTAATGACCTACAATTTATAGTCAATACTTTTAATGGTCGTCTGACTTTATTTTTCGGATTTTGTTTGGGTTTATGTGATGTTTGCTTATTACCTTTTGGTGTTGATGTGACTGGATGAATGTTGTCACTAGTATTTACATGTTCATCAATGCTAGTATCTGTAGTGCTACTGTTGAAGCTGCTGAATCTGTTAGGTGATTCGTATGATTCCAGACTAGCAGAGCTAGGTAGAGTTATGTTCATGTTGTTGCAAGCTATACACTTCCAGGCCCCAATGCGAGAATCATCTCCAAGTCTGTCGCACAAACTGTCGGACATACCCTGACAGTCGGCATGGTACAGTATAAAACAGAACTCACACTGCGCACCCTTAGATGAAGTGGTTACTGGTTGCTCACAGGTACCACAGGGATAAACAGTGGATGTGTCTCCTATGAATTCAGGTACGAGGGTCGGTCCGGGATTTGATTCAATATCTAGGGACATGATCAACAACCATGTGCTGAGGAATATTACAGTTTTGTACGAACACTTATGCATAGATTTGGGTTTGATAAGCTGCCTGAGTTTTATGGAACAGCATGCGAGAAGCAATTTGGATTTTTGGCAGAGTGATTCTATATCTCTGTAGGCATTCTGGTGGCTGTCACTGGGTGAAACTTTCATAAAACCTAATACGACAAGAGCAAGTGATATTGGGTACACCAACATGTCTGTATCTTTACATGGGAACGCCAAATATGCACAAATATTACCTGTATTGCTGTTCAAATTCTTTACAGGAAGTGGAAAATTTAGACCGGAAGTCAGTGGACAAATACGACCTTGACCTTCTGGAAATGATTTGTTACCACTAAAAACCCTTATTTTAGGTTAGAACAGACCAAACTTTACAGATTATGAATGACAAGATCTTCCTATATCTTTACTTTCAACAATGGATGGATCTCACATAGTTCAACCGTCGGAAATAAGTAAAAACAAAAGATTTTCTGAGACGAGAAATTAGCGATGTCAGTGACATATGCGCGCGTTATTATATTACTCACTAGCAAGCAATGTGAGGTAACAGAATGACATATTCTATCTGGTGGCGCTTAAGTGACTAAAGCAACAGCGTAAAACAGACAATGGAATTACAACATTAAAATGTTACTTTACTTTAGATTTATAATAAAGCGACACTACATCAATGAAAATGCAGATTTCTGCAGAATGTTATTTGAGACTAGCCAGCATTGGTGTGAACAACATGTCATCACCCTCCTTTGTTATTTGGAGCCAAATCGCGATTACATTTCGCACCTTCGGTCATTCTTTGTTTTCGAAACTTAATTGATTGAAATTGAAACAAACATATAATTATATCCTTTTAAGTTATGATTTAACTGCAATTTATTAAAATTTGATTTGAATTTTTTTTTAATATTCGAATATGGTTTTAATATTCGAATATTCGGACGTTCGAACGAATATTCGAATATTCGAACATTCGTTGCCAATCCCTTGGTATAATTGCCCCTCAAATATGTGCCTCAAAATCTGAGTAGTTCAACTAATAAACAAAACGTCGTATACGGTTTATTTGCATAGCAAAATAATGTAATATGGTCGATATCAACGCGTAATATAACGCGTGTATCCTGAATAACACGATATATGGTATATATGTATCGTTATTTGAAACCTTACTTAAATTTTGAAAGTTAGTTTGTATACCACAAAAACACTGTTTATTGATTCAATGTTAGTGTTCGAAAGAATTTGTAGCAACGGATTCATACGTGAAGAAATGTATTTTATTTGCTTCTGTTTTTTTTAGCTTAAACATATTTTATTTCCCAATCTAATACATATTGAATAATGCATACATTACACATATCAAAATACAGGAAACGGACGAAGAATGAAAGACAGAGTCTTAAATAATTCTCTCTGCCATCTTTATTTAGTGGAGATATACCCATGCGCACCCCATGACCACGTTACAACCAAACATAATCGTCAACATTGTAGCATCCATCAACTAATTGATGTGTAGCCATGTGCTACTCCTGTTATATATACAGCCGTACAGGTCAATCGTGTCAGACGGATATGTAGTCCAGTGGTAGCACGCTGGACTGGTAATCAAGGGAACGCAGGTTCGTTCCCCCGTCTGACCCTAATAACAGTAATAGTCTTTAAGACGGGACTTTATACCGAGGTCTTGTGTCAGTGTTTTACACCGCAAAAGAACCAGACGAGACTCTGGAATGGGTCTCTGTATGTATCCTCCACAAATCTAAAATGACTAATCTCTTCAGGCCGCGTCTCTCATATGGGCAACCAACCGGTAGCGACGATAAATAAACGTAAAACACACAAAGGGCGTCGACACGTTGTGGGATGGTGATAGAACGTCTTAAAATGTATTCTAACTTATGGTGTATGACTGCTTAACTGCATTTGATATAATATTATGGCTGTCTCATGTATATCCGTATGAAATGGTTCCACTGTTTTGATAGCTAAATATATATATTCCATATGCATGGTGAGTATATTAACCCGCAAATTGGGTATACGTATGAGCATGTGTACAAGTATTAACTACTGAACACATACTTTGGCTATATAATGAACAATATTCACTGAAAACATTCAACGATTTCATTATATGTAACAATACCAAATATACCACAGACAACTGGAAGTCGTGATAGCGTTCGCTTCAGGTGCGAAAGGTCCGGAGTTCGAGCCCCGCTGGAGCCATTACGAGTGTGCCCTTAGACAAGGCATTTAAATTCCACGTTGCCTCTTCTCTCTCCCTCGTGGCGATGGATTCCATCAGGAATGAGGTCTCGAGAGTGATTAATATAAGTTGACATAACTTGTTTCGCAATCGAGATAAAATGCATTTGTATAGCTAATAACACTTTGGGCAAACCTGAAATAAATACATAGTATTCTCGTTAAAGTCATTTCCTTTTATTTTCAAACAGCGTGTTATTGATGTTTATTTACAGGAATGGTATGGTACCGTCGATCGTAGTTCTGCACTTACAGACTATAAATGTTTTAAACATTGTTTTTCTTACGAGCGTTACCTGGATTATTTACCTTATGTATCACGTTGTGTTTTTACCAAATTTAGAATAGCCGGTCATTCTCTCCGTGTGCAAACGGGTCGATATGGCAGGAATCAAATTCCAAGGAACGAGAGGTATTGTTTATATTGTGGATCGAGAGATATCGAAGATATTTATCATTTTATTTGTATATGTCCATGTTATAAGAACCTACGTAAACAATTTATTGATGCACACTATTGCAATAGACCTTCTGTTTTCAAATTTAATAATCTTATGAGTTCCGATAATAATACCACTGTACATAATTTAGCCAAATTTATAAAATTGTCTTTAGTTATTAGAAATAATATAAATGTGTAATTTCCAAATTTTATTTATCACTCTCACTTATATTTATTTGTCACGTGATCATTAAATATATATATGTTATTACTAGTTTTGTTAAGACGATGTATGTATGTACAAGTCTGCCAAAATAAACTTCTGTTCTGTTCTGTTCTGTTCTGTTCAATTATTGAATCAAACATCGGAAAAGTCGTTGCTCAACTTCGCAAACTGTGTTTATGCAGCTGACATAATACGAACACAACAAACAAACACACAGACAAACAAGTTAGATATTTAGTTTCTTTTCCATTTACACTCGAATAACGTCTCTGTGATATAGCATGTATTTATTATGCATGTACATATATATGTATGTATAAGTATGCGTTGCTCTTAGCATGTCAGTGCAATACACAATATGAGTTGAGTTGACTATGCCGGTTAACCAAGATTGTCATTGTTTATTTATATATTTTATTTATATATCGGGTTTTACGCCTGCATCAGCACCATTTCGGGCTATATCGCCGGCGGGCAGTTTCCCTAACAACACCTTTCCTGGGCAGGCTCCATCGGTTATTCAGTACTTGGGTGCACCAACCTCCGTAAGAAACTGCCAACTTTTTCATATAAATGAGACACGGCCTGAGCATGGCTCGAACCCGTAACCATCAGTGATGATAGGTTACAGTGGTATACAAGTCAGCGACCTTAGCCACTCGACCACAGAGGCGGACCAGCTTGTCATTGTACGAGCCTTAACCTCAAAACGTGCAGCTGAAGTTGCGCTATCTTCCTAGAGCTCTTTTACCCTGTCAGAATCGTAAAAAAGGGTATTTTAAATATTGTTAGTGTCATGATTAGCGACTTTTACATTGCTTTTAGAAAGTAAAACATGCTTAACGTTATTGTAATATGCTATTGTCTCTTATAATTCTCATTTGTAGAATGGCTATGTGCTATGTTAAAATATAAATTGAAATGTATGTACTGACAGAAATAAAGATATAATATCCTGCTGTACGGTTATCCTATAACGTGACGTGATGATGGAAAATGTGTATGCAAGACTGGTTATGGGTCATGGTAAACCACGACATAAGTATACAGTCGAGGAAATGGCAAATGATGACATTAAAGACACGCGTGTTGCTTAGATGAGTGATACTAGCATACATGGTCTGAGTCTGAACATTATTACGAAAATTGTGTTGTGTGTTTTTTGGTAAGAATGATATCAGATTACTTTATAAATACCCGAAGATATTGGATTTCCAACATACTGTAAATGGAGAGTTAAGATATGTCAGACACTGAGCCAATACTAGTCTCGAGACAGTCATTATAACATTATTCAAGAGCTAGTAGGAGTGTTGATTGGCGGAGGTGGAAGGAACACTAACACTATCACATTGAGACAGGAATTGAAGTGCGGACATATTATAGTGATATAATGTCGTTGTATAGCTACGTTATTTGTTTAATTCTTCTATCCACTCAATTCCGGCTTTATACAGGTAATATTCCAATTAATATACAATGCAGTACTGAACTATTGGACTAGAAATGGCTATAGCAACACATTTTATGTAAGTTGATATGTACTAGGACAAAGCCGCCTCTTGACTTCTTATTTCGATTAAGTCTACGGAACTAAGTACAACGAAAATAGAGCATTATATAATAGCCGACACTCCCGTCGGCTAAGGTTGGGTCAACTTAACTTATTTGGGTCAGCTTAACTTATGTGGGTCAACTTAACTTATTTGGGTCAACTTATCTTATTTGGGTCAACTTAACTTAGTTGGGTCAGCTTAACTTAGTTGGGTCAGCTTAACTTAGTTGGGTCAGCTTAACTTAGTTGGGTCAGCTTAACTTATTTGGGTCATAGTAGTAGTGTAACTGAAATTAAAAAAATAGTATTAAGTATTAAGTTGTACTTAGTGATTGATAGCATTTATATTAGAAATCTAAATCATAGAGTAATTTGCAATGCAATACCAACAAGAGCATGTTCTCAAAGCATGAACGAGTACATAAGTAGTAAACCCGTCTCTTTGGATGTAAACAAACGGGCGCCAATTTGAATTATATTTATAGTAACTCATTTGCATATAAGCTAATATAAAGTAGGTCACGCGAGTGCTGGTTTATTTTTAGCATACGCGTCACTATAGAGCCACCTGATGACGTATCGCGCAACTACCGAGCTCGGTGTAGGAAGGCGTAACGTTCGGTGTCCATATCGGACGATCTAGTAACAGATTTGTATATAAGTCTCTACGCGGCGGCCATTTTGGATGACCTTATATTTTTAGCGACCATGACGTAAAATAATCGAGTACAAATCTTTAAATACGTTCGTTTCGTCTCGAGACACGAACCGCTCTATAAATAGCGATCGCGTACGTTTCTATGAATATCGACTACGAACCGATCCATAAATAACGAGTACGAACGCTTCTATAAATATCGACCGATTAGAAGGGACTTAGGCCTCAAACGTTTCATAAACTTCACGAACCATTATGTCAACGGGTAAGTTCATTATATTATTCAAACTCGGCGTACGTTTTTATCGCATAAGAAATCCTAATTATGCGCTATATACAAACTTAACCTATGTACTTTAGCGAAAATGAATAATATATATCTTACCTCGTTACGTATAATTCCATAAACACGCGATCAATTATTAATAATCCATAATGTACGTTTTAGAGGGCGATGGATTCCATCAGGAATGAGGTATCGAGAGCGATTAATATAAGTTGTAAGAACTTGTTTCGCAATCGAGCAAATATATTTGTAATAAAATAAAATAATATTATCCATCCGACATATTCACATATCAAGGAATATGAGACGCGGATGGAACGATTATTATAAATGTCTAATACTCGGTGTTCAAATTATATAGCCCGTCTGCGCGAACGTATGTCTGGTGGCAATCGAGGTTTGTCATATAAATACCGCATACATCTCGAAAACCCAGTGTGCCATATCTAAATATATTTGAATACTTGGAAGATTATTCACCATACAGTATCCCGTATCTTCAAACATAAATCATGGACTCACTAACTGTAGAACATCATTAACCTAATATTTTATGTCTCAAATAATCTTAACAATTTATCTAGGAATGCGAGAGAAATGTTTATCCATCGCGAAAGTAGCATGGAAGCAAATCTGACACATTCATACAGGTAATTCTAAATAGCTCGCGTCGTTAAATATGTCCCAAATGCACCGTACAATCTAAAGGTAAGACGGGTAATTAATTTCGAATTACTACAAATCGACGCGGAAATCCGTAAATGTAATTAAGAAATGTTAAATGTCAAATACTTGTTTCGCAATCGAGCTAACATAAATTTGTATAAACTAATTACATCCCCGGTTCAATAAAATAATCCACGCGTTCATAACATATTAAGTTCTTGTTTTGTCTATATAGGCTACATCTCTGGAGTATAGTGAATTACTTAAACTAAATATTTACTGCTAGATAAGCAATGCAAAGACCTCTGAAATGTCATGTATGTTGCATTTAATCATATTTGTGATTGTCCAATTTATTTTAAGCATTTGAATGCGTCTCGATGTAACGGATTTAGTGTTATAAATTACAGCTTTTAATGCATTGTTGGGTATAATGCTCGTTATCGAGGACCCTATCAACTAGACTTATGTGTTCTGTCACTTGGCATTTTATTGACATAGCGGCAAGGTAAGGTAAGAGTACACCGAATCAAATCGGGTCAAACAACATGTTCTTTAAAGCGCTAGATCTCATGCGCATCGTTGCATCAACAGGAGGTATTAATAATAATGTGTATGCATTGTTTTGCGTTTATTTATCATCACTGATTTCAATGTAAACAATAATAAGGGACAATGCAGGTATCAAACAGACTAGTCTAAGGGAGATTCCATTCAAGCAAAGGTTGAACCAACAAAAAACAAACAAATACATTGCCTATTAAATAAAACCATACAGTCTGTTCAGTTATATATCTATCTGTCATTTGTTCAAATACCACATCCCATGTAGGCCTACAGTGGTACTCAAATCAATCTAAAAACAGCAACAATTATGGGGCGACGTTTTGCTATTTATTTAGTATTTATATGGATATCCATAATTCGATTATTAGATATAGGTGTAGCGCCGCGTATGAGCACGCTCTATGCTGTTTATAATGGAGCTAAAAGACTTGGCCTACGAATCTGATGTCATAAATTTTTCGACTCGGCGTTGGAGCGTATTTTATATAGCCTTAAAGTCCCTGTAATTAAAATGAAAAATATATTTAAACGTAAGTAACGTAACTATACGTTAGTTCTAATATACGCGTATCGTCGTCACGAGTCCGACGCTATCCTTCATGTTGATCTATCATTATTCGATATATCTATAATACTGATTATCTCCCTTTAATCGTAAATAAGTTTGAAGAAAAATGAACTTTCGAGGAAACTGGCCGTGTTTGGTATCGTCGGAAAGATCTCGAAGAGACAATGACGAATCCGCGACTCAATTAATGGTCTGACCTCATAGCGGAAGTAGTGATCCGAAAAACCGTAAGTACCGATATAAATTCGTTATATAAGCTTTATTATAGGTCCTATCTATCCGGGGGTTTCGATAATCGTACTAAACGATTATACGTTCCGCGTCTACGATTTTAAAAATGGAGGATAAAAATGGCGGGAAAACACTATCTCGCTTATTAATGGTCCATTCGACTCGGGGTGTGTTGATCCATTTCTGTCCGTATCTACCTTTAATTCTAATTACGTAGCTAATGTCCGTACACAATTACCTCCCTCTACACATTCTCATTATACCGATAAAATGATTTTATTTATTATCGTCATTTTGATCATAAGATGTTGATGGCCACGATGCTCTATTATATAATTCGTATAGGTACCTAAATATCCTTACACTTTGGCATCCGATACTTAAGTCACAAAGGACTGAGCGCGCGCTCGTTTATAGTTTCCGGAATATTGCATCAGTCAGTCGTTGACGTCATGAAATCATGCCCAGACACGTATAGATCTATCCTATAAATGATCTACGTTACATTTACGTACATATCTACAAACATACGTATCTCCTCTGTGTGTTACATACATATATACAAACATACGTCAATAAAAGATGAATATATTCTTGTCCTTTTTCAATCCGTGAAAGGGGGATTAATACGACAATCCTATATGAGAAGTATCTTCATTCATAGAGTGGCCCATTAAACCCAGCTATGTTTACATTCCAGCCGTGTCGTGCATGGGTTTTTTCCACAATGCTTAAACGCATTCGATACTAAATAGTGGAACGGATAAGCATAAATTAGTGGTGTCCATTAATCATAAGTCCTGACATATACTCTCTACATAGACCTGAAACCGGTTGACCGTATGAGCGACGCATCCCGAAGATAGTAGTCATTTTAAATGTTTGGAGGATAGTGCGATGATACACAGAGACCCATTCCAGAGTCTCCTCCGGTTCTTTTACGCGCACGGTGTACATCATCGACACGAGATCTCGGTTTAACGTCCCATCCGAAAGACCGTTAATATTATAAGGGTCAGACGGGAGGGTCGAACCATTCTGTAGAAATTTACGTTTTCACTGATGGAGTTTCGCTTTAACTTGTCTCATGATTTAGTTATGTGTTTGTGCTATGTTGTGCCTAAAGGCAGCTCGTGTAAAACGTATATTGGCGCAACAATATATGACAGAATACTAGGTAACATAGTGAAAGTAACTAGTATTTTAACACGTAATTGTTCATTCATGGTTCTTGGCTACATGAATAGTCTGATTGTAAATATGATATGACGTTATGTTTACATGTTTTAAATATTCTTGTTATAATGAAGTGCTGCAGCGCTTATTTTCCCAATTTATGTTAATGTTTATATTATTCACTCTCGCTGTACATATTCACTCATGTTCTGTCTATAGCATAGATGACGATGAATGTAATGTTCAAGTCAAAAATGGAATAAAGTTCTATTCTATCTACATATAATAACCGGAGAGTCGAACACCAATGCGCCTTTTTAAGTCGAGTTACATGAGTCATCTGGAATCATTTGCTATTGTATTAAGTTTCTGTATGCATGTCGCCAACCAGCAGGTATTCAAATCAGCAGTCATATAATTAATTGATATCATTATGGATCTTAATTAACCATGCTCCGCCAACTGATAAGCCACTTTATTCCAGGAATGAACGTTTCCGGGTCAGTCGCATGAGTATATAAACGGATAAAATGGTTCGGACAGCTCGCGTTATCGACTGTGGCGCGATAAATGATTGTTTAACAGTCGATCAATTGTCCTTCATACTGAATTATTGGCTTATCATTCTGCAAGAATGCATTCCAAATGCCTGCACGTGCCTCAAGCGCGTTTTCCTGTTGCAGTTTCATCATTATACCCTAATTGTGTGAACTCTCACGCAGATATACAACGTGGGGTTTCCAAAAGACTGTTTGCACGTCAAAATGTACACGCGTAATTGTGAGAGTGAGCATATATTGAAGAGTTTTGTTTCTATTCAAAATCTTTTATTAATTGGCTAATGAGCACGAAATCTATGACAATAATGCTGATGCGAAATATTTGGAAAATACCGTTGATTTGACATGTCGCTATATATAACGTGATTTACACAAACCCTAATCCTAGTCAGTCGTTAACACGTTGGACTGTGCATCTACGGGTCTCAGGTTACATATCTCGTCTAACCCTTATCTTAATTCATAACGCATGTATAAGCGTGTCTCAATCTGATAAGTAGACATGGGGGGTTTATAGCGAAATAAATATTTCGTTCTAATTTTTGATATTGAATTTTCCAGACATTCCGTCTGAATAGGTTTGAAGTTGTTACAATTTGCATATCGCAGTATACTCAAAAGATCTAAATGGTACACTTACATCAATGTACGTTTATTGATAATGTACATGTATCTCCTGAATAGTAACCATGGGACCATGTCCCATGATCTATGAAGTTAGAAGACAGTCACTCACTCACTCACTAACACTGTATATATTACTTACGGACCATAATGTACGCTGTTAGAACCACCGACCTTCTGTAACAATACACCCCGTAACGTCCTTCCATAAGATGTGCCCTAATCAGTCTCAATATACTGTAACACCCTGGGTTTTAGCTTAACCTCCGAGCTTTATTACCCAGCATGTATGTCTCCTTGAAGTCTTGTGATGCATTTTACTGGCAGTGCTACAGGAATTTGATCGTTGGTCTATGAAATAATACAGAACAATAGGTCGCCTTCACGTATCACGCCATAGGTTATCTACCGTCCGTTTCGCATGAGCCCCCATTTTTCGTGTATTCTTACTGATAATCCTTATGTATTGTTCTGTTTATGAATATTCCTGTTGCAATTAATCCTATATGTGTTACTGAACATTCCCGTTAAGTGGTTCTGGTGATATATGTTTAAATAGGCGTATTTTGCCGTTAAAGTTGAGTCAAATCTGGGCCTTCAACACTCTAAATTATCTGGGAGCTAAACCAGTTTTAGTTCCAACCAGATATATTGATAAGGTGCGCATGAATTTTAGAATAAAAGGTGCATCAATTACACTCGCTCATAAGATTCGTGTAGTAGGTTCTAATTAGTAAACATCAATAAAGATCAATGTGTCTTAACACCACCACTCACAAAATACAACACAACAACTGTTGCCGGGGCTAAGTACAGCATTTATTGAGAGGATGGGACCAATGCAGCATTTACATGCATGTACATCTTATAATTCTGTTTCACACATAATGTGACATATGTACGCTAAATGACCAACCCTATAAATACCTGTATGAACATATTTCTACACGAAATACTCGACTAATCCGACGTGTATTTTGTGTTCACAGGCCATGTTAAGACATTCGTTCTCAGCTATACATTGTAACACAGAGAACATACAAATATACGCGGTACATGTACAGAAGATCGTTGTCATAATTCAGTCAGCTAACCATTGTATTCTAACTACATCCGTCTGTCTGGCCGTCCGTCTGTCTGCCTCAACAAATTAGACATTAAGTACACGGATGCTTTCATACAAATACTGTTGTTCTGACGGTTCTCTAACTCACAACCTCATTACACCACGAGTCCGTAGTCCAGTACTTGTAATCCAGGGATCGTAGGGTCGATAATGTACCTCTGTGTCGTATGGATGGACACCCCCCCCTGTTAGAACTACCGACTAAACGAGTGCATATAATTGGAGCGTGCTTATAATTAACTCAGATAGCATCGCTTAGAAACCGTTTGTCTACCGGATCAGTTGTGTAAAGGATGTTCTAAATATCAGAACTGTAGTACTTCATGGTGCGGAAAAACTACTCACAAATCCAATTTCGTTGTCGCTCATACAGTCTGTCCAAAATGTATCGATAAGACGTTAACGCCAGAATTCGTCTGTATAGGGATGCGGTACCCGCTGCGAAGTATGTGATAACGCTGATAATGAAGATCCCGGACCATGCCCCGGAAAATGTGGCTTTAGAGAAGTGGTGTTTGTGGGAGAAAATAAGGGGAACGAATTTGGTCAATGGTTATTTTCTGACCAACATGAACATTTCAAGGCCATACACTTATTCCGCAACGCTGTAGGTTCGTATTCTACAAAAGGCGTTGAATCATTTCATCTTGGGAAGCTACCCAACTGGACTGTAGAAGGTCGGTGGTTCTACCCCGGTGTACGCTCATTTATGAAATAGTGCTCGGATAGGTACATGGGGTCATATCCCGTCATATGACAATCAGTAATTATAGGTTACAGCGGTATACGAGGCAGCGACCGTAACCGCTCGAGCACGGAGTTGCCCGACAAAACAATACATATCTCCAGTATACATTGAAGAGTGCCTGCAGACTTGTCAACATGTGTCTCGGAGATGGACAAGTATATGTTGTTGCCAATAAAGCCTTTAACCCGACTTGTTGAATCGTACAATCTCCTATTTGACGGAAATCATTACAACATAATCGACCTAGTGTTTTGTGGAATGGACATCGGAACGAATATTCGAGCTTGAACTTTCTAAATTTACGCCACAACATAACACTGTTTCCGATTGAAAACATAGGCTTGGTATAATTATATAAACGTGACGTCCACGGTCACCCATTTAATAGCCTGCTATTTATAAACATCGCGTCATCGTGTGGCGACAACTTTCAGCAATTCCGGCCACTGTGGAAGTGCATAAATTACGGATGACACTTAGTAGGCGAGATATTCATGCTGTAGTTCATGCGATGTACCGCGATTGAATGTCAACCACGCCCTGTCCGCGGACTACAACGGCGTTCTGGCATACATATGAACAGCGATTAATTCTCTCGCAGAGACGGATACTAGAGGATGGAATGATCACAGAGATGGATAATAGATGATTGAATGATCACAGAGATGGATAATAGAGGATGGAATTATCACAGAGATGGATAATAGATGATGGAATGATCACAGAGATGGATAATAATAGAGGATGGAATGATCACAGAGATGGATAATAGATGATGGAATGATCACAGAGATGGATAATAGAGGATGGAATGATCACAGAGATGGATAATAGATGATGGAATGATCACAGAGATGGATAATAGATGATGGAATGATCACAGAGATGGATAATAGATGATGGAATGATCACAGAGATGGATAATAGAGGATGGAATGATCACAGAGATGGATAATAGAGGATGGAATGATCACAGAGACGGATAATAGATGATGTAATGATCACAGAGACGGATAATAGATGATGGAATGATCACCATTTGTAATACAATCATATATGTCTTTTACATCGTGTTGATACATTTCACATCCTTGTATAATTTATGTGACACTTATTTGCTACGCAATATAAACTCCCACGTCCTTATAAATCAATGTTTATTATGTATCGTGAATTTGAACTTTAATATTGATTCACCGAGACGAAGCTAACGTTTTTATATATACATTTAATCTTGTATTTCAACACATGTTCCGTATACATTTCACAAATACTGGCCCGATTTCTGTTCAAACAAGAAACTGGCTGTAGATAAGAACCAGACGAGGGATATATGATTTTTGACAGGCGTTTTCACTGACAAGTTGACAAAACGCGTGTTGTGTCTGTAAGACTAATGTTTGCATTGTGTAAGTTAAATGAAGCGGCTTCCGCAGTAGGTATTGCTATTGTTCGTAGCACACAAGTGCACGGTGGAAGATTACTCTGACAGCTCCTGTGTAGTGTATCCGTAGGCTATACACACACTTGTTAGAATGACGATTATGTCTTGTCTTTTATTTCGCTGACAGTGTACCGAGGTAGATTGTATGTGACCTCGGGTCCAATTCTGAAAATGGTGTATAGTGTGGCAGTACTGATATGTTGATATCGTGTTTTTAGAAGATGGTTTCAACAGTTGTGAGATTTGTAGGTCATTAACATTATTAAATATTAGCCTTGCGTTGTATCGAATTACTCTACTGTCTCTGGTGTGCATAGTAAATCGGTTGTATATAGGAAACAAGTGTAAACATAATACGGTTTCTTTTCATTCTCAATATGTGGTCTGTATTCATTTTAGAAAATAGTTTCAGAACATAGGTGGATCAACCCAGATTCCAGTTCAAGCATGTATCAGTGTTCAAACGTAGAACCTGCTGATCTTCCTCGAACGTTGGTATATCTGCTGAGCCACTGTTGGTACGACTCCACAGTTGGTGCATAGACGCGCGTGTAACACAATAGCACGTGTTGACATCAACACTCATGCATGTTTCTTGACTTCCTGATCATTCGTGATATTACAGACATTTGTTATTTGCTCGAGTTATTTGAGCATAAAAAAAGACAGAAACACAATCGGTGTCTATTCTGCGTAATTATGTACGAGTTAACATCCCTGATGATTTCGCTGTTCTTTATCAGCCTCCTGTTTCATTTGAGCTTAACTGAGTGGCGATTGACCGTGTCGACATTGTTAGTAAGCGCAAACAGTGAGATAGTTAAGAACAATAACTTTTGAATCATTTTAGAAATGGAAATGCAGTGTACTGCGGCGGTTAAATGATCTCAAGTATGCTATTGGATGCTTGCACATAAGACGTTCGAAAGCTTGCTGTAGTTTTAAAATGGCATGATTCGAAATTATATGTGCGCGTGCGCATGCGCATGCGCATATTAAGAGCTTCTTCATTGAACAGAGATTACCGGAACTTAACGAGGACAACAGTAATGACAGTGTGTTCTAGTCGGCTTAAAGGTGTTGGGTCAGATCTCATAGTTTTATTTCGAAATAGATAATATATAAATATATATATAGTACTGTTCGACTATGTGCAAATATATATTATATTACTGCTCCGTAAAACCCACCCGTACAACAACGACAACAACGACAACAACGACAACAACAGCATCAACAACATCGAGAACAATTATATAATTAACGTTTCATTAGAACATGTACGGAGATAAGTGGACGTATTGCTTCTGACCATTCACTTAGAATGCATATAGGTAGATTCGCTAATAATAGAGTACAGAGACATGAGCGTTATTGTTATTGTTGTAATGTTAGAGACATTGAAGATGAATTTTGATGAAACTTGGTACTAGTAGATAAAAAGTAGCTAAAATCGATTTTCAAACAAATGACTTCTTCTCAGAAACCCGGCGGTGCAGGGAAGTTTCATAGCCGCTCGGCGCGACGGATCAAACCGGTCGGGAGTGGTTACTGTAGCAGACGACGTTTTCCCGCCATATTGTTTATAGTATCCCTATAGCGGACGATGCTCGACTATTTACACGTATCATACCGGTTTAAACGTATAGATATATAATCATAAGACGACACGGTACCATACCGGATTAAACCAGTTTGGTATTTAGTAGCCGTTGTGCAATGTACAGTGAATCATCGATGCACTAGTTCTCTCGAAGCACTTTTACCCGCTAATTAACCAATCAAATCATCCTAAGCCTTTGATAATCTACATTTCCCATTTATTCAAATCACTTTTAAACCCGGGCTAGAGAGATAAAGATATAGAGCGTATTTTGTAGTTTACGTAGCTACATAGCGCAGAGGTAAGAGTACTTTTCTTAAACCAATAGCCAATCAAATTAACAGCTTGATTTTTATCTACGATGTATTCAGTATGCAAGAGGATAGCGATCTGTACACTTGAGCAAAAACATTTTTATCCACTAAACGTTACAGTGTAATAAATGTAGTTGGAATGTAAACATATCTGGGTTTAATGGGCCACTTTATGAATGTAGATACTTCTCATAAGTAGTATAGGATGGCACTATGGGGCATGACTTATTGAATATGGGGCACTGTGAATATGGCACTATGGGGCATTGTGAATATGGCACTATGGGGCAAAAAGAGCTGAATATGGCACTATGGGGCAAAAAAAGCTGAATATGGCACTATGGGGCAAAAAAAGCTGAATATGGCAATATGGGGCATTTTCAAAAACATGGTGTGGGTTGTCATGCCCTATAGTTCCATCCTAGTGACTACTAAAAAACATAACACATAATAAATCTTCAATATAATATTTTATTTACTAATAATAACTAATTATTAACTAGAACATTAGCAACATACATGTTTTTTAATTTTTTTCACATTTACAACATTGGTTATAATTAACATAAACAGTGTCTAAATCTTTCATCATTTTACTATGTTCATATAATTTTCCATAATGTTTTTCAAACCAAGTTTTAATAATAATATCATTTTTATACAAATATTCATTATTTGTATAGAACATACTTTTTAGTAATTGTTTTAAATCAATACCTCTAACTAACATATCAAGTGCAAATAAACAAAATACACCGCACATAACACTATATGTGCTTTGAATTCTAATACAATTTTTAGTCCATTTTTTACAATTTTTGTTCATAAAGTTCACAATTTCTTCTTTTATATGTTGTGTATTTCCGTAAGAATCGAAATAAAATCCAATGTCCTCCTTGAAATATATTAGCACCCAATGTTTTCCTGGCTTGTTTGAATCATCTGTATTCACAATATATGTTTTTTTTGTATATTGTTCCATTTCTAGTTCATCTTTTGCGCACACAATTCCATTTAAATGTTTTAATATAGTAGATTTGTCCAATAAATATTGTAGCGAATATATATCCATTGTTAATAATCTGTAATCACTTCTCTGATGCTGTTAATTTCTATTTGATTATCATATTCAGCATATATACTAACGTTTATAGGATCTGCTAACGCCTCACTAAATCCCAATTCAAGGCGTAGGTTTCCTGTTTTTATAGGATGTAGATGACTTTCCTCACTTCCTTGATCGGCTGTTAAATCAAATCCCCACAATGTATGTCCATTCTCATATTCTTTGAGTGGATATCCAAATGAATCATCATGCATATTTTCCCCCATGGCATTCAATAGTGTGAAATATGATTGTAAAGTTTTTTTATTTGTAGCACTAGTAAAATCAGGTTCTAGTGTTTTATTATGAATACTTTTACCATCTAAACTAATATCTAATTTAGATATTTTAAAATGTTGAAAATTAAATGGATTTGTTGTTGGATCCCCATTCATATCAGAATTTTTAACCATTCCTACAAAAATTCTCTTAGGCATTTGACCTAAAAAGGTATAATCATCAATTTTAGATTGTAAACCTGCTGTAATTGTAAATGTTTTTATTACAGCTCTTCTAATTGGTATTTTCATATTACTTCTTGCAATATTTTGATATAAATTATTAGCTACAGTAGGTGCTAGTGTAACAGTTCTAATAGTATAAGCAGCTTCTAGGATATCTATTTTTCCCTTAGCATCTGACCCCATCAAACAAAAGTCTGTAGTAGCTCTATTTAGTTTAAGTCTTATATCTATTCCATTAGGTAAATATTTTTCTTGTACAAATAAATCAAGATGTATTTGCCCACACATTTCTAAATTTTTACCAGTAATTTTTAGTTTTCTATCTAGCCACCCAGCACCTCCACCCCCTTTTTTATTTTTTGTAACATCACCTGCTTTGTCTAATCTAAACAGTTCTAAATCATTTAACACACTAATTTTATGTTTAGCTGATGTACCTAGTAAATTTTCAAAATAAGCTTTGTAACCATATTTATCTGTACATGGAATTAATTTATTATTCAAGTATAAATCAATACTACTAAATAAACTATGAAAATAATTGTTAATTGTAGATAAATTAGTATCAGCTTCAATTGCAGTCCCATCCTCTTTGGTAACTTTTAATCTTAATCTTAAATATGACTGATTAATATCAGTCCATTTTTGCGTTTGTGCAGGAATCATAAATTCTATAGGCCCGTCATTATTTCTAGGGTTAACAATTGGATAATGTTCGGTCCTTTGTCCTTCTACCATAGAAGCCATGGTAGGAGGTACACTATTAACATCTAATTCACTTTTACTACAACCACATGAACCATGTTCCATCATATTTAATCAAATATATCTAATGACCTTTTATTAACCTTACTTCTTCGTTGTTTTTTTTCAAATGAATTTTTTTCTACTTCCATTTGATTTTATAGTTTTCTTAGACGATCTTTTTTTAGTTGTTCTTCCTTGAATAGAATTATCTAAACCAGATAATAAATTTCTACTTATTTTTTTAATTGTTTGTAACCCTCTGTTTCCTACAACCTGCTTTACATTTTTTCCATGTCTAACAATATCTGTAAATGCCCCAACACTTTCATTTATTCCATCATGTTTAAGTGTATTTAAAATATTTTTACCTATTGGTTCCAATAGAGGTATAGTTTTTTTGGTTATACCTTTTATTATACTTCCTATCCCATACCCATATTGTTTACCTCGACCTCTATATACAGGCAACATTATATATTTTTAAAATGCAGCTTTACAATTGTAATACCTTTCATAAAATGAACCTCTTCACCAGTGTTGCCTCTTATTAATATAGTAATTTTATTCTTTATTTACGTCTCATCAATGTACAACAAACAACATTCAATATAATAAAAACATATCGATGTACATTGCCACTCAATAATGAATTATAAGAGACAGTAACAGTAACAATTCACAATAGAACACGATTCAACATATAAGTTTCTTAAAACTAGAGTTTATATAGGTTGATCCAGACCGATACTCTCACAAACTGAAGACAACCGTCAACATGGTGACGGGCACATTGCCACCATTACACAACAGCCGCAAAACGTCACCATGTGTAACCGCTATCAGTGAGATTCTCGGTCCAAAACAAGACCTACTCTTAGATATAAATGTGTTAAATCTAAATTGCCTACGCTAATCTTATCTAAGAAGTGCTTAAAATATTTATTAAAACACTGATATTGAAAAAGAGCACTAACGCGCTTATTAATTAAAAAATGGTATAAAAAATCAATTATCACCTCTGATCAGATTAGTGATGAACTGATTAGCATAGACTATTTAGTTGGCAATAAAAAAGTATTCATAGTATTAAGAAACAATTGAGATACATTATTTACATGCTAAATATATATATATTACAATCTATGAACTGCATAACATACTGATTTTATTTACACGTCACACACCGTCGTTTTTGAAGAATTTCAAAACAGGTTTTGGCACATAATCTTATCAGTTCCTTGCTGGAGAAAATTAAAACAAACTTTTCTGAATCAGAAAGATTAATAAAATTACCATAAATACCCATTGTTTTTCTAATAAGCGGTAACCTAATATCTGCATACGTACAACATTGCAAAATAACATGTAGTTCATTTTCAACGGAGTCACAGAATGGACATTTCCTTTGATCTACACTCAGATTCTCGTACCTGCCCGTCTCTATTCTTATTGGTGCAACACCACAACGAAATTTACTCACAGCAGCTCTATGACTAAGAGGTAAAAACATCATACAGTAGTCTTCTACTTTGAATTCTGTTTTAAATAGCTTATACAACCGTAATTTATTTCTACCTCGACCCGATATACCAACATCTCTATTAATAGATGTAAACCAGTTTAATTTGAACCTAGCCATTAGTTAACTTTCCATTGAGAATACTAATGATGATGGCTTAGGCTCGGTAATATTTGCAAACATACTTAAATTATTTTCATTAAATACTTTTACAATTAAATAATACCAATTTTTTACATGAAACATTTGCCTTAGAAGCCACCCAAAGTGCTATGCGTTTGTTCATACGATGTGTATCCATTGACGATATTTTGGACCAGAATAAACATATGCTTTTCCACTGCCATACAACAGTCGGCTTCCAACCCATTTCTCCTGCAATGGCAGTATTTGGAGTGTATTTGCCTACACCCAAAAAGAACCTCATTGCTCTGTTATGAACTGAATCTATACATGAAAATGTTTTGAAGCCCCATATTGGTGCACTGTAATTTATAACAGGCAGCACTGTAGACTCATAAAGTTTGGTATATACAACATATGGGACACCCCCTATAACTTTACATTTGGCAATTAAGAGACCAAGGGCACGGCTAGCACTTTGAGCTACTGCTTTAGTCATTATGTTATAATCCACATGTTCACTTAACAACACACCAAGATACATATACTTATCAACAACTTGTATTAAATTTAATACCACATATAAAGTTGACGGTTGTTCTCTGTACCGATTTAGGACGAAAATGTACAATATTACTCTTTGAGGCATTGACATTCATTTTATTTAAAATACACCAGTTATTCAAAGCATCTAATAGTATTTGTAGATCAGACTCCGATTCGGCTAGAAGGACAATATCATCTGCATAGAGCATTATACATATCTTTTCATCGCCAGCATTTATTCCAATATCAAATGATTTCAGATAAACTGTAAGGTCATTAATAAACAAATTAAACAGAAGTGGGGATAGAATACAACCCTGTCTAAGACCACAATTAACATTAAACCACTCTGTCTTGAAAGAATTAACTCTTACACACGATTCAACACTGCAGTAGAGTGATGTTATGGCCTTAAACATTTTACCGTTAATTCCATTTTCTAGTAGTCTCTTCCAAAGAACATTTCTATCAATAGTGTCGTAAGCTTTTTGAAAATCAATAAATGCACAGAACGTAGATTTTTTATGCTTTTTACGTGTGTCCAGAATGTTTGTAAGCGATGAGATATGATCAATAGTGCTTCTAGACTTTCTAAAACCATTTTGTTCATCCTCAATCTTATCATTTTCCTCAGCCCATACTGATAATCGATTGTTTAAAATAGAACAGTACAATTTATACATTGATGATGCAAGCGATATACCCCTATAAGACATAGGATCACGTGGGTCAGTGGTTGTAGATTTAGGTATAGGGTTAATGATACATCTACCCCATATAGTAGGTACGGTACCGTTGTTAAAACAAACATTGAATAGCACATGTAGAAATGAAAGGGCAGTGTCATTTTTGAGAACCTCGGCTGAAATATTATCAATACCACAGGCTTTACCTCTTTTGGCACCATCAATAGCTTTCTGAACTTCAATAATAGAAATTTGATGATTAAATGAGCTGTCCGTATCGTCTGGATTAACATACAAATTGTTATCAAATGAGCTATCCGGACTACTACGTAAAAGAGAGCCAAACGATTGTTTCCATTTATTTAAAACATCTGTTACATTGAATGATACTGAATCATCTTCCAATGTAACTTCCATTGGTATCAACTTTTTATTTGTGAAATTAACACCGATTTTCCCAATGGATTTCCAAAAATTGTTCTGGTCAATTTTACAGTCATTCAAAAGTTGCGTTTGAATTGAAAACCAATAAAATCGTTTAGCTCTCTGTACTGCACTATCAAACATTTTACGTTTTGAAACATAATTTGATTTTAGGTGTGATTTATCACTTCTATTACAGCATCGTAACCATAAGCGCTCTGCTTCACATACTTCCGACCATAAGTCAGTCAACCTTTCTGACCACCACGGTTTACCCGAGCGTCGTTTTTTATTAGACAATCCATAAGAAATCGTTTTGTATGGCAAAGAAGTATACATATTATGCTTAATAATTTTACACCATTCACTATAAACTTCATCAATATCTGATTGAGTTCTAAAACTACACTCCAATTTTGAAATAGTTGCATTAACTAGAGACAAAGTACCTGTTTCAGTCATAAAATTACCAGGAACACAAGTAAGATCAAATTTGTCAAATGGCTCTGGATGACTAGCATTATTAAATGCATTTTGATCTATATAATGTTCACAAAGATCCAACTTGATGCCCCATGTAATCAATGAATGGTCTGGTATGCCGATATGAGTTAATACATTCACATTACCAGATTCATTTAACATTATTTACATGCTAAATATATATATATTACAATCTATGAACTACATAACATACTGATTTTATTTACACGTCAAAAACCGTCGTTTTTGAAGAATTTCAAAACAGGTTTTGGCACATAATCTTATCAGTTCCTTGCTGGAGAAAATAAAAACAAACTTTTCTGAATCAGAAAGATTAATAAAATTACCATAAATACCCATTGTTTTTCTAATAAGCGGTAACCTAATATCTGCATACGTACAACATTGCAAAATAACATGTAGTTCATTTTCAACGGAGTCACAGAATGGACATTTCCTTTGATCTACACTCAGATTCTCGTACCTGCCCGTCTCTATTCTTATTGGTGCAACACCACAACGAAATTTACTCAAAGCAGCTCTATGACTAAGAGGTAAAAACATCATACAGTAGTCTTCTACTTTGAATTCTGTTTTAAATAGCTTATACAACCGTAATTTATTTCTACCTCGACCCGATATACCAACATCTCTATTAATAGATGTAAACCAGTTTAATTTGAACCTAGCCATTAGTTTACTTTCCATTGAGAATACTAATGATGATGGCTTAGGCTCGGTAATATTTGCAAACATACTTAAATTATTTTCATTAAATACTTTTACAATTAAATAATACCAATTTTTACATGAAACATTTGCCTTAGAAGCCACCCAAAGTGCTATGCGTTTGTTCATACGATGTGTATCCATTGACGATATTTTGGACCAGAATAAACATATGCTTTTCCACTGCCATACAACAGTCGGCTTCCAACCCATTTCTCCTGCAATGGCAGTATTTGGAGTGTATTTGCCTACACCCAAAAAGAACCTCATTGCTCTGTTATGAACTGAATCTATACATGAAAATGTTTTGAAGCCCCATATTGGTGCACTGTAATTTATAACAGGCAGCACTGTAGACTCATAAAGTTTGGTATATACAACATATGGGACACCCCCTAGAACTTTACATTTGGCAATTAAGAGACCAAGGGCACGGCTAGCACTTTGAGCTACTGCTTTAGTCATTATGTTATAATCCACATGTTCACTTAACAACACACCAAGATACATATACTTATCAACAACTTGTATTAATTTAATACCACATATAAAGTTGACGGTTGTTCTCTGTACCGATTTAGGACGAAAATGTACAATATTACTCTTTGAGGCATTGACATTCATTTTATTTAAAATACACCAGTTATTCAAAGCATCTAATAGTATTTGTAGATCAGACTCCGATTCGGCTAGAAGGACAATATCATCTGCATAGAGCAATATACATATCTTTTCATCGCCAGCATTTATTCCAATATCAAATGATTTCAGATAAACTGTAAGGTCATTAATAAACAAATTAAACAGAAGTGGGGATAGAATACAACCCTGTCTAAGACCACAATTAACATTAAACCACTCTGTCTTGAAAGAATTAACTCTTACACAAGATTCAACACTGCAGTAGAGTGATGTTATGGCCTTAAACATTTTACCGTTAATTCCATTTTCTAGTAGTCTCTTCCAAAGAACATTTCTATCAATAGTGTCGTAAGCTTTTTGAAAATCAATAAATGCACAGAACGTAGATTTTTTATGCTTTTTACGTGTGTCTAGAATGTTTGTAAGCGATGAGATATGATCAATAGTGCTTCTAGACTTTCTAAAACCATTTTGTTCATCCTCAATCTTATCATTTTCCTCAGCCCATACTGATAATCGATTGTTTAAAATAGAACAGTACAATTTATACATTGATGATGCAAGC
>CM026387.1:82802563-82842727 GCA_014843695.1 Archivesica marissinica | reverse complement strand
TTGTTATAGCGGACGTCGTATGTATGATGTTATTGTTATAGCGGACGTCGTATGTATGATGTTATTGTTATAGCGGACGTCGTTTGTATGATGTTATTGTTATAGCGGACGTCGTTTGTATGATGTTATTGTTATAGCGGACGTCGTATGTATGATGTTATTGTTATAGCGGACGTCGTATGTATGATGTTATTGTTATAGCGGACGTCGTATTTATGATGTTATTGTTATAGCGGACGTCGTATGTATGATGTTATTGTTATAGCGGACGTCGTATGTATGATGTTATTGTTATAGCGGACGTCGTATGTATGATGTTATTGTTATAGCGGACGTCGTTTGTATGATGTTATTGTTATAGCGGACGTCGTATGTATGATGTTATTGTTATAGCGGACGTCGTATGTATGATGTTATTGTTATAGCGGACGTCGTATGTATGATGTTATTGTTATAGCGGATGTCGTATGTATGATATTATTGTTATAGCGGATGTCGTATGTATGATGTTATTGTTATAGCGGACGTCGTTTGTATGATGTTATTGTTATAGCGGACGTCGTATGTATGATGTTATTATTAAATCGGAGGTCGTTTGTATGATGTTATTGTTATAGCGGACGTCATTTGTATGATGTTATTGTTATAGCGGAGGTCGTATGTATGATGTTATTGTTATAGCGGACGTCGCTTGTATGACGTCGCTTGTATGATGTTATTGTTATAGCGGACGTCGTATGTATGATGTTATTGTTATAGCGGACGTCGTATGTATGATGTTATTGTTATAGCGGACGTCGCTTGTATGATGTTATTGCTATAGCGGACGTCGCTTTTATGATGTTATTGTTATAGCGGACGTCGTATGTATGATGTTATTGTTATAGCGGACGTCGTTTGTATGATGTTATTGTTATAGCGGACGTCGTTTGTATGATGTTATTGTTATAGCGGACGTCGTTTGTATGATGTTATTGTTATAGCGGACGTCGTATGTATGATGTTATTGTTATAGCGGAGGTCGTATGTATGATGTTATTGTTATAGCGGACGTCGTATGTATGATGTTATTGTTATAGCGGACGTCGTTTGTATGATGTTATTGTTATAGCGGACGTCGTTTGTATGATGTTATTGTTATAGCGGACGTCGTATGTATGATGTTATTGTTATAGCGGACGTCGTTTGTATGATGTTATTGTTATAGCGGACGTCGTTTGTATGATGTTATTGTTATAGCGGAGGTCGTATGTATGATGTTATTGTTATAGCGGACGTCGTTTGTATGATGTTATTGTTATAGCGGACGTCGTTTTTATGATGTTATTGTTATAGCGGACGTCGTTTGTATGATGTTATTGTTATAGCGGACGTCGTATGTATGATGTTATTGTTATAGCGGACGTCGTATGTATGATGTTATTGTTATAGCGGACGTCGTATGTATGATGTTATTGTTATAGCGGACGTCGTATGTATGATGTTATTGTTATAGCGGACGTCGTATGTATGATGTTATTGTTATAGCGGACGTCGTTTGTATGGTGCTATTGTTATAGCGGACGTCGTATGTATGATGTTATTGTTATAGCGGACGTCGTATGTATGATGCTATTGTTATAGCGGACGTCGTTTGTATGATGTTATTGTTATAGCGGACGTCGTTTGTATGATGTTATTGTTATAGCGGACGTCGTATGTATGATGTTATTGTTATAGCGGACGTCGTTTGTATGATGTTATTGTTATAGCGGACGTCGTATGTATGATGTTATTGTTATAGCGGACGTCGTTTGTATGATGTTATTGTTATAGCGGACGTCCTTATATTTGTATGATGTTATTGTTATAGCGGACGTCGTATGTATGATGTTATTGTTATAGCGGACGTCGTAGACGTCGCTTGTATGATGTTATTGTTATAGCGGACGTCGTATGTATGATGTTATTGTTATAGCGGACGTCGTATGTATGATGTTATTGTTATAGCGGACGTCGTTTGTATGATGTTATTGTTATAGCGGACGTCGTATGTATGATGTTATTGTTATAGCGGACGTCAACGTCTTGTATGATGTTATTGTTATAGCGGACGTCGCTTGTATGATGTTATTGTTATAGCGGACGTCTTTTTATGATGTTATTGCTATAGCAGACGTCGCTTGTATGATGATGTCATAAATAGTGCACATTATGCATAGCGTCTACCACACGGGTAACATCCCTATTATATTAGAGCATTAGTGCGTACTTGTCAATACATCTTTATATATATTCACATTTCTGCATATAGGGGATGGGGTCCAACAACTGCGACCAAATATGGATGAAATATGTTTCATTTCGTAATTATATTATATAATTTTATTGTGTGCAAATAAAAGTTAATATACGTAATTTAGACGCTCCAAAATGCCTGGTACATGTTAGCCCCACTCTGTGGCTCTAAGGTACCTCCCCTGAAGATCTGGTCACATAAGGAATGGTAATGACGTGATAATACTGTTCACGTGTTGGGCTAGTACAGGTACACACTTGCCAGTGCTATTCTGATAATGATAGTTCACACAGCGTGGTCTTATCTCAGACATTATCTCAATGTTCCACTTGATAAACGTGTACATGTATATAACTACATATCTATAGACAAATGGATACGTACAGGCAACTATCTTCACACTATTTAGTTTATACTGTTTTAATTAATAACGATTTTTAATTATTTAACACATTGTTATCAAAACTGTGTGTGTTTTACGTTTATTTATCGTCGCTACCGGTTGCCCATATGAGCGACACTTCCTGAAGAGATTAGTCATTTTAGATATTTGGAGAGAAGTGCAATGATACAGACAGAGACCAACTCCGGATTATCCTCTGGTTCTTTTACGTACACGGTCTAAAGCACCGACACGAGACCTCTGTTTAAAGTCCCATCTGAAACACTGTTAATTTTATTAGGGTCAGCCGGGGGATCGAACCTAACAGTGTTGTGTCATTTCGTATATTTAACGGCATTCTTGTTCCAGTTGATTGCCTACAATTGTTACAAAATAGATGTAGCATAAAATTAGTAGATATACATCAAATCAAGTGTACTGGCATTTGGGTATTTTAAGGGCTTGACCGCTTTCCATTTCGCTTACAATTGTTCCAACAATTTATACTATGCAACTAAGACATTCACTGTATATCGGGATCATTACCAGTCAATGGAACTATGATAGGCAATAAGCCGCCAGGCGCCTGGATCCCTGATGTTCCAGATGTGTAGGTAGCCAGTGTCGAACAATCATGTGATAGGTACCAGCAAACTTCCATAGTGTGTGTCAAGTATCGGAACTAAAATATGCGCTCGTTTTTCACAATAAATAGTTATTCATTATGGGTTGAGCATGTGTGTATATTTGCAGTTATTCGTCGTCAGTATCAGTTGCCTAAATAACCGACATACCGTGATATCTAACATGTGTGGCTATGCATGTTTATGTGTATACTAATCTTAGTTAAATTATTTCTAATCGAAAGTATCGCGTGTTTGCGTGTTTAGTATTGGCTCCAATGACAACCAAACGTCAACCAGGAGCGCAGATGAATGCTATTTGAAATCCTACTTTCACTTTTGAAAGTGTGTATACCACAAACACACTGTTTATTGTTTCAATGCTAGTGTTCGAATGTATTCAGAATAATGTGTAGTAAATATGCATTTATACGTGAAAAAAAAGCATTTTATTTGCTTTTGCAGTGTTTAGTCGCTTTAATATATGTAGCTGTATTTATTAATAGTTTACCATTCATACCTTTGATAGTAAACTTTATTTATTTTACAACGATTTCGAAGCAAGGTTTAGCAACATATAATATATCAATGACTCTCGTTGGCGAGGGTGAAAGCCTATATGTGGTCATCCGTGTGGGAGGAAACAGGAGTACCCAGAGAAAACCATATGTCCGATATGGCGACCACCGTACCATTTCACATACAAGCGTGCTAACCACTGCGCAAATCCAACAACCAAATAATTATATGAAAAATGAATAGCATATACAATTTCAATCTGTTGACAGGTTGTTCCTGTATTCTCTGCACGTCCTGACATGTTTGACACAAGGTAATACAGTATATGCATTTAGGTTTAGCAGAACACGATATTATTATATTGTGTAGCGCTATATACTCGTAAATCACGATGATTGAATCAAACAAGTAAATAGCGACAATTGTGTCGGGCCACTAGTTCTGCCAACATTAGCAATCATGAACCATATTATAATGTCGGTCGATATGATGGGACGAAGTGGAAAGATGAACTGCACTGTTGAGATCTACAGTGTAATCAATTTATTATACACCCTTGCCGTTAGGTAAATGTTTCTGTATGTTATTTTAGAATAAACTATATAGTGGTGTAACATGTGCTCAGCGTAAATCCCATATATATTGACCAGTATAAAATGTTAGTTACATTTATTATTTTCTTAGTCGTGAAAACAACTTTCCAAAAACCCTTGTTGACAGTATTAGCTTCACCACATGACCTTGGTTGTCAATTCAGCTATCGCAACAGTGTCGAGTAGGCACCCGTTTTGGAAATCAATACTGCAGGGCACCTATGCACGGCGTACTTGTTATTTTGTATGTATCCACCATACCTTATTGAATATCTTATATTGATATCGTACATCATTGAATAAATAGAGAATATTTGTTTGTTTTGAGTGAATATGGAATATATCTCACTGAGAAGTGAGAACATTTAAAATATTTCAAATATGAACATTTTTCTCAATTCGAGGGGTGAGATATATTCCATATTCACTCAAAATAAACACATTTTCTTTTTATTTTATGATATGTTGGTGAAAAACAAGCACAAAATGAAGAAATTAAAATAGCTGGTCGTCGTGTTTTTGCACGGATTAATACATTGACGACTATACGTCGTGAGTCGATACACACATCTGCCGCCATCTTGAATTTAAAGTTGAATCGAGGTTAATGTTTTGCTTCCTGGATGTATTTCACAATAAAATAAACTAAACTACATTTAAAACTTACCCTATTCTTATAGCACATCAATGGTGAGCTTTGTTTGCCGTCTTTGAATTTTAAGATTTTGCAATAATTCACACCAAATTGTTTAATTTTAGCTCCATTTGTAGAGCGCAACCTTTTTTGTATGACTGATGTGCATATGAGCTTTCATTCAGTATGAAAATATCAACTTTTGCAATTAGTTTGGACCTATATTTATATTGACTGGAGTACAGGTGATCAATTAGGAATTGTGTTGAGTTTATCTGTGTATCTGTTTACACTTAATGGACAAGTAGGCATATACCAGACCGATTCAATAGTTAACGAATGTCGAGTTATTTCCTCCTTCTACAACCTACTCAACCTTAGATGCAGGTTTCATTTTCTGGACTCGTTTAGATAGAACCTAATATTTTCCTCAGCCTCCAGTATAATTGTGACAATGCTGTGGACGCTGCCAGATGCATGTTACATTGCAGCTATGTATTGCTATCAGTTCACTTTGTATTGGATAAATTTTATAAACCTAGGGTCGGATATATGGAGCTGGAATCATGAAAGTTATAATAAAAATATCAACTCCGTGCTGAGAGATGCTTTTGACTACACCGATCATAAAGGACAGTTTGGAATAGGTACTGATGATTCCCTGTCGCTGGCCGAGGATCCGCAGCACTTGGGCCAGTACGTACTTAGAGTGTTCTATAAAAAAGGTAAGTGTATACTAATCCAGAGTACTGCATGGAGACATTCAGTTTAGTTATTTTGGTTAGTCTATACAAATTTATGCTTAGCTCGATTGCGAAACAAGTTCTTACAACTTATATTAATCACTCTCGAGACCTCATTCCTGATGTAATCCATTGCCGCGAGTGAGAGAGAAGAGGCAATGTGGAACTTAAATGCGTTGTCTAAGGGCACACTCATAACGGCTCCAGCGGGGATCGAATTGCGGGCCTTTCGCACCTGAAGTGAACGCTCTACTACGGCGCTATCACGACATCCGCACGCTATTTTGGTTGAGCATTACCGATAAAGTACAGTGTGTACACATTACTATTGGATTGCAATTTTACATCGAATTTTCTTTCTAAAATCCAAGAAAGTTCCTTAATTGACAATTGCATAATTATATATCTTATCTTAACAAGTGGCATGCAATCCAATTTTCCCTTCAACATGTGTAGTCATTTCCTGTGTGTTAATAGCTCGATGTTGCATGTTTTATGATTTGCAATTTGAAAATTTGTTAAACTTCGGACTAGCTGTGCGTAGTATGAAGTAATTAATTTCCGTCCCTGCCAACATTATCTGAATCAATAGAAATGGTTGTAAGCACGCACCTTAACAATTATCTGACACAACACAGTTTGCTACACATAAGTGGCGTTCGTTGAAACCACTCACCCGAATATGCGTTTCTGTTACTGATAGTCGTGGCTAAATGGGCTAATCGGCGGCAACATTGTCGGGTGTGTAAATGGTAGAGTGTCGTAAAGCATTTGGTATGATGACATACTCCTAAAGAAGATAAAGTGTGTTACCAATTTAACAATCAAAGTTTGATTTGGTTTGAACCGTATCTAAAACAGAGAAAACTGACTGATCTGTAGTCCAGTGGTTAATATAAGGATCGCAGGTTCGATCCCCCATCTGACCCTAATACAATTAACAAGTCTTTCAGGTGGCACATTCAACCGAGGTATCGTGTCGGTGCTTTACAGCGTGCACATAAAAGAACCAGAGGAGACTCTGACATGGGTCCCTGTCTGTATCATTGCACTATCCTCCAAACATCTGACTAATCTCTTCAGGAAGCGTCGCTCATATGGGCAATCGGTAGCGATGATAAATAAACGTAATACACACGCACAGAGAAAATTGGTAACCTTCATAAATGATGCATTGCAACTGAACTGGTAGTCCAATCTTGGACCAACTTATCGTCCTTTTTAATAATGATATATCAACTGTTTCGGCAAGAGATCTGTTACCGGAATGTATTAATATGCAGAAGATACAATGATTCATGATATTCAAACATATTTTCGAAAGAAATATGCAATCATCATTACATGAACTGAAATGGTGTTGTGAAGCAAACGAAATGTGTTCAAACACTAGCAAGACAAATGTTATGCTGATCTCAGCTAGAAAGATAAGAACGTTCTTACATGAAAACATGATAGACTTAAAGTGTAATGATATAGATTTAGAAATGACATCTCGTGACACAAGTCTAGGCCGAGAGATTAACAAAAAACCTGGATGATAGACTTAAAGTGTAATGATATAGATTTAGAAATGACATCTGGTGACACAAGTCTAGGCGTAGAGATTAATAAAAACATTGTGTGGAATGGTCATTTTAATTTTGTCTCTAAACAATGTGTACATAGCTTTGGCTGTTAGATATTTACTATCTATTGAAGACGGGACAATGTGTACATAGGTTTGGCTGTTAGATATTTACTATCTATTGAAGACGGGACAATGTTTTACAATGCTTTTATACAACCACATTTTGACTATTGGTATGTTATTTCGGCAAATACTTCTTCAAATTGCAATTTATCACATGTAACACGAAGAAGGCTGCACAACTAGTGTTGCATAATGAAAACATAGATTGAATCACCACACTAGCAACATTAAATAGTTTAAGCTTTGACAAAACAGTATTTTTACATATATTTAATCACCTCACTAGCAAAATTAAATAGTTTAAGCTTTGACGAAACTGTATTTTGTTTTCGCTTTGCATTGTTGCTTAAAATATATAAACATAAACAAGCATGCTATTTATGAAATGAGGTCGCTTGGCATTACGACCGATGGTGAAAATCATGATGCTTAGCTACAACATGCGATAAGTAAATCAAACTATCAATGCAAACAAATTAATCCGCTATAAATGCGATCATAAATCATAATGTTGATGCGATAAGCAATTCCAACTTAAATGCGATCATAAATCATAATGTTGATGAGATAAGCAATTCCAACTTAAATGCGATCATAAATCATAATGTTGATGCGATAAGCAATTCCACTTAAATGCGATCATAAATCGTAATGTTGATGCGATAAGAAAATCCAACTTAAATGCGATCATAATGTGGATGCGATAAGAAATTCCAACTTAAATGCGATCATAAATCATAATGTTGATGCGATAAGCAAATCCAACTTAAATGCAATCATAATGTTGATGCGATAAGCAAATCCAACTTAAATGCGATCGTAAATCATAATGTTGATGCGATAAGCAAATCCAACTTAAATGCGATCATAAATCATAATGTCGATGCGATAAGCAAATCCAACTTAAATGCGATCATAATGTTGATGCGATAAGCAAATCCAACTTAAATGCGATCATAGTGTTGATGCGATAAGCAAATCCAACGTAAATGCGATCGTAAATCATAATGTTGATGCGATAAGCAAATCCAACTTAAATGCGATCATAAATCATAATGTTGATGCGATAAGCAAATCCAACTTAAATGCGATCATGAATCATAATGTTGATGCGATAAGCAAATCCAACTTAAATGCGATCATAATGTTGATGCGGTAAGCAAATCCAACTTAAATGCGATCATAATGTTTATGCGATAAGCAAATCCAACTTAAATGCGATCATAAATCATAATGTTGATGCGATAAGCAAATCCAACTTAAATGCGATCATAAATCATAATGTTGATGCGATAAGCAAATCCAACTTAAATGCGATCATAATGTTGATGCGATAAGCAAATCCAACTTAAATGCTATCATAAATCATAATGTAGATGCGATAATCAAATCCAACTTAAATGCGATCATAAATCATAATGTTGATGCGATAATCAAATCCAACTTAAATGCGATCATAATGTTGATGCGATAAGCAAATCCAACTTAAATGCGATCATAATGTTGATGCGGTAAGCAAATCCAACTTAAATGCGATCATAATGTTTATGCGATAAGCAAATCCAACTTAAATGCGATCATAAATCATAATGTTGATGCGATAAGCAAATCCAACTTAAATGCGATCATAATGTTGAGGCGATAAGCAAATCCAACTTAAATGCGATCATAATGGTGATGCGATAAGCAAATCCAACTTAAATGCGATCATAAATCATAATGTTGATGCGATAAGCAAATCCAACTTAAATGCGATCATAATGTTGATGCGATAAGCAAATCCAACTAAAATGCGATCATAAATCATAATGTTGATGCGATAATCAAATCCAACTTAAATGCTATCATAAATCATAATGTAGATGCGATAATCAAATCCAACTTAAATGCGATCATAAATCATAATGTTGATGCGATAATCAAATCCAACTTAAATGCGATCATAAATCATAATGTTGATGCGATAAGCAAATTCAACTTAAATGCGATCATGATGTTGATGCGATAAGCAAATCCAACTTAAATGCGATCACAATGTTGATGCGATAAGCAAATCTAACATAAATGCGATCATAAATCATAATGTTAAATAGATGCGATAAGTTAATCAAACTGTAAATGTCGTTTCATGGTATTTATCTTCTTTCCAATGTATAAACATATAGGGATAAGTTTACAGAAATGTGAAAATAGATATGTATTAATTTTATAATCTAGGGAATCTGAATAACCAACACAATAGTAGTTACTTAACGTGGACTACTTCAAAATGACATAACATGAAATCAAATAATGTAACCGATCCATTCTACTGATTGAAACTATATTTTCAAAATAAGTTATAATTATTTTATCAAAAAACAAGTTCCACTTTTATTTCTGAATAAAACATCTTACACGGCTGCGGGCTAATACGTTCGCATCTACTACGGAACAGGTACATGGTCTGGACACCGGAGTGATGGTCAGAAATGTAGATCTGGTGAGAAGTGCCAACGAGGAGCTCAGTTCTACGTCACACCAGGCGTCATGGCGAACCACACCTACACCACCCTCACGCTACAATACGAGGTATGTACCATGGTGCTTGGTGCAAATACTATTTATTGCAAGACATAAACCACTTATAACATACAACGATATACATCATACATAATTCAAATAATCACGTACTAAGCCTTGGAACACCATGTGGTGCATACTGGCTACTAATACCGTGTGTTCTAATTGGCGTACATAACTTATAGTTTGTCCGATTAGCGCAGTGGTTAGCGCACTCGTTTCTCACCAATGTAAATCGGGTTCGATCCTCGGAACGGGAAGTATGTGAGATGGTACGGTGGTCGCCATATCGGACATGTTGTTTTCACCGGGTACTACGGTTTCCTCCCACACGAATGACCACATATACGCTTTCATCGGCGCCAACGAGAGTGATTAATATAAGTTGTTAAAACTTGCTTCGCAATCGTTGTAAAATAAATAAAGTTTAAACTCTTTATATGTGTCACCCTTTTCTAACTGCATTGTTCAATACATTATTAAAGTGTCTTATATAGATAGTCGCAGTGAGATAACCGCTTCGATGTAAAACATTGTATATTCTAATTTCAAATGTAATCAATACCATCAATGCCGCCGTAACCAATATTTTCAGAACACAATGTAGCTAAGACCAGTCGTTAGAGCGAATTAGTGTCTTTATTAATATCATTCTCTTATTATTATTCCCATCTTTGTACATGAAACCATCTGGTGCATCTCATAGAAATATCACATTCTTAACAATAAGGACTCTTATTTAAGCCTTTAGACTTCTAAATCAAATAATGATGTATCATTGTATCTTCATAATGTTTTACTCCACTACTTTATTACTATTACTAAGGTATATTTAGAGTGTTAGGTTTAAATTAATGAACTACTGCATACTATTTTATAATGCCAATTAACTTTATGTCTTTATCCCACTGGTGTTTTGTTTAATCCATGTTTTATCCCACAGATGTTTGTTTTACCCATACGTTATGTATCTTTGTTTTTGTCGGCAAATAACTATTGTAGCCAGTGTTTATTGTTGTACATCCGATTCAAAATAAAGTTTCTTGTATCTTGTATCTTGCTAGTCAGAATTCATAGGGAATAATTTAACTCCCGCAATACATGAATAGGTGAACATATGTGCTATGCAAGTGCATATGTTGTCACCATAGTGATGTTCGAGCAGGTACATTAGTCGATGAAATATATACTTGACAACTTCTTTATGTAACCATCTGTACATTGTAAATCCTCATATAAATTTGTATTTACATAGGTAATGTTTGATGACACATTCTCTTGGCACAATGGTGGAAAATTACCAGGATTGTTTGGAGGAACACGTGATTGTTCTGGAGGTCGAATAAGTGATACGTGTTTTTCTACGAGGCTCATGTGGCGCCCTCTAGGAGATGGTGAAGTTTATGCCTACGTCACCCATAACCAGGATCCATCCTGGGACACATGGTGCTCTAAATACTCTACATCTAGCACCAACTCGTACAGACACATACACTGTACTACTTCTACAGGGATTGAACTAGGGAGAAGCAGCTTCCGCTTCCACCATCACAAGTGGCACAAGGTACGCCAAGAGGTTCGTTTGAACTCCTTACCCGGACAGAAGGGTTACATTAAACTGTGGGTGGACAACCATGCTGAAGTGTATGTTACAGATATAGTCATGCGAGATAACACACACTTCAATATTGATGGGATTTTCTTCTCTACATTTTACGAGGGAGGCAGTTCGAGTTGGGCGTGTCCGCATGATAGCTACACTTACTTCCGAAACTTCCGGCTCTCAACTGATACCATGACCCAATCTCACAGTCAGCTTGTCGGATAAAGTGTAATATCTTAATAAGCCAGTTGTTGTTCTTCTTTTCTTTTGTCGGAAGAGTAACCGTTTTATTGTGCAAGCTCTGAGATTAGCGCATATTATTACATATAAAGACGATATATCAGTGCGGGGCTACAATTATGATGGTAATCAATTCATCAATTGTTGAGTAGTGGTCAGCTATTTATCGAGCTTGGTAACTCAGCATGAGTTAGGTCACGCATCAAACGTGTTAAAATAAGCTTGATACTATTTGAATATGGTATGGTTCAAATTATGGCCCTTGCAGATTGAAATGCAATTCTATTGAAGATTGAAGTATACTAGTTACGCTGATCTAAAACAGAAACGTTTCACTCTATATCGTTAAATAGTTCTTTTTATGATACACATACTATTGAAAGGTTTACACCGCATTAGAAGTCTTTCGATTATACATTTGCTTTCAAAATATATGGCCACAGACGATATAAACATGTCCCTTATGTTGCGCATGTGTAGCAATATGTTGTTCATCTAAAACATTTACACCGACATTAAATCAGTTACTGCTAGGCAAAGATAACATAACTAAATTTTAGTTTTAGAATCAATCGCATTTGAAGATGCCAAGACTCACTGAATATATTGAAAAATAATACTATCATTGTATGTAGCAAAATTAGGTATCTGTATATATATGTCAGTGGTATTTACGAAATATATTACGGTCTGGGACGTGTCCATTCTATAGAGAGACGGGTTTTTTCAATATGATAGCTGTGATAGGAGATCAATATCAGACTGGAATGGGGTGCCATTGTGTGTGCGTGGCAATGTATTTGTTTGTGTAGGTTATGTTAGGCAGGACTTGAACATGTATGGGAAGTCCCCTGTTTAATAAGCATATGTTGTGTTGTTAGAGAATGTTGACGCTCAGGTGTGCAGTGGATTCGCATGTATAAACTGGAGTGAAATGATTACTGGATAGTTGAGTAGGTTCTGGCTTGCAATGACATAAGGAGGTGCACGTTGGATTGGAGTGATTTTGTTTGACCTGATGGACGTGAGTATAAGGTGTGTGATTTATTAATATCGGGTACAAATAACGGCGTGTGACTACAATAGAAACTAAGGGCTATTATAGTGAGTGAAAACGAACTTAAATTACATTAGGTTATTAATTTATTTAATAAGAGATCATGGCATGAGCGACGACGGCTGTAAATAACAACTCATGTCAGTTTGGCTTCATACAGCTACACTGCTTCTGGATATGTCAGAGATCGCCCAAGATCCGACCGTGTACGTACGATAACGTTCGTATATTAGCGCGCAACACGTAATCAGATTTTGCTGACAACCGTTGCGGGTGGGGGGTCCAAACACAGACAATCATAAATATTCTGAGGCGGAAGCATGTTCCTATGCGCCCCCGTCGTCCGTATTCCTGGCATATTCTGCCATATTTTTAGTATGCAGTTTACACGTTACTAGTGGCAAACAGTAGTGTTTAGCGATGAATCTCGGTCACTGTCAGTCATGCTAATGGCAGATTGCGCGTATGTGGCAGCAGAAACGAACGGTTGACAGCGTTTTGTATACGGGAGATAGACAGGTTTGGTCGAGGTAGCATCATGGTCTGTGGTGGGATAATGGGACATCAGAAATAAGAAATGGTCATTATCCAAGGAAATGTTCATGAACAACGCTATATTAATTTTCTCGTAAATAAAATGCCCACATCCATGTAGAACACCTGCCACCTTCCAGCATGACAATACAATACCTCACACGGCACATATAGCAACCCAATTCCATAATCAAAATAACGTCATAGTAATGCCGTAGCCCAATGATTCTCCTGATATGATCACAATACAAAACACCTTGGATTAAATTATATCATAAATTACCTCCGAAATACATTATTGTTATAATGGCAACACTTATCAGCGTATTAGCCAGTAACGTCGCATAAAATAGGGGGGGGGTGGTCATACTGATTATGAAAATTGTTTAATAATTTTTAAATTTCTGGATGTTTTACTTTGACTACATTGCACTTAACTTTTCATACATACCACGTGACTGATTCCCTTCAAAAATACACCCACATAATTCATAAGATAGTCAAGTTTGAGTCAAATTGTTTTATCCCAAAACATTAATCTACCATCGAGATATATGCTTTTAAGAATACAGTGTCATGTGTATTGTTTTTATTTATGCACACATATCCTATTAGTTGGCAAAGATACATTAACTGTTCAAATAATGAAACGATGACGATTGTCAAAGCGCTACATCATATATTTAGCATCTAGACAGGGTGTTCTCGTTGTTGTGGGGGAATGAGATACATCTGTCTAACCGGGTAGACAAGGGAACTACTTTATGCTAATTATATATCACGACACATCCGCGAGTTTCCGTTTGTTTCCGCGTCCGAATTGATATCATTTCATTGGATCACTGCCGCTAAGATACGCCATCATGGGAACAGATATATGTCATCATTGGTGCATTAAATGACCTAGGTATGGGACTGTCTCATGTGTTTGATGCAATGCACTTTTAGTGCGTACCGATAAACTACAGTTGTCACTAACATAATTAAAATGGAATGACTTGAGAAAGTTGTGTGATAATGGTCATGTACCAATGTGTTTTCAAAGATGGCGATCGGATGCATACTAGACGAACACGTGCCCACTTTCTGTTACATACAGCAATATGTGTGTACACTTAGACAGACTTGTAATGCAATTCCTTTCAAATGTTATAAGAACTGTTGCTAAGCTAAGACGCGCGTACTGGACAACCACCGAATCATTCAAGATCGGCCTCTGGAGCTGCAACTAAACATTGCTCATTCCCGCAGGCTACTATACTATGTAACATACTGGTAAATATAATTATTATGGCATTTTGTATCGATGCTTTTCTGGCGTCACATGACAGGCAAACTGTATATTTGAATTACAACCGAATTCTGACTTCTTTATAGTTTTGTAACATACGAATTTAAATGATTTAATTTGTTAAATAGACATGATGAATGTAATGCAGTGTGACGTCAGCAACTGTGCAGAGACATTTAGAGGACTGTGTAGTTTAAACATAGTATACATACGTGAGTATTACTAGTTCGCTGTCCAAATGATATGCTTTCAATAGTCACTCAATGTGTTGCTGTTGCCTGCCTTCTCCCATACAGCCTGCCCATCCATGGACATGCCATTATGCTCCTGCTTTATAATGTACTATGTCTATGACGTGTTTTCTCTGTTTGACTAATGATTACCGTAATATGTTCAGTGACAGAACACCACGTGCAAGATTGATGATTACTGGGAGTTGAATGTCCATTTGATCAAACATCTTTCTTGTGCGGGGACTCTAATATGTATTATTAAATCGGAATGACAATGCCTGAACTATGGAACGCGCCATTGCTAGATGTTGCCACTCATGTGATGATATTGGTTGTTTCGCACAAACCTTGCACATCTGCATCACACCCGCACAGCAAAACAATAAAATGGTGAGCGTGCTTAGGAAGGAGACGTGTAGGACACTTTAAGCACTCTACTACCTAACAGCTGACATGAGGAAACGACATATAGTTACAAATGTGCCAGATCTCTACTGCCTATCAGCTGACATGAGGAAACGACAGATATTTATAAATGTGCCCGAACTCTACTACATAACAGCTGACATGAGGAAACGACAGATAGTTACAAATGTGCCCGATCTCTATTGCCTAACAGCTGACATGAGGAAACGACAGATATTTATAAATGTGCCCGAACTCTACTACCAACCTGCTGACATGAGGAAATACAGATACTTATAAATGTGCCCGAACTTATCAAATCGTGTTGAGAGCTATTTGCAAACGTAAGTGGCCTGATTAATATAAACTGCCTGAACACGACAACGATTCAGGTATAGCAGGTTCTGAACCAAATAAAAGTAAGTTGGGACTTTAAACCCAATACTTTGGAATGGGCCTTTCTCTGTATCATTGCACTATCCTCCAAATATCTAAAATAACTAATCTCTTCAGGAGGCATCGCTCATATGGTCAACCGGTAGCGACGATACATATATATAAAGCGACGTATTTTATTCACCCAGGTAACAACCAACTTCGCACATATAAAAGCCACATACTAGAACAGATTGATAATATGTCTCCTAAACATCCTAATCTATAACGACGATAAATAAACATAAAACACACAGGAACATATATGTGTCCTTTAATGGCGACGAAAAATAAACGTAAACAAACGCAGACAACGATCTATACTCTGGGTGGAATAGGTTGGGTTACTTCCCTTTGAAACAATTTACGTCGTGTTACATACCGATACTCACCTTTACGTCGTGTCACATACCGATACTCACCTTTACGTCGTGTTACATACCGATACTCACCTTTACGTCGTGTTACATACCGATACTCACCTTTACGTCGTGTTACATACCGATACTCACCTTTACGTCGTGTTACATACCGATACTCACCTTTACGTCGTGTTACATACCGATACTCACCTTTACGTCGTGTTACATACCGATACTCACTTTTACGTCGTGTACATACCGATACTCACCTTTACGTGGTTACATACCGATACTCACCTTTACGTCGTGTTACATACCGATACTCACTTCGTCGTGTTACATACGATACTCACCTTTACGTCGTGTTACATACCGATACTCACCTTTACGTCGTGGTCATACCGATACTCACCTTTACGTCGTGTTACATACCGATATCAACTTACGTCGTGTTACATACCGTACTCACCTTACGTCGTGCACATACCGATACTCACCTTACGTCGTGTTACATACCGATATACCTTTACGTGTGTTACATACCGATACTCACCTTTACTCGTGTTACATACCGATACTCACCTTTACGTCGTGTCACATACCGATACTCACCTTTACGTCGTGTTACATACCGATACTCACCATTACGTCGTGTTACATACCGATACTCACCTTTACGTCGTGTCACATACCGATACTCACCTTATGTATGGCATTGCTATTTGAAACAGCCTCATCACCAACAAATCCTTCAATTAGAAAAGGTCTCCGGGATCGTGTGGTAATGTCATTGCCTTCATTGATCTTGCCTCTCATTGCAGTATTGCTTTAATCCCACTGGGGTATCGAATTATTTCATGCGGCTTCCACACAGCTTAATATGTATGTTCAGGCTAATAATACATTTTCAAGGTGTACTAATTAACATGTGATACTTAATAATTAACATGTGATACTTATTTATTTATTTATTTGTTTATTTAATGCATTATAAACTTTGTTTGTATGGACATGTATTATGTATAAGTCGGTGTTAAAAGCTCTTTCGAGCTTATGTTATATTGTTATATTGCCAGACTTTGTAAATAAAATGTACTTGTCTCGACTTGACATATGAATAAGCTATCTAGCAGGTTGGCCAAATGTCGGTGGTTGTCCCGAGTACCTGTCCATGGGTGAATTACTGCTCGGATGGTCTGCATCTACCACTAATAGCTGGAGAATCAATATGCATGTATGTATGGTATTTGTTGTTCGTGCGACTCTATTCCCGAAAAACAAACATACACATTCGTTTAGTGGCGGTGTGTTTTGGAAGGAGGTAAACACGAATAACGTAGTTGTTACTGACGTGCCTCATTTATTTGAAAAAAGTTTCTTACGGAGGTTGGTGCATCCAAGTAATGGTTAACCACTGGAGCCTGCCCAGGAAAGGTGTTGTTAGGTAAACTGCCCGCCGGCGATATAGCTCAAAATGGTGCTGATGCAGGCATAAAACCCGAAATATAACATAGCGTAAGTTGTTACTGACTACTTTTCCGATACTGATATCAAATTAAATGAGTGTGAACAGTTTATGACTTGGTTAATTTGTGAAACGACATTCAAAAATATTTGCTAATTATAGTGAACTATCTATTTACAATTATAGGGTAAAACTGCTAAGCCTGACCCATCCGATTGTTGGCATTGGTAGATGTATAAGAACACCATTGCCATTGTAAACAGCTAGGTGACACTTTGCAGTTTCTATGGTGTTGCATTATATACAAACTGCCAAATCGGAGATGATAACAGATATGTTCCTGTCGGATTTATTTCGGTAGAACGCTCTTCATAATTATATAGGTTCATCAATTGACAACTTTGTTCAGCAAAAATAAAGTCCACAACCATTGACATATATCAGCGAAGGATACATATCCATGAATAAGACGCTGGCAACAGTGATGCTATTATGAGTCTATGTTGATTGAGAGATACTAGTATAGAACGTAATGAACACCCAGTTGTTCCAGCCATCATATCAATCAATATGTGTAACATAATGACTATTTACCGGTTAATTAATCAATGTAATTATATTTAATTATTGGTTTCTAATGATGTTTTGTTTCAGTAATTACCATCTATCTTCGTTCAACAGTACTGTTTCGACGTATTTGCTTTGGAACTTTGTTAGGTATATATAAGCAAACACAATGAGATTCACAGCATTTAATGTCATATTGTCGGAACCTGCGCAGTCTGTGACATCAGCTCGAGACTTGCTTGTGTGTTCATTTGTTCTGTTACACGCACGCACGCACGCACGCACGCACACACGCACGCACGCACGCACACACGCACGCACGCACGCACGCACGCACGCACGCACACACATACACACATACACACACACATACACACACATACACACACATATACACACACACACACACATGCACACACATACACACACATACACACACATACATACACATACACACACATACACACATACACACACATACACACACATACACACACACACACTCACAGACACACACACATGTCATCTGAACACAAGCTTAAAACAAAGCTTATGTAAATCCATCTCCATAGCAAACATAAACATAAAATCTAATTATCCGATTAAGGAAAGTATATATATTATGAAATGATCAAGTAATAATACTGTTTGTTTTAAACAAAACTATATACCATATTTGCCGTTTGTAATTGAAAGTGCTGCAAAGTATTTGAAAAGAAAAAAAGAAAGAAATACATGTGTTATTAGATCAATGAACGAATCCCTTGCTTGTTATGCATGCTCCATCCACTAATCTGAATACTATATTCACATACTTAATTCAAATACTAGTTTGGAAGAATCGCTTGGACATGAACACATTATGTGACACTAAACCTTTCCATATATAGCTTTGCTCACTATTAATAAGAGGACGATCAATGCTGCAAGACCAGGTGACAATTCGGCTTGGCGTGACGCATCTTCTGATTATGTTGGTAATTAGCATCGGTAAGATAATGGTCTGCATGCATTCTTAGCTGAGTCAGGGAATATGCTGATAGTGTGTGCACAATACGTATGCAAGGAATACACTTCAAGAGGCATTCAATCACTTAAGTTGGCAACGGAACGTTTCACTGAGCTGCTGCTTTGAGATTCATCAAATTGATGACGACAACGGACATGCCTATTGAATTAAGGCTAGATTGGATTCGTTTAATTTAAATTAAACAGCTTTGAGAATATGCTGCGATGATTAATCTATTAACATTTGCTGAGGTAAACCAAGTGTCACACTTCAATCGACTTGTCTTAAGTTCAATTCAGAAGTGCTATTCACATGGCTATTGTCCGTTGAAAAACAGAGACATCTTGATCTGACTTACAATTTAGCCGCTAGAAACTATTTGATTCAGACAAAAATTAATAATGTATGTGTGTTTTTATGTTTATTTATCATAGCAACCGGTTGCCCATATGAGCGACGCCTCCTGAAGATATTAGTCATTTTAGATTTGTGTGCAATGATACAGACACAGACCAATTCCAGAGTCCCCTATGGTTCGTTTGCACGGTATAAAGCACAGACACGAGGCCTCCATTTAAAGTCCTATCTGGAATATTGTTAATTGTTATTAGGGTCAGACGGGGGATCGAACCTGCGATCCCTGGATTACCAGTCCAGCGTGTTGACCACTGTACTACAGATACGTAACATGGACATGTTTTATAGCAAAATCGGCAATAACCTTGCTGTTGGCAATACAATATACATACATAATAATATACATGGCATGAGAAACAAAATGCAATATACACAAATTATATTAATAATATATTGACATCGTGTTATTTAAAGCCAATAAACCAGCTAGGGAATCTATATTGGCAAAGACCGAAACCAATTCGTCTGCGTGTGATGATACATTAATTTGATAACATACATATACATTCATTAATGGTCATCGCGCAAAGTTTTCATATGATTTGTTTTAGTATAAAGGCATTCTTAAAGCGACATTACATCGGTTTTTAAGAGCAAGTGGTCTTAATATGTATCTGTACTGTGATAGTTCATAACTTATCCACTGAGTACATATAATTATAACCAGTCATACAGATACATAAACGGTAATAACAGATCTCCCATATACATGGGAAATTATAATTGTGTTTATATATCACATATGTATCATCAGCCCTCTATGTCGTTTGAACATCTTTTTTTAACATATTTAAGAAATACCAAACTAATATGGTAACTCTGTAATTTTAATGCATAGTGTGATGCTGGATGGGTGCACGGCTTTATTGTCTTGTGACATATATCGAACACAGTATTATAGTATAACGCGACATTGCACATGTGACAAGGTATTCACGTCACATAACCGTATTAGAAATTGTAAGCATATTTGTTGTATATAATATTATGCAATCTTAGACATCTTAGAAGTATTACGTACACCGGGTATTGTATTCACCATGTCTACCCCCGGCTGTCGCTGGCACAATTTATTGTGTGAGCGACAGTAGCAGATATGAAAACCGTACACACACGGAGATTACAGCAGCCCTCGTAGCCCACTAAGCATCTAGTTATAATAATTACGATAGGCAAAACCATCACTTTTAGATGAAGGGTACTTTAATTTTCTTAGAACACTCAGTAGCCCAAATGCATTTATGCGGTGGCGACTCTAAATAAACTTATTAATCAGTCATTACATCGGTGAAAACGCAAATGTCTGCAGAATGTAATTTGCTATTATATGGTATAATGTTTTCCAAATATATGCCTCAAAAACTGAGTATTTCAACAAACGTATATTCGACGTATACTCGGTTTGTTGACATAACAAAATAATGTAAATATGCTCAACATTCACGCGTAATACAACTCGTGTATCCTGAATAACATGATGTATTGTACAGATTTATCGTGATATCTCATATGTGTGCCTATGCATACGTATGTGTAGATTAATCTTAGTTAAAGTATCTATAATCGAAGTATCGCGTGTTTAGTAGTAGTATGGTCAGCTCTTTAATTGTAAACAAACGGGCGCCATTTTGAATTCTATTTATAGTAACTTATTTGCATATAAGGTAATATAAAGTAGGTCACGCGCGTGCGCGTTTATTTTTAGTATACGCGTCACTATAGAGCTAGGTGTACGTACCTCTATGTTCGGTGTCCATCTCGGACGATCTAGTTACAGATTTGTATATAAGTCTCTACGCGGCGTCCATTTTGGATGACTATATATTTTTAGCGACCATGACGTAAAATAATCGAGTACAAATTTTTAAATACGTTGGTTCCGTCTCGAGACACGAACCGCTCTATAAATAGCGATCGCGTAGGTTTCTATAAATATCGACTACGAACCGATCCATAAATAACGATTACGTACGCTTCTATAAATATCGACCGATTAGAACGGACTTAGGCCTCAAACGTTTCATAAGCTTCACCAACTTCAGCCATTCTGTCAACGGGTACGTTCATTATATTTTTCAAACTCGGCGTACGTTTTTATTGCGTAAGAAATCCTAATTATACGCTATATACAAACTTAACATAATATGTACTTTAGCGAAAATGAATAATATATATCTTACCTCGTTACGTATAATTCCATAAAAACGCGATAAATTATTAATAATCCATAATATACGTTTTAGAGGGCGATGGATTCCATCAGGAATGAGATATCCAGAGCGATTAATATAAGTTGTAAGAACTTGTTTCGCAATCGAGCAAAATTTAATAAATTTGTAATAAAATAAAATAATATTATCCATCCAACATATTCACATATCAAGGAATATGAGACGCGGGATGGAACGATTAAAATGTCTAATCGTTAATACGTGGTGTTCCATGCCCGTTAACATAATTAACTGAATCCAAGCGGTATGAGGTATGCCTGTCAGGCCTCCTGTATGTTTGTCCTTTGGGCCGTCTCAAATAATCTTAACAATTTATCTAGGAATGCTAGAGAAATGTTTAATCATCCAGAAAGTAGTATGGAATCAAATCTGACACATTCATGCAGGTAATTCTCAATAGCTCGCGTCGTTAAATATGTCCCAAATGCGATCTAAAGGTAATTAATTTCGAATTACTACAAATCGACGCTGAAGTCAGTAAATGTAATTAAATAATGTTAAATGTCTATTATATTCAATGATTGTAAAATATTGGGAATTGACCGATTTTGACCCTTGAAATCGATTCAGAACGTATCAATTAGTAGAATTTGATATTAAATGCTAGTAATATCGATGAATTATGGCATAGGAAGTCGAGGCATATTGTGTTGTTATTTATACAAAATGAAACAAGTGTTGATCTTTTAGTTACATTTTCGTAAGAAGTCACGAATTTATTAAATTTATATTATTGGCAACTCATCTGTACAGTGCACGTGCAAAACATGCAATACATCTCAACTGTGTAGAATAAGTAAAGATTTCGGATAGAACCACTCGACCTTTAATTAAAAAGGCAAGTTAGTATAACACAGCGGTTACAACTTATTTATATGGATTGATTAATATTATCGAATCACTTTTATATAGTAGTCATTATTATATATAGAGTATTTATCACCTTAATCTTAATTACATTACTATCATATGATATTAAGTTAATAATATTTTAGAAGCATTTAGGAAATATTGAAAATAATATTAATGAATATTACCTCCCTTTATTTAATTAAGTATTATGAGACTACAAATAAGTGTGCTGCATACAATCTATAGTTGAAGGGAAGTAATACAGTAATGATTGATGAAAACGTCCAGCTAAGTTATCTACCTGGAATGCTATCTTTATATCAATTTTGTCTGATTAGCGCAGTGCTTAGTGCGCTCGCCTTTTCACCAATGCAAACCAGGGTTCGATCCACTAAGTATGTGAGATGGTACGGTTGGAATTTTCCTTCGGCTACTCCGGTTTCCTCCCACACGAATAACCACATATATGCTATCAACTGTTCCAAACGAGAGTGATTAATATAGGTTGTTAAAGCGTGCTCCGCAATCATTGTAAAATAAATATAGTTTAAATTATCGCTATATCAATTTTAATCTTTGATTTGATAATATGTTATTGCTCTATTTACATGTATAATACAATCACGATCATAATACAAATAGAAAATTAGCAAATTAGCCTCAAGTTCTAACAACATACGTGATTGGCACTCCCCATCGGCGAGACCGATCCGACTATAACTTTCCGTTATTTATACGGCGCGTAGTTTTCGAGATATCGAGGTTTAAAGATTTTATATATCCTTAAAAGTCCAAGTAATGAAAATGAAAAAATATTTAAACGTAAGTAACGTAACTATACGTTAGTTCTAATATACGCGTATCGTCGTCACGAGTCCGACGCTACCCTTCATTTTGATCTATAATTATTCGATATATCTATAATACTGATTATCTCCCTTTAATCGTAAATAAGTTTGAATTAAATGAACTTTCGAGGAAACTAGCCGTGTTTGGTATCGTCGTAAAGATCTCGAAGAGATAATGCCGTATCCGCGACTCAATTAATGGTCTGACCTCATACCGGAAGTAGTGATCGGAAAAACCGGAAGTACCGATATAAATTCGTTATATAAGCTTTATTATAGGTCCTATCTATCCGGGGGTTTCGATACTCGTACTAAACGATTATACGTTCCGCGCCTACGATTTTCAAAATGGAGGATATAAATGGCGAGAACACACTATCTCGCTTATTAATGGTCCATTCGACTAGGGGTGTGTCGATCCATTTCTGTCCGTATCTACCTTTAATTCTAATTACGTAGCTAATGTCCGTACACAATTACCTCCCTCTACACATTCTCATTTTACCGATAAAATGATTATATTTATTATCGTCATTGTGATCGTAAGATTTTGATGGCCACGATGCTCTATTATATAATTCGTATATGTACCTACATATCCTTACACTTTGGGCATCCGATACTTAAGTCACAACGGACTGAGCGCGCGCGTGTTTATAGTTTCCGGAATATTGCATCAGTCTGTCGTTGGCGTCACGAAATCATGCCCAGACACGTATAGACCTATCCTATAAATGGCCTACGTTACATTTACATACATATCTACGCGCATACATAGGGGGAAACAACGTAACATTTAAAGCGAGTACTCTTACCTCTGCGCTATGTAGCTACGTAAACGACAACATACGCTCTATATCTTTATCTCTCTATCCCGGGTTTAAAAGTGAGTCGAATAAATGGGAAATGTAGATTATCAAAGGCTTAGGATGATTTGATTGGTTAATTAACGGGTAAAAGTGCTTCGAGAGAACTAGTGTATAGATGATTCGCCGTAAATTGCACAACGGTTACTAAATACCAAACTGGTTTAATCCGGTATGGTACCGTGTCGTCTTATGAGTATATATCTATACGTTTAAACCGGTATGATACGTCACGAAATCATGCCCAGACACGTATAATTTTAAGTCGAGTTACCTGAGTCATCTGGAATCATTTGCTATTGTATTAAACTTCTGTATGCATGTCGCCAACCAGCAGGTATTCAAATCAGCAGTCATATAATTAATTGATATCATTATGGATCTTAATTAACCATGCTCCGCCGACTGATAAGCCACTTTATTCCAGCAATGAACGTTTCCGGGTCAGTCGCATTAAGTAAGTAAATAGTTTATTATAGTGACATGTGCATTAACATATTTCAATATATACATAAATACATGAATATAGCACCCGACCCAATGGGTCTATTAGTCACCTACATATTAAATTGTTATACATATAAACATCATATAGAAGTCACAATGATTATATCAACAATATGATATTCAGTCAGCGCGATAAATGATTGTTTAACAGTTGATCAATTGTCCGTCATACTGAATTATTGGCTTATCATTCCGCAAGAATGCATTCCAAATGCCTGCACGTGTCTTAAGCGCGTTTTCCTGTTGCAGTTTCAGCATGATACACTAATTGTGTGATCTCACACGCAGAGATACAACGTGGGGTTTCCAAAAGACTGTTTGCGCGTCAAAATGTACACGCGTAATTGTGAGAGTGAGCATATATTGAAGAGTTTTGTTTCTATTCAAAATGTTTCTAATTGGCTAATGAGCACGAAATCTATGACAATAATGCTGACGCACCAGTCATGTCAGGATGTCAAATAAATCAAACTTGAAACGAACCGAATCATGTTCCAAAGGCGAAATATTTGGAAAATACCGTTGATTTGACCTGATATGGGGGGGTTATAGTGAAATAATACAGAACAACAGGTCGCATTCACGTATCACGTCATAGGTTATCTACCGTCCGTTTCGCATGAGCCCCCATTTTTCGTGTATTCTTACTGATAATCCTTATGTATATTTCTGTTTTCCCGTTAAGTGGTTCTGGTGATTTATACGTTTAAATGGGCGTATTTTGCCGTTAAAGTTGAGTTAAATCTGGGCCTTCAACCCGTAGCAATGCTTTAAACTGTTTCTCTGGATATAAGATGACGGGATATTTTCATCTTATGGAAACCCATATAACGAAGTTCTACCTGTATGAAGATGAAATATACCAGAAGTATGTTACTAGTAGTCACATGTTTTGGAGGATAGTGCACAATGCAGAAGATGCTCCACAGACAGACAGACAGACAGACAGACAGACAGACAGACAGACAGACAGACAGACAGACAGACAGACAGACAGACAGACAGACAGACAGACATACAGACATACAGACAGACAGACAGACAGACAGACAGACAGACAGACAGACAGACAGACAGACAGACAGACAGACAGACAGACAGACATACCAACATTGAACAGTTATGGGCTTTTTTATTATGAGCTTTATTTCTGTTCAAACTTGTGAGCTTACATAAAAATTGCTGAAAATTAGTATCTATGGGCTTTTAAAGCATCTAAATGTTGTGAGCTGTTCTATTTATAGCTTTTAAAGTGTCTAAATGTTGCGAGCTTTTCTAGTCTATGTTTTATCAAATTGATAACTTATATTCTTTCACATATTATTATGAACCTTATAATAAAGAACGTAGGTAAGCTGGAATGCAAAACAAACATCTCTATTATAACATCGATCTCTTTATAAGTAGGTCAGTGTCCTATGTCACAATCTACAGTAATATAGTAAAACTGAACACATACTTCATTGGACTTTAAATTTATTATATGCACCAATAATACTTGAACATGATTACGTTCACATAATGCCTGCACCAACAATACTTGGAACATGATTACGTTCACATAATGCCTGCACCAACAATACTTGGAACATGATTACGTTCACATAATGCCTGCACCAACAATACTTGGAACATGATTACGTTCACATAATGCCTGCACCAACAATACTTGGAACATGATTACATTCACATAATGCCTGCACCAACAATACTTGGAACATGATTACGTTCACATAATGCCTGCACCAACAATACTTGGAACATGATTACATTCACATAATGCCTAAGACTGTGTGCTTCATACAACATGGATCAATTAATGTCCACACAATACATGGACCGCTTGCCTCATAAAGTATGAATTAAATTTCCACATTGTTGGACCGTTTATTTCATTTGTAATGCATAGATTTCCTTGTATATTGTACTGCTAAAAATACCGTTGTAACCTTTTCAAGAATAACGTCAACTACTGCTCTGTAATAAGTCAAACGGGTCAATTTCCGTGGATGATGTTGAAATTTAGGCTGTTTCACTACCAAATCTTTCATCAATTAACTGAATAAATATTTGCAACTAGAGTACGACTTTTCTGCAACTGCATATACTTAGAAGTGTTGAGGATATCAGTTGTTTTCAGTGTATGACGAAATTGTATTAACCCTTAAACCGCTGAATAAATTGTGACCCCTTGTGCAAAAAATATATAGAGCCAGATCAGCTGGTGAGCAACTACTCGCCTTCAGATCAGACTCTATGTTGCTTGCTATTCGGCCCAGTCTTTTTGGGGTCATTATCCAAATAGCAAACAGCATAGAGCCTGATCAGCACTGCGAGGTACTAGCTGGCCGATCTGGCTTTATGCTGTTAGCACAAGTGACTTTTGTCGTTTTAAGCACTTTATGGGTTAATTAGTAAAAGTGAAATTATTACCAGTGGTTTGCCATCAATATCTTAATCCTTAAAGCAGTGAATAAATTGTGACAACATAGAGCCAGAACAGCTTGATATTGCTCTTCGGCAGTGCTTTTGGGATCATTATCCAAACAGCATAGAGCCTGATCAGCTGATTGTTCTGTGCTAGCTTATCAGGCTCTATGCTGTTTACAGACGTTTGTTGTGCTCAGCACTTATTAGCATCACATGTTTCAAAGGCAAATGTATTTGGAATATTTGTCGTTTGTACCTGATCTAAGCCCGCACTCAAAATAAAGTAAATAAATATGGCTTGTTTCATTATTTTAATTTTTTTATCAATCACAATATTTTGAAGATATGGCAGGGTGTTTAGATAACAAGAGTTTCGACTGAAGAAAGAAAACTAAAACTACTATCACTGTTTAATACTTACCGGGTGGTTCTGTTTAATAGTTATTAACTGTGTATGTTTAATCATTGCATTTTTAAAACAGACAAATCTAACCAAAGGTCGTTGCGCAACACAAATAAAAGGTTAAAATGAGCATCCTTTATTCTGAATTATAAGATTTAAAGACATTTGCAATGAATGAATGAATGGTGTTTTACGGCGCATCGACATCTAAGGTCATGTAGCGCGCATTAAAGTTATGTTTATTGTCGAGTGTATGAAATAAAATTCTATATAAGTATATGCATTACGTAAAAATTAATACTAAGAAGTTATAAAGACGTAAGATTAATTACAGGTAATATATGAATGAATGATTACTACAAAGGCATGATTAACAATTGATATCACAGCTTATTATAAATTCCTATTGCCTTGATAAATGATATGATGGACTCTACTCTGATAGAGTCGAAGAGTGTTTTAATGTTGTCCACATTGTAGTACTGCAACCGGGTTGGTTGAAGGTCAACACAGTGTATTAAGATATGCTCCACCGTGTATAGAGTATTGCATGGGATACATTCTGGTGCATCATCTCGTGACAACAGCCATGAATGTGATATTCGAGAATGACCAATCCTGAGACGGGCAAGTATGACTTCTTCTCGGCGAATAGGCCTGTAAATTGGGCACCATTCGCCAAGTGATGGTTTGACCGAATGAAGTTTGTTAAAAATTTCACCATCCCATTGGGCCTGCCAAGAGGATTGAATTAAGGTAAGAATTGTAGATTTAAAATCAGTATAACACACTTTAATCCTAGAAATGGATAATGACAAAGCCAGCTTTGCATTCTGATCAGCCATTTCATTTCCTTTTATTCCCATATGGCTCGGAAGCCAAAAGACATTTGCAACCAGCATAGAGCCAGATCAGCAGACTCAATGCTCGTTAAATCAGGCTCTTTGCCGTTTGCTATTCACACAGCAATGCTACAAGTGTTAGATTAAAGTTTGCTGAAAAGTGCTCTCATTTCTTTATTAGTCGTCCTTACACTGAAATATCCATGTGATTTAGAACAGCACAATATGAAACGATTCCTTCAAAAGGATTGGTACTGGTCCAAGGATCTCTATGGCAATGCCATGTAGCCTAACTCAGTCCAAACGTTTGTGTATTTCTACCTTGTTTTGTGTAAAACATGACCAATCATAGATGCGATGTTCAAGCTACATTAAAGCAGTCATGCTAGTCCCATCGTCCTTGACTTGAAGTATACACTTACTGTAAAGTTCTCAAATATTGCCTCAAGTCCGTACTCAAACAACAACTTATCTGCTCCACTAATAGTAAAATGTTAAATAATAACACTTCATCATATTGTTTATTTTCTGTTTTATTGTTTCCCATCGGCGATTATGTAGGGTTCCACCACACTCGCGACTTCTTGCTATTGCCTCGAAGCACTCCGTCCTAGTGGGGCATGTTCTAGTCGTGGTTTTAGTGAAATAATCAGGGAAATATATCCGAAGCTCCCTCTCCTCTTCCTCTGACCATGTTACCCGTGTGCCTATTAAAAGAAAAGATAATTGGTGGAAGGTTATGTTGCAACATTCATGACATTACTTGAAAGTTGAGTTCTACATATTTTCTACAAGTGGAATTGTTGGCTCATTTTACATAATTCAACTAACCACACTGATGTTTAAGTTATTTCAGTTTCCAGGTATAAAATGACATGTTCCTATCTCTCTATTCCAAGTAGAAGTGAAAATGATCAAACTGACAAGATTTAGTCAAGTTTATCAACATGTATATTGAAAACCAAACTTTGTATGGAAAGAATGATAGTTAAGCTTAGGCTTCGGGGGGGGGCATAAAGCATACAATACAATCACAGATACACGGGGGAGGATAAAGCATACAATCATAGATACACGGGGGGTGGGGGATAAAGCATACAATCATAGATACACGGGGGTGGGGGATAAAGCATACAATCATAGATACAACGGGGGTGGGGGATAAAGCATACACTCATAGACACGGGGGTGGGGGATAAAGCATACAATCATAGATACACGGGGGGGCGGGGGGGGGGGATAAAGCATACAATCATAGATACACGGGGGTGGGGTGGGGGATAAAGCATACAATCATAGATACACGGGGGGTGGGGGATAAAGCATACAATCATAGATACACGGGGGGTGGGGGCATAAAGCATACAATCATAGATACATGGGGATTGGGGGCATAAAGCATACAATCACAGATACACGGGGGTGGGGGCATAAAGCATACAATCATAGATACACGGGGGGTGGGGGATAAAGCATACAATTATAGATACATGGGGGGTGGGGGATAAAGCATACAATCATAGATACATGGGGATTGGGGGCATAAAGCATACAATCATAGATACACGGGGGGTGGGGCATAAAGCATACAATCATAGATACACGGGGGGTGGGGGAAGCATACAATCATAGATACATGGGGATTGGGGGCATAAAGCATACAATCACAGATACATGGGGATTGGGGGATAAAGCATACAATCACAGATACACGGGGGTGGGGGATAAAGCATACAATCATAGATACACGGGGGGTGGGGGATAAAGCATACAATCATAGATACACGGGGGGGGGCATAAAGCATACAATCACAGATACACGGGGGGTGGGGGATAAAGCATACAATCATAGATACATGGGGGGGGCATAAAGCATACAATCATAGATAAATGGGGATTGGGGGCATAAAGCATACAATCATAGATACACGGGGATGGGGGATAAAGCATACAATCATAGATACATGGGGATTTGGGGCATAAAGCATACAATCATAGATACACGGGGGGGGGGATAACGCATACAATCATAGATACATGGGGATTGGGGGCATAATGCATACAATCACAGATACACGGGGGTGGGGATAAAGCATACAATCATAGATACATGGGGATTGGGGGCATAAAGCATACAATCATATATACACGGGGGGTGGGGCATAAAGCATACAATCATAGATACACGGGAGGTGGGGGCATAAAGCATACAATCATAGATACATGGGGATTGGGGGCATAAAGCATACAATCATAGATACACGGGGGTGGGGGATAAAGCATACAATTATAGATACATGGGGGGTGGGGATAAAGCATACAATCATAGATACATGGGGATTGGGGGCATAAAGCATACAATCATAGATACACGGGGGGTGGGTGCATATAGCATACAATCATAGATACACGGGGGGTGGGGGATAAAGCATACAATCATAGATACACGGGGGGTGGGGGATAAAGCATACAATCATAGATACATGGGGATTGGGGGATAAAGCATACAATCACAGATACACGGGGGGTGGGGATAAAGCATACAATCATAGATACATGGGGATTGGGGGCATAACGCATACAATCATAGATACATGGGGGGGCATAAAGCATACAATCATAGATACATGGGGATGGGGGATAAAGCATACAATCATAGATACATGGGGTGGGGGCATAAAGCATACAATCATAGATACACGGGGGTTGGGGATAAAGCATACAATCATAGATACATGGGATTGGGGGCATAAAGCATACAATCATAGATACATGGGGATTGGGGGCATAAAGCATACAATCATAGATACATGGGGATTGGGGGCATAAAGCATACAATCATAGATACATGGGGATGGGGGATAAAGCATACAATCATAGATACATGGGGATTGGGGGCATAAAGCATACAATCATAGATTCACGGGGGTGGGGGATAACGCATACAATCATAGATACATGGGGATGGGGGCATAAAGCATACAATCACAGATACACGGGGGTGGGGGCATAAAGCATACAATCATAGATACATGGGGGGGGGATAAAGCATACATCATAGATACACGGGGGGTGGGGGATAAAGCATACAATCATAGATACACGGGGGTGGGGATAAAGCATACAATCATACAATACATACGGGGGGGGGGGGATAAAGCATACAATTATAGATACATGGGGGGTGGGGATAAAGCATACAATCATAGATACATGGGGATTGGGGGCATAAAGCATACAATCATAGATACACGGGGGGGGGGCATAAAGCATACAATCATAGATACACGGGGGGTGGGGGGTTAAAGCATACAATCATAGATACACGGGGGGTGGGGGATAAAGCATACAATCATAGATACATGGGGATTGGGGGCATAAAGCATACATCACAGATACACGGGGGGTGGGGGATAAATCATACAATCATAGATACATGGGGATTGGGGGCATAAAGCATACAATCATAGATACATGGGGATTGGGGGCATAAAGCATTCAATCATAGATACATGGGGATGGGGGATAAAGCATACAATCATAGATACATGGGGATTGGGGGCATAAAGCATACAATCATAGATACACGGGGGTGGGGATAAAGCATACAATCATAGATACATGGGGATTGGGGGCATAAAGCATACAATCATAGATACATGGGGATTGGGGGCATAAAGCATACAATCATAGATACACGGGGGTGGGGGATAAAGCATACAATCATAGATACACGGGGTGGGGGATAAAGCATACAATCATAGATACATGGGGAGGAGGGCATGCAAAATACAATTCCATCATAGATACACGGGGGGGGGCATAAAGCATACAATTCAATCATAGATACACAGGGGGGCATAAAGCATACAATTCAATCATAGATACACGGGGGGGGGCATAAAGCATACAATACAATCATAGATACACACTAATAGTAGTACAGAATGAAGCACACAACCCTTTTTGATTAAGCTTATCAATCACGTGTAGAAGGAACAAACACAGGACCCGCAGGCCACATAAATAGCTCTGAAACGAGCCATGGAATATTTTGGCAAATTGGAGTTTAAGAACATAACTTACTCTTTTGTTTCTTCCGAGTCTGCAGAATGTCGACACCATCATCATTGTGGAAGTCGTTGGCAAGAAAATCTGAAATGAAAAGCACGAAAATATACATAAAACGATCAGGAAGATTGATTGGCTGGGTTTGTGTTTAATGCCATTTCTCAACAGTATTTCAGTTACATAATTATGGCGGTCAGTTACCCCAGCATGTGTTCCTGGCAACGTCCAGTACTAACCAGTTCATTGCAAGTAACTGACAAACTTCCCCACATCAAACAACGAGGGGTACGGTAAATAATTTTGCACACCATGTCTTTGGTTAAATCAACACAAAGAAGGTGACCAGCATGGAGATCAAACTGACAATCCCAGGAATACGAATCATGTGCTCTACCTACTGAGACGGTTAACTATACTATAACCATTATAGCACATGCTAAACATATAATACCCCATTACAGGAGTAAGTTCGGCTATTATTTTGTTAAATTAGTTGTTCAGTCTAAACACCTTGCAGTAAATGGTTAACTGACAGAACACTGCTGTGACCACGAGCATAAAGCCGCAACCATGTGATAATGACATTTATCAGTATTTACTCAAATTACACCAAGATAAGACACCTACCGTCACCTTCAGGTACAGGGTCCACAGCAGTTTGAACATCATCAACAGCTTGAGCAGAAACTACAGGACCATCAGTTGCCTCTTGTGCACGGAGAATATCTAATAGAGACAGAAATAATTTATATAGAAGTGCATCAAAATCAGAACTGTTTTATAAAGATATTAATGAGACAAATTATATGAAATGTTACTCCACTCGACCGTTATTTGGTTTTATTATATGCTTTTCGATAGATTATAGATTAGATAGATTATAGAGATTTAGTTAGAAATTACTGATATTTTCACCGCCAGAGCAGTGAAATTAATTTTTTTAAAGCTTGTTTTAAGTAGACCGAGAGCTGTCGACGTCAAAAACACACCAGAGTATTACATCAAACGGCACAGATTAAAGATGTTTCGTGCAATGTTTATAACGGAAATGTCCAAGAAACACGTTGCTAAGCACATAATAACAGAAAAATGGTATTTTTTAATGTATTATCGATTTTATTTCATCTTGTGAATTGTAAAAGATATTGTCATTCATGGTTGTGCAACTCGTGAAAGTATTGCTTTTACAGCTCACTCGATGAAATAAAAAGTGATAATACAATAAAAAACACAAATATCCTCTATATCGTGTACATTTAAATCAACTACTATGCATAAATTCTCTAGATACCAATTGTGCATGTACCATACTAAACAGATTAAACCCATAGCGAGCCCCTACTAGGGCCAATATGTGGTGCTGCATGGTCAAGTAGTCTAAAGTGCTCACTGCAGACTAGTCAACATCGGATTATGAGCATCATGAACTAGACCTACCACCGACTGCCATTGTTTCCTGAACAAGAAACTATATCTGTATTATTGCTTAATGCTGCTGGTCCCAGGAAGTGGACTCTAGTGATAACATAATAAGCTCCTAGCTTTTGTCACAATCAAACTTAATACAGTTTACAAACATAATTAAATAAATTAGTATGGACCGACTGAATTATGCAGGCCAAAACATGAAATTTCAAATACATAGTAAAAATGATTCACCTTCAAAGTCTATTTCGTTCAAAGATTTTCCATGAAATCTGCACTGCAGGTTCCCTTCTTGCACCAACATCAGCTTAGCGATATCCAGACCTTCTATCAGACCAGACGTTGCCCTGTAGTACTGCTCATGTACTTTCCTCGTGTGTCCAAGATGACGGCATAACCACTTCATTCCGTGGTCTTAAAGACCAGTCACCTGAAAATCCCGAAATCATTATAAATTAGCTCTCCATACCACTATTGGTCACAAAAATAAGCAGATATTTAAGGACCTCAACAATCACTTGGGTCTATTACATAATTATGTTAAAATGGTACCCAACGAAGAATAAACATAATAGCATAAAATATAACTATCCTTTTAAGCATAGAAATGATTAATAATTGTGTAAATTATGTGGGGACGGACATTACGGGGACGGACATTACAGAATGTTTTTGGTATATGTATTTATTTTTTATTTAATACAATGCAACTTAAAAACTCCAACTGAAATGATGATACAACGTGTATAGGTGTCACATAAAATCTTTCATTATACATTCATGTATCTCAGGGAAGAAATAACATTTCATGATTTTTGGCACAAATCTAAAATTAGACTTATATTTTGATTTAAAAAAATACCATACAAACTATGTAGCAAAACACACTTTATTTCCTTTTATTGACTAATTTACTTTATAAAAATGTATCAAGTATTTAATTCTTAATATGTTTTGATGAAATTAATTACATAATGGAAACATGGTACAACAGTATTTTAGAAAATAATTTCAAAATGGGACAACATATCTCACGAAACGTTCGGACACACCAACAACATAGCAAATACTTTGAGAAATTATGTTTTGTTATTCAAATATGTTTTATATGTTTGGAGAACTGAGCTTATACAGGCATTTGTTCTGCATTTGGCCCATTTACTGTGCACAAGGCCATCTAGCTTGTATATCTTGGTAATCTAGTACACACCCATGCAAATTTACTTCCCAAAGAGATGTATATATTATGTACCGGACATGTTGATAATGGAGTTTTTTAACTCGCAGTTTCTATTTCTAATTACTAGCAATTAGTTTTCTAACTTCAAATATTTTTTTCTTAAAAATCAATTAGCTTTAAATTACTACCAAACTATCCTTATCTGTTGGCTCTGAACAAATATTCAACAAAAGAACATTCTAAATTTAAAATATTTACTCAATCCCTTTTCTTCCCAAGGTTTGCTTGGAAAGGACTCTAGTTCTCCATACTGTACAGTTACTCTAAAACAAAATTGTTGTTCGGACATGCATTACATTAAAAATTGTTGAGAGCTTAAGATAATCTGAAAATTAGTGGCTTCATTGTAAGAGGGGAGGGTGTGCGGGGTAATTAAATTACAGAATAATTCTATGCTATTCCTAAAATCATGCCCCAGATTTCACAAATGATTACTATATAATTTATGATAGTCTTAATAGTCAATTGATACAATATTGGAGAGGACTACAATAAGCTTAAAGCTTCCAGTATAATACCATTTGTATGTATTATTTGGAAAATATAATTTTCATGATGAATAATCGAATTTATTAAATATGTTTTAAAACAAATACAATCTAGAACACTTACACAGCATCGTCAGCTTTACAGAACACCTCCACCAGGCCACCTGGCTCAATGTTCAGGACTTGCACTGGCCATCTCATGTTAGATGGAGTGCCTTTTAATTTGACAAAAACCCACTCATCCATAATGGTATCTGAAATATAATTTTTTTTTTAAAAGTTTGAAATGCAGCATCAAACTAATGTGTGGCGTAGGGTAGGACAATAAACTTGTACTAAATATGTATTGTTCTTATAAAGTAAACTCTGCCAATTCTCTAAGACTCATTAAAAATATGATTGAATAGCATTGAATAATGTGTTCCTGTCCTGAATTCAGCATCCAATTTTTTTAAAGCGACTTTTTACATGTATATATTTACCGTACATTATAACCAGGGGTTACATGGTAAGCTTAGGGGGACCGTACATTATAGCCAGGGCTACAGGGTAAGCTTGGGGGGACCGTACATTATAACCAGGGCTACAGGGTAAGCTTGGGGGGACCGTACATTATAACCAGGGCTACAGGTAAGCTTGGGGGGACCGTACATTATAACCAGGGCTACAGGGTAAGCTTGGGGAGGGGGGCATACATTATAACCAGGGCAAGCTTGGGGAGGGGGGCATACATTATAACCAGGGCTACAGGGTAAGCTGGGGGGGTGTACATCATAACCAGGGCTACAGGTTAAGCTTGGGTATTAGAACTTTTTCATTAAAGTGCTACATGTACCCATAGCCCCTATAAGACAAAGAATTTTAGATATGTATAAACAAAGTTGGTATGCCAGCATCATCAACACCCGGAAATTGTTAAATTATAGTTCAATTAAGCACACCTTCGGACTGGAACAATATCTAGACAGAATAGTTGAACATAAATATAGATATGCCCTTACTAGACTCAGAATAAGTTCACACAAATTAGCCATCGAAACAGGAAGATATTTAAATAGATAGAAACAATAGGAAATGTTTAATTGTAATATGAACCAAGTTTATACAAATTTATTTTAGCTCGATTGCGAAACAAGTTCTTTCAACTTATATAAATCACTCTCGAGACCTCATTCCTGATGGAATCCATCGCCACGAGGGAGAGAAGAGGCAACGTGGAATTTAAATGCCTTGCCTAAGGACATAATAGTAACGGCTCCAGACCTTTCGCACCTGAAGCGAACGCGCATCCACTGCACCATCACGACTTCCAATAGAACCTTCTATTACTATTGTATGAACCAAGTAGAATCAGAATACCATTTCATCTTAGTTAGTGCCATATATAGACAGTTAAGATCACAATATTTCAAACCTTATTTTTGCAAATGGCCAACATCAAATAAATACACAGGGTTCCCACAGACTGTTGAGACTGAAATTCAAGGACTTTTCAAGGACATTTCATCGTTTTTCAAGGACTCGTTAAATTCGGGATTGTGCTTCAGACATATGGAAATGGTGTAAGATTATTTTTTTATATTTCTCCACTAAATAACATGCTGAATTACCAAATGTACTGTTGTTGTTTCCGGTTTGCCTTAATAGCACAAAGAGGTGAAAACACCGCAAAGTGCAGCCGCTATCTTTTGAGGCCACACCTAATAATTAACTCGGGACGGACGCATTTTTTGCCCATCACCCGGCCGAAATTGGTGAATTTTATTAATAATAAAATATTTTAGCAACAATTCAAAACTTGCATGCGATTCAAGCACACGCTATGGTAATTTAAGGAGTTTTTCCCAGGATTTAAGGACTTTTTAAGGACAAAAACCAGCAATACCAAATTCAAGGAGTTTTCAAGGACCTAACACAAATTCAAGGAGTTTTCAAGGTCTGTGGGAACCCTGATACACAACATTAATGAATCAAACATCTGAAAAGTCATTAGTCAACTTAGCAAAATTTACAGAATGCGAACACAACAAACGTAATAAACAGTCAGACATTTAGTTTCTTTTTCCATTTACACTTGAATAACTCTTCTGTAAAATCTACATTATGTCCTGTATTTACTATGTATGTACGTATGTATTTATGCATAATTCTGCTTTGCTCTTAGCATGTATATGCTTTATGCAATAAGCAAGTTGATGGAAAGAGGTAGCCATATAAGCAAGTTGCTTTCTCCTCAATCCTACATGTATTTTCTTATTGTGATCATTATAGTATGTATATTCATTGAAATAAAATATTGTTTAAACTAAACTAAGTTGATGGATAATGATATATAGTTCGAATGAAATATTAAATTATAAAGAATTTAAGAAATAGTTTCAACTCATTTTGAACATTTTCAACTTTTAAGAGTTACATTAAGAGTCCAACATTTATGGGTTACGAGTCCAACATTTATGGGTTACGAGTCCCAACATTTATGGGTTACGAGTCCCAACATTTATGGGTTACAAGTCAGCAATTAATGAGGCACATTACGAGTCCAACATTTATGGGCTACAAGTCAGCAATTTATGAGGTACATTACGAGTCCAACATTTATGGGTTACGAGTCTAACATTTATGGGTTACAAGTCAGCAATTTATGAGGCACATTACGAGTCTAACATTTAGAGTGGTGGAACCTATGCTCGGGGTAAATCCTACATATCATGGCCTATAAAAAAAGTTAAATGCACTTGCCGTATATTATTATTTTCTTAAGTCGTGAACACAACTTTCATAAAATTGTTGTTGAAAATTTTAGCTTCATTACTTGACCATGGTCCTCAATACAGCTATCGCAACGGCACATGTTTCCATGGGGAACTAGATACTTTAGGGCACCTATGCACGGCGTACATGAATTTTTTTATTTATGCATGGGTAAATGCTGAATATATTATTTTGACTTAGTAACATCAATAACTAACAATATTACAACTCATAAGAAACTTTTTTCTGGGTATTTGTACATTTCCCCCCCAATCCAGATAGCCACCTGAAATGTTCATAAACCGCACATTTCGGTGGAAAAAAAGTTCCCAACAAGTTGTCTTTATATTCGGCTACTGAACCAGTCAGGTGACAGTTGCATTAGGCTACCGGTACGCACAACGGAATGTTATTGAACCATGCTTCACCTCTGTCAGCGAAAAATAGGTTAAAACTATTTAAATATTTAAAATACGGATGTAAATGGAAAAAATACGCCGAGCATAGGTTCCACCACTCTATGGGTTATGTGTCCAACATTTATCGGTTACAAGTCAGCAATTTATGAGGTACATTACGAGTCCAACATTTATGGGTTACGAGTCCAACATTTATGGGTTACGAGTCCAACATTTATGAGGTACATTACGAGTCCAACATTTATGGGTTACAAGTCAGCAATTTATGAGGTACATTACGAGTCCAACATTTAGAATGGTGGAACCTATGCTCGGCGTAAATCCTACATATCATGGCCTATAAAAAAAGTTAACTGCACATGCCGTATATTATTATTTTCTTAAATCGTGAACACAACTTTCATAAAATTACGCCGAGGATAGGAATACGCCGAGCATAGGTTCCACCACTCTATGGGTTACGAGTCCAACATTTATGGGTTACAAGTCAGCAATTTATGAGGTACATTACGAGTCCAACATTTATGGGTTACTAGTCCAACATTTATGAGGTACATTACGAGTCCAACATTTATGGGTTACGAGTCCAACATTTATGGGTTACGAGTCCAACATTTATGGGTTACAAGTCCAACATTTATGGGTTACGAGTCCAACATTTATGGGTTACAAGTACAACATTTACAGGTTACATTACAATGTCTACAATATAAACGTTCTGAAATTTCGAAAAATATTCAACATATCTAAGTTCAACATTTATGAGTAATTTGTCCAACATTGACGAGTGCAGTGAAGAGACTGAGTCTTAAACGCATTGTTTATTGTACTTAATTAGTATTGGCATTACATATGGCATTATTAACCACCCACCGGGATTGTAACAGGACATTAACCACCCATCTCATAAAGATACAAGCACCGGGATTGTAACATGACATTAACCACCCATCTCATAAAGATACAAGCACCGGCATTGTAACAGGACATTAACCACCAATCTCATAAAGATACAAGCACCGGCATTGTAACATGACATTAACCACACATCTCATAAAGATACAAGCACCGGCATTGTAACAGGACATTAACCACCCATCTCATAAAGATACAAGCACCGGGATTGTAACATGACATTAACCA
>CM026387.1:82781454-82801563 GCA_014843695.1 Archivesica marissinica | reverse complement strand
TATACCTGTGTCTAGGTAATGCATTAGGTATACAAGTTCTACAATGACTATACTATACCTGTGTCTAGGTAATGCATTAGGTATACAAGTTCTAGTGATATACTATACCTGTGTCTAGGTAATGCATTAGGTATACAAGTTCTACAATGTTATACTATACCTGTGTCTAGGTAATGCATTAGGTATACAAGTTCTACAATGCTATACTATACCTGTGTCTAGGTAATGCATTAGGTATACAAGTTCTACTGATGGTGTTATACTATACCTGTGTCTAGGTAATGCATTAGGTATACAAGTTCTACTGATGGTGTTATACTATACCTGTGTCTAGGTAATGCATTAGGTATACAAGTTCTACTGATATCCATGGTGTTGGCGCCTTCACTTATAACAATTGCATCTTTAGGAATAAGTTTGTTTACCTGTTCAAAATATAAAACTTTGTATCAACCATTAAAATGCTTATCAAAACCAAACTAACTTGCTTTTGCAAACAGTGTAGAGCCAGATCAGGTTATATAAACTTACATGCAACTATATACAAACAACATCTTTATTTCTAATTATATTTAGAAGTACGATATGATATATCATACAAGATCTGTATTTAATGTCGGATTATATCTACATATAACATGTACTATAGATCTGTTTTATAGAGATGGCAATGAATGGTGATTTTGGCATTTGAATATCCGGATGATCTTCCGAACAAATATTCTAATATTCGTTAATTTCTTAAACTTTCGAATTGTACACGTTTTCTACTTTCTGTTTGCAGCACTGTGACGTAGCACCGTTTGCAACAGGGAGGTTGGGCCCCGTCAGAACCACGGTGGTGATGTTCTTTAGCAAGACACTTAAATCCACATTGTCTCTTCTCTCTCCCTCATGGCGATGGATTCTATCAGGAATGAGGTCGTCTTGAGAGCAATTAACCCATTGCACGCAAGCGGCCGATAAAATCACTTTTGCAAACAGCATAGAGCCAGATCAGTCGGAACAGAACATGCCATCTGATCAGGCTCTATGCTGTTTGATATTCGGATAGTGGAGCTAGGACATTTGGCTGAATAGCAAACAACACAGATCCTGATCAGACGCGGCGCTACGCCGCGGCTGATCTGGATCTATGTTGTTTGCAAATGTGATCTTATTTACTCAGTATGCAAAGAGTTAATCTGATGTTGTAAAAACATATTTCACAATGAAGCTAAAATAATGTCAATAGTTCATTACATACCTCATCAAAAGTAGCATAATAATTAAGCGGCACAGTTTTATCCTGCGACTGTTTTTGTACGCTGATTCTGTTCTTCTCCAGTTTATCGTTAAGAATATTCCACCAGGGGGCGGCAGGGTTAAACACAAACTTCTGGGGCTGTCTTGCTAGCTCTTCATTTATCTATAATTCGAAATAATTTAATTACGGATTCAGTGTGCTATTACCCATAGATACATCAATAGTTGTACAGGCTGTATGTATCATCAACCGCCATGTTTTCATTTGCCGCCCGTTTTCAAATTTGTTAGCGAATGACGTCACTGCTGTCAGTAACAGGTGCTTGGTTTATATTGTACACGCTATAACTGCCAAACAGGAAAAGGAGCACAAAACAGATAAATATTCACATTATATTTTGAAAATATGTAAATGTTGATGTTTGCATTAATATCATTCACATGTATCCTAACACTCCCTTAAGCAGAGGTATATAACTATATATAAAGTGAATCTAGCACTTTCAAGAGTTGCAGATAAGGAAATCCCACCCGAGGGCTGAAGATGCGTGCAAAGAACGAGGCTTTGCGACAGGACATTGTTATTATTCCCGCCACAGATCTATGACATAAATACCTGGGCAAGGATAGATTTAATATCTCCAGCGAGACCAACTGCCGGCGGAACATTGTTGCCAATCTCCTCAGGGCATATATCAACCTGTAAATAAAACAAAATATCTGGTTCATCACTTTGGCTGTTAATATAATCAACATACATGTTACTACATGTATAGATAATTATGACATTGCGTAAATTTGTATATAATATATGGCCGAAAGTTCTCCTCCATGGCCGCGTGGTCTCCTCCATGGCAGAGTGGTCTCCTCCATGGCCGAGTGGTCTCCTCCATGACTGAGTGGTCTCCTCCATGGCTGAGTGGTCTCCTCCATGGCCGAATGGTCTCCTCCATGGCCGAGTTATTTCCCATGGCAGAGTTATTTCTCCATGGCTGAGTGGTCTCCTCCATGGCTGAGTGGTCTCCTCCATGGCCGAGTGGTCTCCTCCATGGCCGAGTTATTTCTCCATGGCTGAGTGGTCTCCTCCATGGCTGAGTGGTCTCCTCCATGGCCGAGTTATTTCTCCATGGCTGAGTGGTCTCCTCCATGGCCGAGTGGTCTCCTCCATGGCCGAGTTATTTCTCCATGGCTGAGTGGTCTCCTCCATGGTAGAGTGGTCTCCTCCATGGCCGAGTGGTCTCCTCCATGGCCGAGTGGTCTCCTCCATGGCCGAGTGGTCTCCTCCATGGCTGAGTGGTCTCCTCCATGGCGAGTGGTCCCTCATGCCGAGTATTCTCCATGGCCGAGTGGTCTCCTCCATGGTAGTGGTCTCCTCCATGGCCGAGTGGTCTCCTCCATGGCTGAGTTATTTCTCCATGGCTGAGTGGTCTCCTCCATGGCGAGTGTTCTCCTCCATGGCCGAGTGGTCTCCTCCATGGCAGAGTGGTCTCCTCCATGGCCGAGTGGTCTCCTCCATGGCTGAGTGGTCTCCTCCATGACTGAGTGGTCTCCTCCATGGCTGAGTGGTCTCCTCCATGACTGAGTGGTCTCCTCCATGGCTGAGTGGTCTCCTCCATGGCCGAATGGTCTCCTCCATGGCCGAGTTATTTCTCCATGGCAGAGTGGTCTCCTCAATGGCTAAATTATCTCCTCCGTTACTGAGTATTCTGGAATGCCGTTGCTAGAACTCGCCATTCACTGCTTTGCCAAGGCTGTGAGTTTGCTCCCTTTCATGGACAAGTGATAAATGGTGGTAGGTGAGAATGTTGTCAGTCGCTTAAGTGGTTGGGAGAATTGAGTACTGGTTCTTACCCTGGAAATTTGGGTGGTATACTTTTCGGCCATAACAGATAACAAGACAATAATGTTAAGCCATTTGAATTTGGCCAGTAACTGGTAGAAATAGAAATATGCAGGAACAATAACTTGAAACGTTTTAAATTGGGAATGAAGATATTGTTTACCTGTATAATTTTTACATCAGGTCTAAATCTAGGTGGCGCTCCAAAATGAAGAATCCAGTTGAGCCGGGCACCGAGCAGTAATATAACATCAGCTTCCTGTAGTGCCCTGAAAATAAATAAATTAATTTCATTTATACAAATTTCTTTTAGCTAGATTGCGAAACAAGTTCTTATATTACAACTTATATTAATCACTCTCGAGACCTCATTCCTGATGCAATCCATCGACACGAGGGAGAGAAGAAGCAACGTGGAATTTAAATGCCTTGCCTAAGGGCACAATCATAATGGCTCTAGCGGGGCTCGAATTCCGGACCTAAGAAATTTAAAACATGAATAAATTGATTATGCAATTATTAGTTTTTGATTTTGGGGTTTAAAGACGCATAGGTCATATGGTGACTGTTCAGCTATTACTGGTGGAGGAAGACCCCAGGTGCCCCTTTGAGCAGTATTTCAGGCTCTGGCTGGCTGGGTAGACCCACTGACCTTCCACAGGTACAGTAAGCTGCATATGCAATGATTAGTTTTTGATTTTGGGGTTTAAAGACGCATAGGTCATATGGTGACTGTTCAGCTATTACTGGTGGAGGAAGACCCCAGGTGCCCCTTTGAGCAGTATTTCAGGCTCTGGTTGGCTGGGTAGACCCACTGACCTTCCACAGGTACAGTAAGCTGCATATGCAATGATTAGTTTTTGATTTTGGGGTTTAAAGACGCATAGGTCATATGGTGACTGTTCAGCTATTACTGGTGGAGGAAGACCCCAGGTGCCCCTTTGAGCAGTATTTCAGGCTCTCGCTGGCTGGGTAGACCCACTGACCTTCCACAGGTAAGCTGCATAGTTTCCTCACATGGATGAATTTGACACCCCCAGTGGGATTTGAAATTACAGCGGTAAGGGGCAAGTGATTTGAAATGAACAAACTTAATCAATCACTTGGCAACAGAATCCCCTATATGCTATGAATGTAAATGGTGGGCAACATTATACTTTCATAAAGACAGAAGTCATAAAGGTCATGAATTAGTACATGGCGAGATTAACTATATTTAGAAGCATATAATTAGGTACTTTCCAATGTCAAAATCTAGAATTTGAACTTGTCAGTGTGTACAAAACCTGAAAATGTAAACATTGATATAGATATCAATACTATGTGATTATGAATGCTAACGTTTATTACATTACATTCAGATTTGTCCTTAACAACCACCTCTGAATAAAGACCACCTGTAATCATTTATATCGCATAAAGCTACTATTAATGTATTTCAGCGTGTCAACAAAGACCATCTGTCCACAAAGCCTACCTGTCAACAAAGACCATCTGTCAACAAAGCCTACCTGTCAACAAAGACCAGCTGTCAACAAAACCCACTGGTAAAAAAGTCTACCTGTCAACAAAGATCACCTACAATCAAAGCCTAACTGTCAACAACGTCTACCTGTTAAGAAAGACTACCTGTTAACAAAGTCCACTGGTCAACAAAGCCTACATGTCAACAAATCCCATTGGTCAACAAAGACCACCTGTCAACAAAGACCATCTGTCAACAAAGACCACCTGTCAACAAAGCACACTGGTCAACAAAGCCTACCTGTCAACAAAGCATACCTGTCAACAAAGACCACATGTCAACAAAGACCATCTGTCAACAAAGATCACCAGTCAACAAAGACCATCTGTCAACAAAGACCACTGTCAACAAAGACCATCTGTCAACAAAGACCACCTGTCAACAAAGCATACCTGTCAACAAAGACCATCTGTCAACAAAGACCACTGTCAACAAAGACCACCTGTCAACAAAGTCCACTGTCTACAAAGCCGCTGGTCAACAATGATCACTGTCAACAAAGACCATCTGTCAACAAAGCACACTGGTCAACAAAGACCACATGTTAACAAAGACCACCTGTCAACAAAGACCACCTGTCAACAAATACAATCGGATTAGCACAGTTGTTAGCACGCTCACGTCTCATCAATCCAACCCGGGTTGGATCGGAAAGTATGTGAGACTGTCGCCAGTTTGGACAGGTAGGAGTTGTCTTGGTACTCCGGTTTCCTCCCACACGAATGACCACATATATACGATTTCATCCGCGCCAACAAGAGTGATTAATATAAGTTGGTAAAGCTTGTATCGCAGTCGTAAAATTCACAGTTTATACTAAGGTCAAATCAAGGTTAAGTGAAATCAAGTATGCTTTCTTGTGTCTAATACAGGTGTGGGTGGAGGAGGGGGTGGGGTGCATCTCTAGTTATTTATGATTGTTTCTGTTTGTTTGACTATATAAACTATGCTAATGTTACTACATTGTTACTTAGACCTAGCAGGAGCTACATTGTTACTGATGCACTTACTTAGACCTAGCTGGAGCTACATTGTTACTGATGCACTTACTTAGACCTAGCAGGAGCTACACTGTTACTGATGCACTTACTTAGACCTAGCTGGAGCTACATTGTTACTGATGCACTTACTTAGACCTAGCAGGAGCTACACTGTTACTGATGCACTTACTTAGACCTAGCAGGAACTACACTGGTACTGATGCACTTACATAGACCTAGCAGGATCTACATTGTTACTGATGCACTTACTTAGACCTAGCTGGAGCTATGTTGTTACTGCTGCACTTACTTAGACCTAGCTGGCGCTACATTGTTACTGATGCACTTACTTAGACCTAGCTGGAGCTATGTTGTTACTGATGCACTTACTTAGACCTAGCTGGAGCTACATTGTTACTGATGCACTTACTTAGACCTAGCTGGAACTACACTGTTACTGATGCACTTACTTAGACCTAGCAGGAGCTACATTGTTACTGATGCACTTACTTAGACCTAGCAGGAACTACATTGTTACTGATGCACTTACTTAGACCTAGCTGGAGTTACATTGTTACTGATGCACTTACATAGACCTAGCTGGAGCTACATTGTTACTGATGCACTTACTTAGACCTAGCTGGAGCTACATTGTTACTGATGCACTTACTTAGACCTAGCTGGAGCTACACTGTTACTGATGCACTTACTTAGACCTAGCTGGCACTACATTGTTACTGATGCACTTACTTAGACCTAGCAGGAGCTACACTGTTACTGATGCACTTACTTAGACCTAGCTGGAACTACACTGTTACTGATGCACTTACTTAGACCTAGCTGGAACTACACTGTTACTGATGCACTTACTTAGACCTAGCAGGAGCTACACTGTTACTGATGCACTTACTTAGACCTAGCAGGAACTACATTCTTACTGAGACACTTACTTAGACCTAGCTGGCGCTACATTGTTACTGATGCACTTACTTAGACCTAGCAGGAACTACATTGTTACTGATGCACTTACTTAGACCTAGCTGGAGCTATGTTGTTACTGATGCACTTACTTAGACCTAGCCGGAACTACATTGTTACTGATGCACTTACTTAGACCTAACAGGAGCTACACTGGTACTGATGCACTTACTTAGACCTAGCAGGAACTACATTGTTACTGATGCACTTACTTAGACCTAGCTGGAGCTACACTGGTACTGATGCACTTACTTAGACCTAGCAGGAACTACATTGTTACTGATGTACTTACTTAGACCTAGCTGGAACTACACTGTTACTGATGCACTTACTTAGACCTAGCTGGAGTTACATTGTTACTGATGCACTTACATAGACCTAGCTGGAGCTACATTGTTACTGATGCACTTACTTAGACCTAGCTGGAGCTACATTGTTACTGATGCACTTACTTAGACCTAGCTGGAGCTACACTGTTACTGATGCACTTACTTAGACCTAGCTGGCACTACATTGTTACTGATGCACTTACTTAGACCTAGCAGGAGCTACACTGTTACTGATGCACTTACTTAGACCTAGCTGGAACTACACTGTTACTGATGCACTTACTTAGACCTAGCTGGAACTACACTGTTACTGATGCACTTACTTAGACCTAGCTGGAGCTACATTGTTACTGATGCACTTACTTAGACCTAGCAGGAGCTACACTGTTACTGATGCACTTACTTAGACCTAGCAGGAACTACATTCTTACTGAGACACTTACTTAGACCTAGCTGGCGCTACATTGTTACTGATGCACTTACTTAGACCTAGCAGGAACTACATTGTTACTGATGCACTTACTTAGACCTAGCTGGAGCTATGTTGTTACTGATGCACTTACTTAGACCTAGCCGGAACTACATTGTTACTGATGCACTTACTTAGACCTAACAGGAGCTACACTGGTACTGATGCACTTACTTAGACCTAGCAGGAACTACATTGTTACTGATGCACTTACTTAGACCTAGCTGGAGCTACACTGGTACTGATGCACTTACTTAGACCTAGCAGGAACTACATTGTTACTGATGTACTTACTTAGACCTAGCTGGAACTACACTGTTACTGATGCACTTACTTAGACCTAGCTGGAGCTACATTGTTACTGATGCACTTACTTAGACCTAGCTGGAGCTATGTTGTTACTGATGCACTTACTTAGACCTAGCTGGAACTACATTGTTACTGATGCACTTACTTACACCTAGCTGGAGCTACATTGTTACTGATGCACTTACTTAGACCTAGCTGGAGCTACATTGTTACTGATGCACTTACTTAGACCTAGCTGGCACTACATTGTTACTGATGCACTTACTTAGACCTAGCTGGCACTACATTGTTACTGATGCACTTACTTAGACCTAGCTGGAGCTACATTGTTACTGATGCACTTACTTAGACCTAGCTGGAACTACACTGTTACTGATGCACTTACTTAGACCTAGCTGGCACTACATTGTTACTGATGCACTTACTTAGACCTAGCTGGCACTACATTGTTACTGATGCACTTACTTAGACCTAGCTGGAGCTACATTGTTACTGATGCACTTACTTAGACCTAGCTGGAGCTACATTGTTACTGATGCACTTACTTAGACCTAGCTGGAGCTATGTTGTTACTGCTGCACTTACTTAGACCTAGCTGGCGCTACATTGTTACTGATGCACTTACTTAGACCTAGCTGGAGCTATGTTGTTACTGATGCACTTACTTAGACCTAGCTGGAGCTACATTGTTACTGATGCACTTACTTAGACCTAGCTGGAACTACACTGTTACTGATGCACTTACTTAGACCTAGCTGGAGCTACATTGTTACTGATGCACTTACTTAGACCTAGCAGGAACTACATTGTTACTGATGCACTTACTTAGACCTAGCTGGAGCTACATTGTTACTGATGCACTTACATAGACCTAGCTGGAGCTACATTGTTACTGATGCACTTACTTAGACCTAGCTGGAGCTACATTGTTACTGATGCACTTACTTAGACCTAGCAGGAACTACACTGTTACTGATGCACTTACTTAGACCTAGCTGGAACTACATTGTTACTGATGCACTTACTTAGACCTAGCTGGAACTACATTGTTACTGATGCACTTACTTAGACCTAGCTGGAACTACATTGTTACTGATGCACTTACTTAGACCTAGCTGGAGCTACATTGTTACTGATGCACTTACTTAGACCTAGCTGGAACTACATTGTTACTGATGCACTTACTTAGACCTAGCTGGAGCTACATTGTTACTGATGCACTTACTTAGACCTAGCTGGAGCTACATTGTTACTGATGCACTTACTTAGACCTAGCAGGAACTACACTGTTACTGATGCACTTACTTAGACCTAGCTGGCGCTACATTGTTACTGATGCACTTACTTAGACCTAGCTGGAACTACACTGTTACTGATGCACTTACTTAGACCTAGCTGGAGCTACATTGTTACTGATGCACTTACTTAGACCTAGCTGGAGCTACATTGTTACTGATGCACTTACTTAGACCTAGCAGGAGCTACACTGTTACTGATGCACTTACTTAGACCTAGCTGGAGCTACATTGTTACTGATGCACTTACTTAGACCTAGCAGGAGCTACACTGTTACTGATGCACTTACTTAGACCTAGCAGGAACTACACTGTTACTGATGCACTTACTTAGACCTAGCTGGAGCTACATTGTTACTGATGCACTTACTTAGACCTAGCAGGAACTACATTGTTACTGATGCACTTACTTAGACCTAGCTGGAGCTATGTTGTTACTGATGCACTTACTTAGACCTAGCCGGAACTACATTGTTACTGATGCACTTACTTAGACCTAGCAGGAGCTACACTGGTACTGATGCACTTACTTAGACCTAGCAGGAACTACACTGTTACTGATGCACTTACTTAGACCTAGCTGGAGCTACACTGGTACTGATGCACTTACTTAGACCTAGCAGGAACTACATTGTTACTGATGCACTTACTTAGACCTAGCTGGAACTACACTGTTACTGATGCACTTACTTAGACCTAGCTGGAGCTACATTGTTACTGATGCACTTACTTAGACCTAGCTGGAGCTATGTTGTTACTGATGCACTTACTTAGACCTAGCTGGAACTACATTGTTACTGATGCACTTACTTACACCTAGCTGGAGCTACATTGTTACTGATGCACTTACTTAGACCTAGCTGGAGCTACATTGTTACTGATGCACTTACTTAGACCTAGCTGGCACTACATTGTTACTGATGCACTTACTTAGACCTAGCTGGCACTACATTGTTACTGATGCACTTACTTAGACCTAGCTGGAGCTACATTGTTACTGATGCACTTAATTAGACCTAGCTGGAACTACACTGTTACTGATGCACTTACTTAGACCTAGCTGGCACTACATTGTTACTGATGCACTTACTTAGACCTAGCTGGCACTACATTGTTACTGATGCACTTACTTAGACCTAGCTGGAGATACATTGTTACTGATGCACTTACTTAGACCTAGCTGGAGCTACATTGTTACTGATGCACTTACTTAGACCTAGCTGGAGCTACATTGTTACTGATGCACTTACTTAGACCTAGCTGGAGTACATTGTTACTGATGCACTTACTTAGACCTAGCTGGAACTACATTGTTACTGATGCACTTACTTAGACCTAGCTGGAACTACATTGTTACTGATGCACTTACTTAGACCTAGCTGGCACTACATTGTTACTGATGCACTTACTTAGACCTAGCTGGAGCTACATTGTTACTGATGCACTTAGACCTAGCAGGCGCTACATTGTTACTGATGCACTTACTTAGACCTAGCTGGAGCTACATTGTTACTGATGCACTTAGTTAGACCTAGCAGGAGCTACATTGTTACTGATGCACTTACTTAGACCTAGCTGGAGCTACATTGTTACTGATGCACTTACTTAGACCTAGCAGGAACTACACTGTTACTGATGCACTTACTTAGACCTAGCAGGAACTACATTGTTACTGATGCACTTACTTAGACCTAGCTGGAGCTACACTGGTACTGATGCACTTACTTAGACCTAGCAGGAGCTACATTGTTACTGATGCACTTACTTAGACCTAGCAGGAACTACACTGTTACTGATGCACTTACTTAGACCTAGCAGGAACTACATTGTTACTGATGCACTTACTTAGACCTAGCTGGAACTACATTGTTACTGATGCACTTACTTAGACCTAGCTGGAACTACATTGTTACTGATGCACTTACTTAGACATAGCTGGAGCTACATTGTTACTGAGGCACTTACTTAGACCTAGCTGGAACTACATTGTTACTGATGCACTTACTTAGACCTAGATGGAGCTACATTGTTACTGATGCACTTACTTAGACATAGCTGGAGCTACATTGTTACTGAGGCACTTACTTAGACCTAGCAGGAACTACACTGTTACTGATGCACTTACTTAGACATAGCTGGAGCTACATTGTTACTGATGCACTTACTTAGACCTAGCTGGAGCTACATTGTTACTGAGGCACTTACTTAGACATAGCTGGAGCTACATTGTTACTGAGGCACTTACTTAGACCTAGCTGGAGCTACACATAGCGGATGTTCATCTGGTAGTGTACCTTTACCCATGGGTGTTGGCAGAAATGGCAATTTACAACTCTCTACTAGCGACTTCAGTTCAACCTCACACTGGGAGTAACTTGCACCTAAAATACAAGGAATTGAATGGCCTGAAGTGTCACTTTTCAAATAAACGAAACTGGATCTTCCACGAACAAGGAACGTAATGTTGAGGGTTCTACCATTAAACAATTCGGGCTTGTATCAAACACCAGGATGTCTAAGAGAAATTTCAACTGGGCTAACCTTTAGCATGGTACATACATAAAAATACATACATTTGTAATCCATAAAATAAAGAACGAGACATACACACGTTCACTTCTTGGCTATTGTTATTTACTACGTAGATAAAACAGGATATAACAATGAAATTTGAATGTATGTTTTACGTTTATTTATCGTCGTTACCGGTTGCCCATATGAGCGACGCCTCCTGAAGAGATTAGTTATTTTAGATTTTGGAGGATGAGCAACGCCTCCTGAAGAGATTAGTTATTTTAGATTTTGGAGGATAGTGCAATGATACAGATAGAGATCCATTCCAGAATCTCCTCTGGTTCTTTTACGTGCATGGTGTAAAGCACCGACACGAGACCTCGGTTTAACGTCCCATCTGAATGGGGGATCGAACCTGCGATCCCTGGATTACCAGTCCAGCGTGTTACCACTGGACTACAGATCCTCTGAAATTTGAATCCACCACCATCTACAAGTCACTCGGGAAAGTTCGGAAATGACCAGTGATACTAATTTGCATACAATGCACAATAAATCAGACTTTATCTGCCAAGGGAGGTAATAGAAAATTAGAGATGTCTCTCATTGGTAACAACCTATTTCTAGTCTCTCATTGGTAACAACCTTTTTAGAAATTATGACAAACATTTTGAACACATATGACTTTAAATATGCATACCTTTTCCAACAATGACCAGAGGTTTCTTAGCAGTAGCCAACAAATCAACAGCTTTCCTGATATCATCAGCGGCTGCACAAATCTTTGGTGGGGGCGGACACTTTGGTAGGTAGCGTACACCACTCTCCTTTACAGTGGCCATCACAAAGCTACCCGGAATATCAATATACACCGGGCCCGGGCGACCGTATATGCTACTTCTGTATGCCTGCAAACAAATGGTGTCATTCACTCACTGATCAGATACAAAAAAGTCAATCCTTGGCCTTGATGTTATAAAATATTTCTCCAATTTCAAATTCAGTCTCGAGCTTCTGATTGGTTCAGCTGTGAGTAAATCTCAGAATCAACCAATCAACTGTAGCTAGTGATCTGAGAAAAGCTTAATAACCTTCGACCCAGTATGCGCTTATCAATGTTTCCTGCTAGGAGGATTATCAGATAGGTGCACATAAATAGAGGGAATTAGATTAAGCAGGACCAATGACTAATACTGCTGGGTAATCATGCTCTGTTCTTAAATATAAGCATATAAGGTGGGTATAGTTTTAGTTAATACAAATTTATTTTAGCTCCATTGTGAAACAAGTTCTTACAACTTTAATTAACCACTCTTGAGATTTCATTCCTGATGGAATCCATCGCCATATCGTCGTATTGACAATGGCGTCAAGAGGTGCTTCTATGAGGGAAAGGTTTATTATGAACATTGGTTTGGCTACTACATTGTCAATGTATGTCATATTGGCAATGGTGTCCAGAGGTGCTTCTATGAGAGAAAGGTTTATTATGAACATTTGTTTGGCTACTACATTTTCAATGTATGTTGTATTGGCAATGGTGTCAAGAGGTGCTTCTATGAGGGAAAGGGTTAAAAGAATAGTCAGTTCCATATTAGATGAAGACAAGTTGAAGTTTGGATTACAGGGGTAAATTACAATTGAAAATTCACATACATGTACATTTTTAAAAATCTGTTTGGCATTCACAAAAGAGGGATTCCGTTTACAATAAACAAATAAGGGAAGAATTCGGAACAACGAAATGTTTCGGTTTGAATTCCAGTTTGGAGGGTGTGTGTGTGTGTGTGTGTGTGGGGGTGATATTTGATCGGTTTCACAGTAATATAAATGGTTTTAAGAAAATGGCCCAAACAACTTGAAATATGTTTAAGTAGGTCACCTTTTCTACGTAGTATGGTATTCTTTCAATCCTGCTCGGCTGGCATGAGAACTTGGTATACAGTCTGGCACTCTCCACCTGTGGGTACTCCTGGAATGCCCCCATCTTGTCTTGGTCACGCTCCGACGACCCACCAATCACGATCATCGGCCTGCAAATTACATCACAGCTGATGAGTAAACATACTGTTCTTATGAAGTAGCTTTTCTTTTTTGATTTGGAGGCACCTAGCGGATAACCCATTTATTTCCATTTATAAACATATAGCATACAACATGCATATAGTTGTCATGGTTATATATATACAAAATTTTGCAGAAAAATATTATGCGTAAGGCGCTCAACAAACCTAAATGCACTATATGGAGAACTTGGTTGTCTTCCCATGTCGATACGCAGACAACTACTAATGGTCAAATATTGGTTAAAATTATTGACTTTACCAGAAGATTCCTTACTTTATAAAACTTACCAACTGTTGAAAACTGATGTTGAAAACAAAAATTATCACAACAAAATGAACTGGGCTTATCAGTTAAAAAATATTATCGATACATGCGGACTGTCCTATTTGTGGCAAAACCAGTCAAGAATGCTTATTAATTACAATACTATAAAATCACGCATATTAGACATATATTATCAACGCTGGTATACTGCTATCAATAACTCTGCACGTTTAGAGACATACAGTTTGTTTAAAAATGAATTTATCTTTGAAACGTACCTTGATTTTATTAAAGAAAACAAATACAGAATTGCCCTTACACGATTTAAAACATCATCGCATGATTTAGCTATTGAGCGTGGTCGTTACCTACACCTGCCACGAAACGAAACGAAAGATTATGTATTTATTGTAATTCGAGAATTTTGGAAAATGAATATCATTTCATACTAATCTGCCCACATTATGCAACTTTAAGATCGAAATTTATTAAAAGATATTACCATACCTGGCCAACTATACAGAAATTTATTAATCTCTTGTCATGCAAATCCCAAAAAATCACTATCGATCTTTCCAAATTTATATATTTTGCAAATAAACAACGAACCTAACACCTTTTTATATCATATACATGTATTTGAATACTAATAACCTATAATTATGCTCTTTTGTAAAATTCCATGTCACTACCTGTTTCTACTGTTTAATTGCTATAAACATGTGTCTGTTTTATGCAATAAACTTATTGTATTGTATTGTATTGTATTGTATTGTATATACACTTTTACCATAACAGATATACATACATGTACACATATTGTATTTGATGCATAGGCATTTCCTTTACAGATTCCAAGACACTAACATTATTAAACAAACCAATATCACTACACTATGCAGGTTCAATCCCCCGTCTGACCCTAATAAAATTAACAGTCTTTCAGATGGGACGTTAAACCGAGGTCTCGTGTCGGTGCTTTACACCATGCACGTAAAAGAACCAGAGGAGATTCTGGAATTGGTCTCTGTCTGTATCATGCACTATCCTCCAAAATCTAAATTAACTAATCTCTTCAGGAGGTGTCGCTCATATGGGCAACCGGTAGCGCACTCACTGCACTTCTGAGAGTTAAACAGAAGCGTCATGTTGACTTAAGGATAACGAAATTCCTGAAGAGCGGAACTACCTGGAGATATGTGTCCTGGCCAGTTGGTGAGCGAGGAAATGAGTTCTTCAATACGAAATACAGAAAGACACTATATATGTTGTATTTCTTGTCCGTACTTCTTCACTTTTGTATCCAAGAATTAAACAACCTAACCAACAAATTTTCTTGTTTCCATTTATATTTTATATAAAATAATGAAAAATAATTACCAGCAGTTTTCCATGGCATTAGACATGCCAGCCAATGCGTGTACGAGCCCTGGGCCTGACACAACCAAACATACTGCAGGCCTGCAAAACATGTACAGTGAAACCCCTCTAATCCAGACTTCTTCCAGACAAGACAAAAAGTTTAGAGCGGGTTCTGGAATAGAGGGGTTTTTATTACAATGAAAATAGAAACATTTGAGACTGAAGAAAATATTTGGTTGGGTGGGGGATCCAGATTAGAGGGGTGCTACTTAATAGTATGCACATGTATTAAGCTTAGAAAAACATCATTTACAAAGTTAACCCCTAACCTGCCAATCACAAGTACAGTCACTTTTGCAAACAGCATAGAACCAGATCAGACTCTACGCTGTTTGCTATTCGGATAGTGGCACTACAACACCTGTCTGAAGAGCAAACAACATAGACCCTGATCAGACACAGCGTTACCCAGGATGTGGATGTTGAGTAACCATCACGTTGCAGGTACAAGATTTGTGTGAAATTATTTCAAAACATGCCGATCGGTTTGAAATGTATGGAGCAGGTACAAAGTAAAGTATTACGGTTGTTGACTCCAAATCTCTTGCCCCTCACTTCTGTATGTTCACATGCCCCTGGGGATGTTGTATTATCTCTGTGTTATAAACATATCCAGCTGGTTGAGCTTCAGAAGGTCAGTGGTTCTATCTGACTGACTTGTGACTGAAATAATGCTCACATGTGTACACGGGGACTTGGTTTATACAAATTTATTTTAGCTTGATTGCGAAACAAGTTCTTACACTTATATTAATCACTCTGGAGACCTCATTCCTAATGGAATCCATCAACACGAGGGAGAGAGAAGCGGCAACATGGAATTTAAATGCCTTGCCTAAAGGAACAATCATAACGGCTCCAGCGAGGCTCGAACTCCGGGCTTTTCACACCTGAAGTGAATGTGCCACCATTGCGCTATCACGACCTCCACCCGTGGACTTCCACCAATAAATACTGGAATGTCACAGTGCGACCGTAGCTGTTGCTGCAAATTTAACACTAATCCTGAACTAAAGATATGCTATATTTTATAACTACACTTTTGTACTATCAATGAGAGATATCGGTCAGTTACTGCCCCTGAATACTCCCTAAAAGTATATATGTCCTCTTAAGTGGTTTCCTCTGTTTTTAAATTACTATATCTCGACAATATCCTACAGAATATGTATACAGAAATCGCTTTTAGGCAACATTGACGGTGAAAGGGTTAAAAACAAAGGATTCCAACGGAAAGGACCGACATACATTTCGGGATAAATCAGACTTAATAGTGTGACATTTACATGTATATGGTGTTTTTTAACTCAACAATATTATAGTGTACAGCATTATTATAAATGCATACATGTTGTGTATCTAAACACTTACTTTCCTGTCATATACCCAATGGCAGAGGCAGCATACGAAGCCTGGAAGACAGATATATTTCCAATCATTTCACTTATCAGCCTCAGCCTAGATCAGAATATTTGGGAGAAGTGAGAAAACATGTGACTGCATCCTTAGTTTAAACAATATTTCTTTCTTTGAATAAACATAGTCAAGTATAAATATTATGTACATACATGTAGGATTAAGGAGAAAACAACCTGCTTGTATGGTTACCTCTTTCCTATGTACATACATGTAGGATTGAGGAGAAAGCAATCTGCTTATATGGTTACCTCTTTCCTATGTACATACATGTAGGATTGAGGAGAAAACAACCTGCTTGTATGGTTACCTCTTTCCTATGTACATACATGTAGGATTAAGGAGAAAGCAACCTGCTTGTATGGTTACCTCTTTCCTATGTACATACATGTAGGATTGAGGAGAAAGCAACCTGCTTGTATGGTTACCTCTTTCCTATGTACATACATGTAGGATTGAGGAGAAAACAACCTGCTTGTATGGTTACCTCTTTCCTATGTACATACATGTAGGATTAAGGAGAAAGCAACCTGCTTGTATGGTTACCTCTTTCCTATGTACATACATGTAGGATTGAGGAGAAAACAACCTGCTTGTATGGTTACCTCTTTCCTATGTACATACATGTAGGATTAAGGAGAAAGCAACCTGCTTGTATGGTTATCTCTTTCCTATGTACATACATGTAATTAAGGAAAAAGCAACCTGCTTGTATGGTTACCCCTATGTACATACATGCAGGATTGAGGAGAAAGCAACCTGCTTGTATGGTTATATCCCTACATACATGTAGGATTGAGGATAAAGCAACCTGCTTGTATGGTTACCCCCTACGTACACACATGTAGGATTAAGGAGAAAGCAACCTGCTTGTATGGTTACCTCTTTCCTATGTACATACATGTAGGATTAAGGAGAAAGCAACCTGCTTGTATGGTTACCTCTTTCCTATGTACATACATGTAGGATTAAGGAGAAAGCAACCTGCTTGTATGGTTACCTCTTTCCTATGTACACACAGTAGAATTAGTAATAAGCAACCCTCGCTTCAGTCAAAGGTACGGATCACCCCTCTACATTTACATACTGCCCTAGGCAAGGCATTAAAATCAACAGCCTCTTCTATCTCTACCTCTTTCCTATGTACACCATCAGGAATAAGGCAGAAAGTGATTAATATAAGGTAATAACTTTTTCCAATCAGCTAAAATAAATGTGTATAAACAATATGTACATACATGCAGGATTAAGTAAAAAGCAACCTGCTTGTATGGTTACCTCTTTCCTATGACATACATGCAGGATTGAGGAGAAAGCAACCTGCTTGTATGCTTACCTCTTTCCTACGAATCTTTTACAAAACATAACAAAATTACTATCAAATACATGTATTGAGTAGCTCAATAGTTTTTGAATGTGAGAACAATATATTAATTTCTAAATAGATATTAAGATATGATGGTGGTTGTGCAACAGAACGACAAATGCACTTATCATCAAACTACACAATCAGGGTCCCTAGGGCGACCACCTTGCCCATCTCGCCCTCTAAAACGAGTCCTGGTAACTACAGATATCTAGATCAACTAATAATATTTTACTTATAAGAAATTGGTTCCCCAGTGCCAATAAATATAAGAAGACAATACATGTACACGATGTACATGTATGTCCATATATTCTTTTAAAATAGTACATCATGGTTTATTACTGAATTTTACAGCAAACAAAAGTTAGAAAAATGTCTCTTGACTTACAGCCTGTTCATTTCTCATGGCGATGAATTTGATGCCTTCCTGTTGAAATGCCATAGCCACCTCAATGACTGGGATGCCAACAATACCAAATACATACTCTACACCCTGTATATAGATAATAATTATAATATATAAATACTCGACACACCCTGTATATAGATAACAACACCCACACCAACATGGCAACACATAGCAACATTACCCATACCCGTACCATCATGGCAACACATAGCAACAACACCCATATCAACATGGCAGCACATAGCAATGATACTAGCTTTGTTTTTTTGTTTTTGTGGCAAATAGCTATTGTTGCTAGTGTTTATTGTGGTACATCCGACTCAAAATAAAGTTCAATCTTGTATCTAGCACCAACATGGCAACACAATGTGACATAGCAACATTACCCATACAAACATGGCAACTCATATCAACAACACCCACACCATCAATACCTGTACCAACATGGCAACACACAGCAACAATACCTCCATCAACATGATACACCTGCACCAACATGACAACACATATAGCAATTACACAAACAGTGCAGTTTTATTTAATTAGTATTGATATAATGAAATTGAACACTAGCAAAGAGAGCCCAATGGTTGATAACGAGCTCTAGGCAAGCGAGCACTTTAGCGAGCTTTACAGCTGCGCGACTTGAGAAAAGAATGTTGATATTGATCTTAATTTTTTTTCATTTCACCAAAATTCGACATGGATGTACAGGAAAGATTCACTGATGTAAAAAAATGAAAACGAGACACAGTGGGGTTTCTATGTTCTAATTTATGCACGTAATTATGGTTTTGGCTCCGTTTGTACCAGAAAATCTACAATATTATGGTATAGTGTAAACAATTTTTGGCAAATAAAATAAGTGCCAATTGAATGAATGTAATAACACATCGTTGGAAATTGTTTATTTTCAATAGTCGCAACTGAAAGGAGCCTCTCAGATTGTCTCTCTTAATGTCGAATTGAAATATAAATGGCTGCCAGTGCACATGGAAATCTGACGTCTACAAGAAGCACATAATCGTTGCCATCAAATCTATCTTCGGTAGATATCAAATCCCTCGCAGGGATAGGAATGTAGTCATCTCTCTCCTATACTCTCTACTAGTCTCTAGTTCAGTTGTTGATTTTGGCTTCAACCTTTTATTGGCTTACCCTGTTGCTATGTAGTGCCTATTTCACATTATTTAGATACACTATAACTACTCCAAGTGACTACATTGTATGTCTATGATTCAGATTGCTTTGAGACCTTGCCTTATTGATATTATATTTAGCTCTCGTGTGATCCAAGTTTTTGAAATGGGCTCCAATAGTATCGTCAACATCCCTGATATCAGCCCTCACCTGGTTTCGGCCTTTGTTTATTCGCGTGATTTTTGTTTACTTCCAGCATGCGAATGACATCATTGCTCTAAAAACAGATGCTTTGAGACTTTGCCGTATTCATATTATATTTAGCTCTCGTGTGATCCAAGTTTATGAAATGGGCTCCAATGTTATTAAATTGATGACAAGAGGCAAGCCGTGGGCAGACAAAACATCGGCAAGAATAGTGCAAACATGCATCAATAGGATAGTATCCACAGAGGCCGCTCATAGTGGCGTCCGCGGACTAGTGGTAAAGTGTCGGATTTGGAATCGAAGGGTCCAGTGTACGATACTCGATCAGGGC
>CM026387.1:82621504-82780454 GCA_014843695.1 Archivesica marissinica | reverse complement strand
TACAACTTTTCTTCAATCTCAAACTCAGTCTCAAGCTTCTGATTGGTTGAGCCGAGTGTGAAACTCACAATCAACCAATCAAATTTCTTGAGTTCGAGATCTGAGAAAAGTTTTATAACCTCTGGGCCAGGACGTCTTAATGTCCAGATTTCTTGCACATCTATGTCTTAGAATATAGAGATCAATATTTGAAGCATATCTCAATGTCATATCTGAAGTAACTGTATTGCGATGTCTTAATTGAAAATGTTCATTCTAATAATTCGGTACAAGAGTGTGCATAATTTTGTATATTGTTACTGCTTTTTGAAAAATAATCCGTTGGTCAAAAGTCATTATATTAATTTCAGACATTAATTCACGCAAAGAAATATAATCTTAGCCCAGAATGTATTTACATGCTCGTCTCTGCAATCTTAACAGTGTGTCAATATTTTGTTGGGTGGTGTTTCCCCATATGATACAGATTACCGTATTTTACCTAATAGCCAAATGCTTGTTGAAATCTTTTTCATAACATAATTTATATGTGAGTCCCATTTTAATGAATCCTGTATGTTGTGCAAAATATATGAAAAATAAACACTATTTGCACGGAATGTTATTATTGTCATATATAAATAGTAATGTATTATATAAATACATTAATCTATTTAATATACGACATCATTGATTTACCATGACTTTGTACTATAAATATTATATATTTGTCTTATGCATATCGTCTGCTATCATTTTCGCGCCTAAAAATATCAAATCTATTTTATCGGGAATGATTGCACAAGTGGCCTGTGTAATTTTAAAAGGCCGAATCTGTTGATGTGCGGAAAATCTTAATAATATTAGGCAACGTAACAGATGTTACGGCGGCTTCAAGTCTAGATGACCATCGCTGGTCCGTATATATGAAATGGAATGTATTAACCAAAGCAGACTGGTAATCCAGGGATCGCAGGTTCGATCCCCCGTCTGACCCTAATAAAAGTAATAGTCTTTCAGATGGGACGTTAATCCGAGGTCTCGTGTCGGTGCTTTACACCGTGAACGTAAATGAACCAGAGGAGATTCTGGAATTGGTCTATGTCTGTATCATGCACTATCCTCCAAAATCTAAAATAACTAATCTCTTCAGGAGGCGTCGCTCATATGGGCAACCGGTAGCGACGATAAATAAACGTAAAACATTTTACTACATGCCTAATGAGCGAGTATATTCCAATAAGACAACATGACTAGTTATATTACAGAGGTAGGAGTATTAACATGGGAATTGTGCCACCAATTCGTACCGTAATAGAGACGATCCTATCCAAGTAAATAGAATAGTTGGTGACAAGGAGTTCATAATGGTGGGACCGAAGAAATGGTCAAATATTAAATTGACCAAGCTGCTAAAGTCAATAATCATATACTTACGTATGGTTAGTAACTGAAATGGTCATCATAGATGTATATGTACACATACCATTCTGTAAATGTAGTTCAGTACGTATGGTTAGTAACTGAAATGGTCATCATAGATGTATATGTACACATACCATTCTGTAAATGTAGTTCAGTACGTATGGTTAGTAACTGAAATGGTCATCATAGATGTATATGTACACATACCATTCTGTAAATGTAGTTCAGTACGTATGGTTAGTAACTGAAATGGTCATCATAGATGTATATGTACACATACCATTCTGTAAATGTAGTTCAGTACGTATGGTTAGTAACTGAAATGGTCATCATAGATGTATATGTACACATACCATTCTGTAAATGTAGTTCAGTACGTATGGTTAGTAACTGAAATGGTCATCATAGATGTATATGTACACATACCATTCTGTAAATGTAGTTCAGTACGTATGGTTAGTAACTGAAATGGTCATCATAGATGTATATGTACACATACCATTCTGTAAATGTAGTTCAGTACGTATGGTTAGTAACTGAAATGGTCATCATAGATGTATATGTACACATACCATTTTGTAAATGTAGTTCAGTACGTATGGTTAGTAACTGAAATGGTCATCATAGATGTATATGTACACATACCATTCTGTAGATGTAGTTCAGTACGTATGGTTAGTAACTGAAATGGTCATCATAGATGTATATGTACACATACCATTCTGTAAATGTAGTTCATTATGTATGGTTAGTAACTGAAATGGTCGTCATAGATGTATATGTACACATACCATTATGTAAATGTAGTTCAGTACGTATGGTTAGTAACTGAAATGGTCATCATAGATGTATATGTACATATACCATTCTGTAAATGTAGTTCATTACGTATGGTTAGTAACTGAAATGGTCATCATAGATGTATATGTACACATACCATTCTGTAAATGTAGTTCAGTACGTATGGTTAGTAACTGAAATGGTCATCATAGATGTATATGTACACATACCATTCTGTAACTGTAGTTCAGTACGTATGGTTAGTAACTGAAATGGTCATCATAGATGTATATGTACACATACCATTCTGTAACTGTAGTTCAGTACGTATGGTTAGTAACTGAATGGTCATCATAGATGTATATGTACACATACCATTCTGTAAATGTAGTTCATTATGTATGGTTAGTAACTGAAATGGTCATCATAGATGTATATGTACATATACCATTCTGTAAATGTAGTTCATTACGTATGGTTAGTAACTGAAATGGTCATCATAGATGTATATGTACACATACCATTCTGTAACTGTAGTTCAGTACGTATGGTTAGTAACTGAAATGGTCATCATAGATGTATATGTACACATACCATTCTGTAAATGTAGTTCATTACGTATGGTTAGTAACTGAAATGGTCATCATAGATGTATATGTACATATACCATTCTGTAAATGTAGTTCATTACGTATGGTTAGTAACTGAAATGATCATCATAGATGTATATGTACACATACCATTCTGTAACTGTAGTTCAGTACGTATGGTTAGTAACTGAAATGGTCATCATAGATGTATATGTACACATACCATTCTGTAAATGTAGTTCAGTACGTATGGTTAGTAACTGAAATGGTCATCATAGATGTATATGTACACATACCATTCTGTAACTGTAGTTCAGTACGTATGGTTAGTAACTGAAATGGTCATCATAGATGTATATGTACACATACCATTCTGTAACTGTAGTTCAGTACGTACGCACATTAACTTATAATATTTCATTTTCTCTTACGCAGGAATTTGAGTCCACAATTCTCATTCCCCATAACAATGAAGATACTATAGATGACGAGTTCGGGGTACGGTTATGTTCATACATAGACCGAGTACATGATGGCACTATCTACTATCGACACTTCCTTGTTGGCGTCAGACACGATGGACCCGCGGCACAGATGCAAATTGAGTATGCTAAAGTTATATTCCTGTACACACTGTTTATTCCTGTCACACTCTGTACAAATGGTGCTGTCGTGCATTGGTTTGTATACACTGATTGTCACAATCCGTAGAAGTGGTGCTGTCATGCAATGGTTTGTATACACTGATTGTCACAATCTGTAGAAGTGGTGCTGTCATGCAATGGTTTGTATACACTGATTGTCACAATCTGTAGAACTGGTGCTGTCATGCAATGGTTTGTATACACTGATTGTCACAATCCGTAGAAGTGGTGCTGTCATGCAATGGTTTGTATACACTGATTGTCACAATCTGTAGAACTGGTGCTGTCATGCAATGGTTTGTATACACTGATTGTCACAATCTGTAGAACTGGTGCTGTCATGCAATGGTTTGTATACACTGATTGTCACAATCCGTATAACTGGTGCTGTCATGCAATGGTTTGTATACACTGATTGTCACAATCTGTAGAACTGGTGCTGTCATGCAATGGTTTGTATACACTGATTGTCACAATCTGTAGAAATGGTGCTGTCACGCAATGGTTTGTACAAACTGATTGTCACAATCTGTAAAAGTGATGCTGCCATGCAATGGTGTCTACGAACGGATTGTCACAATCCGTAGAAATGGTGCTGTCATGCAATGATGTGTACAAACTGATTGTCACAATCTGTAGAAATGGTGCTGTCAAGCAATGGTGTGTACAAACTGATTGTCACAATCCGTAGAAGTTGTGCTGTCATGCAATGGTGTGTACGAACGGATTGTCACAATCTGTAGAAATGGTGCTGTCATGCAATTGTGTGTACGAACGGATTGTCACAATCTGTAGAAATGGTGCTGTCATGCAATGGTGTGTACGAACGGATTGTCACAATCTGTAGAAATGGTGCTGTCATGCAATGGTGTGTACGAACGGATTGTCACAATCTGTAGAAATGGTGCTGTCATGCAATGGTGTGTATACAAACTGAGTGTTACAATCCGTAGAACTGTTGCTGTCATGCAATGGTTTGTCCAAACTGATGGTCACAATTCCAAGACTGGCTTATTCACATCAGGGTGTGTGGCTGGGGCTAGGTAAATGGCTTGTAGACACGTAATGTAAACTACCACGAATGAACATACTTATCTACACTCCACTATTTTTATCCACAATACAAATATTTTATTAGCATAAAACATAAAGACAATGTATATAGCCAATACATACGTGTGAATATACCATTAGTAAGCTGTGCCTTAGATTTGTAAATAGTAATAATATGCAATACTTATAGGAACCTTCTCCGCCTTATATATTGTATATGTATGCATGTATTATATATGTATTGTATATGTATGCATGTATTGTATATGTATTGTATATGTATGTATGTATTGTATATGTATGTATGTATTGTATATGTATGTATGTATTGTATATGTATGCATGTATTGTATATGTATGTATGTATTGTATATGTATGTATGTATCGTATATGTATGTATGTATTGTATATGTATGCATGTATTGTATATGTATGCATGTATTGTATATGTATGCATGTATTGTATATGTATGCATGTATTGTATGCATGTATTGTATATGTATGCATGTATTGTATATGTATGCATGTATTGTATATGTATGCATGTATTGTATATGTATGTATGTATTGTATATGTATGCATGTATTATATATGTATGCATGTATTGTATATGTATGTATGTATTGTATATGTATGCATGTATTGTATATGTATGCATGTATTGTATATGTACGCATGTATTGTATATATATATGCATGTATTGTATATGTACGCATGTATTGTATATGTACGCATGTATTGTATATGTATGTATGTATTGTATATGTATGTATGTATTGTATATGTATGTATGTATTGTATATGTATGTATGTATTGTATATGTATGCGTGTATTGTATATGTATGTATGTATTGTATATGTATGTATGTATGTATTGTATATGTATGTATGTATTGTATATGTATGTATGTATTGTATATGTATGTATGTATTGTATATGTATGTATGTATTGTATATGTATGTATGTATTGTATAGGTATGTATGTATTGTATATGTATGTATGTATTGTGTATGTATGTATGTATTGTATATGTATGTATGTATTGTATATGTATGCATGTATTATATATGTATGCATGTACATGTATTGTATATGTATGCATGTATTGTATATGTATGTATGCATGTATTGTATATGTATGCATGTACATGTATTGTATATGTATGCATGTATTGTATATGTATGCATGTATTGTATATGTATGCATGTATTGTATGCATGTATTGTATATGTATGCATGTATTGTATATGTATGTATGTATTGTATATGTATGTATGTATGTATGTATTGTATATGTATGTATGTATTGTATATGTATGTATGTATTGTATATGTACGCATGTATTGTATATGTATGCATGTATTGTATATGAATGCATGTATTGTATATGTACGCATGTATTGTATATGTATGTATGTATTGTATATGTATGTATGTATTGTATATGTATGTATGTATTGTATATGTATGTATGTATTGTATATGTATGTATGTATGTATTGTATATGTATGCATGTATTGTATATGTATGCATGTATTGTATATGTATGTGTATTGTATATGTATGTATGTATGTATTGTATATGTATGCATGTATTGTATATGTATGTATGTATTGTATATGTATGCATGTATTGTATATGTATGTATGTATGTTGTATATGTATGTATGTAGTTGTATATGTATGCGTGTATTGTATATGTATGCATGTATTTATGTATGTATTGTATATGTACGCATGTATTGTATATGTATGCATGTATTGTATATGTACGCATGTATTGTATATATATAATATATATATATGATGTATTGTATATGTACGCATGTATTGTATATGTATGTATGTATTGTATATGTACGCATGTATTGTATATGTATATATGTATTGTATATGTATGTATGTATTGTATATGTACGCATGTATTGTATATGTATGTATGTATTGTATATGTATGTATGTATTGTATATGTACGCATGTATTGTATATGTATGCATGTATTGTATATGTATACGTGTATTGTATATGTACGCATGTATTGTATATATATATGCATGTATTGTATATGTACGCATGTATTGTATATGTATGCATGTATTGTATATGTAGGTATGTATTGTATATGTACGCATGTATTGTTTATATACGCATGTATTGTATATGTATGCATGTATTGTATATGTATGTATGTATTATATATGTATGTATGTATTTATTGTATATGTACGCATGTATTGTATATGTACGTATGTATTGTATATGTACGCATGTATTGTATATATGTATGCATGTATTGTATATGTACGCATGTATTGTATATATGTATGCATGTATTGTATATGTACGTATGTATTGTATATGTACGCATGTATTGTATATATATGCATGTATTGCACATGTCTTGCCATTTTCATGTTCTATGTAAAGTTTTTAAAGTATGAACGTTATTATTTTACAACGATTGCGAAGCAAGTTTTAACAACTGATATTAATCACTCTCGTTGGCGCGGATATTAATCACTCTCGTTGGCGCGGATATTAATCACTCTCGTTGGCGCGGATATTAATCACTCTCGTTGGCGCGGATATTAATCACTCTCGTTGGCGCGGATATTAATCACTCTCGTTGGCGCGGATATTAATTTGTTGGGGGTTTTTACTCTCGTTGGCGCGGATGAGAGCGTATATGTGGCCTTTAGTAACATCATATGCTGTATTGGCTTGATGTAATATTGAAACTAAACTTGTTATATTTACTTCCACCTGGCTATCGTATCGGATGAAACAGTGTGTAATGTTACTCCTTTGTTTATTCGCAGTAACAACGACGAATTAGTACTTCTTCGTGATTTATACCCGGAAGATATCTTTCTACCAGAACATACACATACGGAAGTATTGAAGCTGTTTCGCAATGTCAAGGTTGACGGAAAGACGAGATTTACACTGGTAATTAAGCTGTGTATAATATACTGGCAGATCATGTTATCGTTTATATGGTCTTTGTTTGTATCTATGGATTAGTTTATACAAATTTATTTTAGCTCGATTGCGAAACAAGTTCTTACAACTTATATTAATCACTCTCGAGACCTCATTCCTGATGGAATCCATCGCCACGAGGGAGAGAGAAGAGGCAACGTGGAATTTAAATGCCTTGCCTAATGGTACAATCGTAACGTCTTCAGTAAGGATTCGAACTCTGGGTGGATGCGCATTCGCTTCAGGTGCGAAAGGTCCGGAGATTGAGCCCCGCTGGAGCCGATACGATTGTACCCTTAGGCAAGGCATTTTAATTCCACGTTGCCTCTTCTCTCGTGGCGATGGATTCTATCAGGAATGAGGTCTCGAGATTGATTAATATAAGTTTAAATAAATTGTTTCGCAATCGAGCTCAAATAAATTTGTATAAACTAAAACGAAATACGAAGGATTCCATCAAAGATATATCGCATCTTTATTACAAAACACAAACTGAACAACTAAAAATATTCCAAAATGTTTAAAACTATATATTTGTATAGTTATTGTTTTTCATGTAAAAACACACTTATCCGACGTGTGTGTTTTCTATGCCTTCTATGGTATTTTATTTTATCCTTTGTGTTCACATTTTGATATTTAAGTTGTGTAATACATGGAAACATGTTTGTAAAAATGTACCGTAATCGTATAGCATTTTGTGTTGGTGTTCAGTAAAAGTTCGAGTCCACTCGAAACATAAGTTATTTATTTACATCAACTGTTAATATGTACATCCGCACCATACGCTGCTTCAGTCTTATTCAATTCCCAGTCTTAGTGTCCAATCTAATCTAAATTTATCTCATCTTTTATAGAGAACCCAGATCGGACAGGTGGGTTTTCTCAGGGTACTCCGGTTTCCTCCCACACGAATGACCACATTTACACTTTCATCCGCGCCAACGAGACTGATTAATATAAGTTGTTAAAACTTGCTTCGCAATCGTTGTAAAATAAATATAGTTTAAGCTTATAGAGAAGCAAGCTTGGACATGTATTTCATGAAATGTCAAGCTACAAATGTTCTAGTAAACATGTTTGGTATAGCTGCCACTCAATATATCAATTCTGGTATCGTGTGTTGGTGCAAACATATGCGTGTATGGGAATAAGCAACTTAACCAAATGTACTTGCTTCTCTGCCAACATACACAGTCAGTGCATTTCCATGTACCATTGTCGTTAATAAATACCGCATACAGCATTATTGCATACGTTACTATAAATAGTAACAAATTTAATGGTAGAAAAGCAAAATATCTGGTCGACGCGGTCAATATATTTCGACATTGGCCCGGCACGCGCCGAGAACGAATCACGAGCACGTGTCACAGGTAGCAACAACATAGTAACTACATTGTGTAAACATGGCCGCCGAAGCAACACTAAAGTCGTTGTCTGACAGATTGTTGTCTCTTGACGGTAAAATTGCTGAGCGAAATAAGCAAATAACAGCAGAAGAAACATAGGGCTATGTATGCAATAAAGAAGTTATTAAACGGCTGCGATGGGCCGGCCTGGAGGCCAATATCGGATAGGTGCGCCAATATCCACAAATTGCCCACCTCCGCGGTTTAATAACCTCTAATTATTAGAAATAGACCAATACTCGTGAATATATATCATGCTATGCACATAATTGATACTCACAGTAGTAATTAGTGTTGGCATTTTTCTTTCAGATATTAAGACGGAGAATCGACAGGAAAACAGGGAAATGTAAATGGATAGAGACAAGCGCTATACTAGCTCCTGATAATGTTGATGGTAATTAGTTATGAATTATGAATAGGGCCTTTAAAGCGATATTACATCACAATAAGCCAAACAATGTATTTTCACGTATACGTGCATTACTACTACAAATTCTTCCGACTGCATTCGAACACTAACATTACATTGAGTCAATAAATAGTGTTTTTGTTGTCTATAAACTTTCAAAAGTGAAAGTAGGATTTCATATAACGGTCATCCATGCACTTGAATTGACGTTTGTTATACTGTCATTTAGAGATAATTTACCTTCGACCTCCAACTCCGTAGACCGACCCCTTAACCACTAGGCCATGGATACGATAATATTGGAAAAAACACACCAAAGACACCAACATATCTAATATATCTCCAGCCGCCGTATATCATAGTTTGTTACATGATATGCTTTGGTTACTTTTGCAGAAAACAGACCAATAATTGAATATCCTGAATACAAACAAGACATAGGTGATAAAATAGAAGTACCAAAATGTGAATATATGTACAAGGTACGAGGAACACAACGGTACTTGAACATAAGCAATGGAGTGATTGATGTTGATACCCTGGCTAATAAAGATAGTGATGAAACAAGTAAGTCAACCACATTATTTAAACATTAGCAACGAAGCGGTTGATGTTGATACCCTGGCTAATAAAGATAGTGATGAAACAAGTAAGTCAACCACATTATTTAAACATTAGCAACGGAGCGGTTGATGTTGATACCCTGGCTAATAAAGATAGTGATGAAACAAGTAAGTCAACCACATTATTTAAACATTAGCAACGGAGCGGTTGATGTTGATACCCTGGCTAATAACGATAGTGATGAAACAAGTAAGTCAACAACATTATTTGAACATTAATTTCTTGCATCTATCTAAATAGTGTGTACAGCCAAACCTGTGTTAGTAGTCACCTGTATTAAGCAGCAAACCTGTATTAAGCAGCCAGTGTCAAAATTCGCAATATGCTGTTTTATTATACATTTGACCTCTATTAAGTAGCCACATGTGCCAAGCAGCCACTTTCTGAAAGTCCATTGGCTGGCTGCTTAAGACAGGGTTTACTGTAGTGTCAATGAAATGAACACCAATGTTGTTTAGTTTAGCTATATTGTATTTGCATAAATTGTACAGTCAAACCTGTGTTAGTGGTCACCTCTATTAAGCAGCCAATCAGTATAAAGCCATTTTCAATATTTCCAATATGTTGTTTTATTATACATTTGGCATATAATAGTTTATTTCAAACCAATATAACATATACAAATATAACTTTTACACAACATTATTTAGATACATGAATGAAACAGGATTAAAACCGAGAGCTATAGCTTATAGAGGTCTTCTTCTATTAAGCTGCAACCTGTGCTAAGCAGCCACTTCATGTGGTTCACTTGGCTGGCTGCTGAAGACATGTTTGACTGTATTATGAATAGATAGATAACACTAACCAGGTGCGTAGCTACCTGCTGCGTACGCAACGTACGTAGTTGCGTACACATTGCTCAAAATATTGCAAAAATAACAAGTTAAACATATTATATTAATTAATTAATATGCAATAAAAGGCGAAGATTTAACCTAACCCTTACACTGTCTACTGAAGATACCGTGTAGAGACACATTCTATCTTATTCTGCTGCTGAAATGGCTCTAGAATGCACAACATACATGTTAGCAAACAGGAGGTGGAAGTCGTGATAGCGCAGTGGTAGCGCGTTTGCTTCAGGTGCGTAATGTCCGGAATTCGAGCCCCGCTGGAGCCGTTACGATTGTGCTCTTAGGCAAGTCATTTAAATTCCACGTTGCCTCTTCTCTCTCCCTCGTGGCGATGGACTCCATCAGGAATGAGGTCTCGAGAGTGATTAATATAAGTTGTATGAACTTGTTTCGCAATCAGGCTAAAATAAATTTGTATAGACTATAAAATAAAATTGAGAGGGGCATGTTCCCTGACCCCATGGCTCGTTTGCGTACATCAGTTGGCTTTCCTTTCCGAGAGGAATGTGCGGATGCTTAGCAAATAGACATCGTGCAGTCCAGTTGTTTTCCAGGGATCGCAGGTTCGATCCCCCGTCTGACCCTAATAAAATTAACAATCTTTCATCTGGGACTTTAAACCGAAGTCTCGTGTCAGTGCTTTATACCGTGCACATAAAAGAAGCAGAGGAGACTCTGGAATGGTTCTCTGTCTATATCATTGCACTATCCTCCAAAATCCTAATATGACTAATCTCTTCAGGAGGCATCACTCATATGGGCAACCGGTATCGACTATTTTGTATATTGGATCGTTTTCGGCTTATATCCTATACATAATGTGCGGGTATATATTATTGTAGAGAGAATTTGGATGCGAGTCCAATATTGTACATATCATAATGTGTGTGTATTTATTATTGTAGAGAGAATTTGGATGCGAGTCCGTTATTGTACATATTATAATGTGTGTGTATTTATTATTGTAGAGAGAATTTGGATGCGAGTCCGTTATTGTACATATTATAATGTGTGTGTATTTATTATTGTAGAGAGAATTTGGATGCGAGTCCATTAGTGTACATATTATAATGTGTGTGTATTTATTATTGTAGAGAGAATTTGGATGCGAGTCCATTAGTGTACATATTATAATGTGTGTGTATTTATTATTGTAGAGAGAATTTGGATGCGAGTCCATTAGTGTACATATTATAATGTGTGTGTATTTATTATTGTAGAGAGAATTTGGATGCGAGTCCATTAGTGTACATATTATAATGTGTGTGTATTTATTATTGTAGAGAGAATTTGGATGCGAGTCCATTAGTGTACATATTATAATGTATGTGTATTTATTATTGTAGAGAGAATTTGGATGCGAGTCCATTAGTGTACATATTATAATGTGTGTGTATTTATTATTGTAGAGAGAATTTGGAAGCGAGTCAAATATTGGCAGGCGGACAAGAAAGGGCATATAGAGTACGCCGCTGCCCTTTGCGATTATACAATGACATGGTATATTGCAATTAATTCTCAGAAAGACATAGTTTTACAGGTATGTACTTTGATAGTTCCCTCCTTACTGTGATATAGTGTTGTTCTGAAATAATTGTAAAGCAGTATTATATCAATGTTGTCTAATATTGTAGATAAATAAATAGTATATCATAGCTTCGTGGCCTAGTGGTTAAGGCGTCCGCCTACGGAGCGGGATGTCGAATGTTCGAATCTCGTCAGTGGTTCGTTCTGATATGGCCGGTTGGTGAGCCGCCAGCTAGTTAAATAATGGTTACCGATTGCCTACCAGCCTTGTGCCAGGCATACAAGCATAGGATTCGGGAAGTACTGATGTTCATAAAAAGAGGTGTCTCATAAGTCAGAAATGACTGGCCCTTTAAATAGGGGTGACAATATAATAAACAAACACTTTACTTTTATAGTGATAGCACGTTCGCTTCAGGTGCGAACGGTATGGAGTTCGAGCTCCGCTGGACTCGTTACGAGTGTGCCCTTAGACAAGGAATTTAAATTCAATTTGCCTCTTCTCTCTCCCTAGTGGCGATGGCTTCCACCAGGAATTAAGTTTCGAGAGTGATTAATATAAGTTGTAAGAACTTGTTTCGCAATCGAGCTAAAATAAATTGTGTACAAACTAATATACCAGAATGGCCTAACAGGCAAGTGATTCTTACTCCGAAAACACCGTGAGTCCGCACAGTATTTCAGGAACGGATGGTGTAAGAGCCACTAACCTTCTACAAGCCAACTGTAACGGTGTATGTCCATCAAATGTTCATTTCTTTTATTTTCCCTTTGTTTTATATAATATGCCTGTTATATTGTGGTCCTTGTTATACTGTTGATGTTCATAATGTTTTTTTCAAGATGGCCTCATGGAAGTTTGACCTTCCAGGCTAAATGAGATACCCTCTACAAATAGAATTTACTTACTTACTTGCTTACCGACTGAGCTAGCCTGTACCTTTACACATATTATCCACAATGCTGAGCAAGTACGTACCGCGACATGCTTCCTCGCAAAATTGTTATTCGTCCACCAATTTCCAAACATGATCTCGAAGTCGTGGTCCCTCATTGGACGCCAACTGGCAACGATGAGAAAAACGTGTAGTCTATCCGCTCTGTACGCTCTAACAACTGTTTGTGTTTATGTATCGTCGCTAACGGTTGCCCATCTGAGCGACGCCTCCTGAAGATATAAGTCATTTTAGATTTTTGGAGGGTAGTGCATTGATACAGACAGAGACCCATTCCAGAGTATCCTCTGGTTCTATTACGTACACGGTGTACAGCACCGACACGAGACCTCGGATTAAAGTCCCATCTGAAAGACTATTAATTGTATTAGGGTCAGACAGGGGATCTAGTCGTTCTGCTTACATAAGATCTCCTCGATGGTGACTAAGTCCCGTACCGTGGCCGTTTCTTCACATTTATACCTGCCATGTGTTATAAACATTTGCTAAATTTTCAGAGCAAACCAGCCTGGTTCAAGGTGTTTAAGACAGGTAGTGATATCCGCTTTAAGCTGAATAGTAAGTACATGGACATGTAATCATAATTATCTTCAACAAGATAGTTTAAAATGTCTTAAAGATGTGTTGACAATGAGTAGCGTGCGTACACGTCAGTGAATGGGACTGTTGTACCTAGCAATCCCTAAAAGGTTAAATGCTAACAGTAATTACTCTCATTGCCACTGAATATGGATACCAATTTGCTTAGCCCTATGCCTGGCTGTCGAAAGTCAAGATTTGTGGTATGGTTACACTGTTGGCACTTGGCAGGCCTTTATTAAAGCGACACTATATCGTATGGAATAAAAAGTAATAATAATAATAATAATAATAAAGACTTTATTTAACGAGAGTACTCATTTAATAAACGTTAATCTACCATGAGGCCCTCAACATATATACAATCAAATGCAATCAAAAGATAGCACTATAAGTGAGAACTGCACATTGGAATAATATAGTAATGTAAAAGCTGAAAAATAGAGAAACTATATTTAATATGTAATGGAATATGATGATATATGGAATTGGCTAGCAGAGTAGAAAATGGGAATGAGACAATTAATGATACTAGATCTATCTAACAATATGCAGATTTGACTTGTAGTGGTATCTTCAAAATATGTATGAAATCAACTTAAAGACAGCAATATTTACGATTCTAATAAATATAAGTGTGTACGTAGAAATTGCAATGCAACTACAAATTATTGCCTTATAATTTGAATAATTGTTTTCAGTTAGTAAATATAGATAGTGTTTCATGCATTATAAGTTTATAGCAAACACAAAGTGAAAGTAGGACTGTCCTGAATGGTTGTCCCGACGTACCTACATTCGGAAAGCATCGCCTTCACTCGTGCAATAAGAACAAACATCGAAGTGAGCTGTATCAACACCCATTGTTGATTTAATAATATGTTATTGCATTGTTTCATACAATACATTACATATATACATACAATACTAAAAACAAATCAGAGATTTTTGTCGAGGGAAAAAAGCAAATGAGTTGGGCTACAAGTTATAACAACATTATTTACAGCCCTCCCCGTCACTTCGAACTAAATAAACAATGTTGGATGAACAATTTCTGTAATGTATGATCTGATGTAGAAAACAAACACCCATTGTTGCGGCACACATGCATTTTAAGCATTGTTTAGTTCTAACAATATTTCTTTCTTTGATTAAACATAGTCAAGTACACATATTATGTACATACATGTAGGATTGAGGAGAAAGTAACCTGCTTGTATGGTTATATGTACATCCATGTAGGATTTAGGAGAAAGTAACCTGCTTGTATGGTTATATGTACATCCATGTAGGATTTAGGAGAAAGTAACCTGCTTGTATAGTTATATGTACATCCATGTAGGATTTAGGAGAAAGTAACCTGCTTGTATGGTTACCTCTTTCCTAATTGTTTACATACCGTTGATAAACAATTTGACTGAAGTATGACTAAACTTAAACGGATGTCTGCCCCAGGATGGTTGACGACTGCAGGGAACGGGACTCGCGCGATGTACATTGTATTTAGCATACTCCCTCTGTTCTTTCTCTCTCCACCACGACCCACATCTCTTTCTGTCTCATACTTTTGTTCTTTCTCTCTCCACCACGACCCACATCTCTTTCTGTCTCATACTTTCTCATTCTTTCTCTCACAACTGCTTCTTATTCTTTGTTATTTTATTTTCATAACTATACAACATGTACTTTATTCAGAAAAAATGATTTTGTGTAAAAGTAAAATCGTTATGTTTCTATATTTAATTATTTATATATGCTTGAAATCACTGGTCGCTATTCTTTTCAGTTACTATATCGTCGGGAAGGGTAATGTTGCTAGAACTTGTGGCTTGACCCGTTTGCCTTTATTTAATGTGTCATGTTTTGTATTCACATGTATATGTAAAACGAATCGAGCAATAAAATATGATTAAACTGGAAACAATTTGAGTTATACGCATTTAATATTGGATTTTTTTTATTCTGCGCAAAATATTTGGATTTTTTTTCACACACTTTGGGAACTATGTTCTTTAAATATCTGGGCCTCCTCACCATAAGACATCCTTTATTACGATATAGTGTCGCTTTACGCGAAATGCATGAATTATGCCGGCTGCCCAATTGAGCGATTAATCTTGAGGAGATTAGTCAGTTTAGATTTTGGAGGATAGTGCAATGATACAGACACGCAGAGAGCCATTACAGAGTCTCCTCTTGTTCTTTTACGTGCACGGTGTAAAGTACTGACACGAGACCTCGTTTTAAAATCCCATCTGAAAGACTGTTAGTATTATTAGAGTAAGACGGGAGAGGTCCATTGATACACCGTACAGTGTATTAACACTGGACGACTGGCCCGTCTATATACCATGTGGTATTTGTGCAAGTTTCAATTACATAGTTCGGTTGCTTCTGGGGAAAGCTATTATGTACATTGTATGAATAACGTAACTAATTATAGTTGGAGTTGTTTGGTTCTAATCACTCGCCTATCATCTCTTCTGGTTCGAATGCAATTGGGGGTGTCGCATTCGTTCGTGTTAGGACGCTATCCATCTGGCTTGTGGAAGGTCGATGGTTCTACCCGAGTTATTCCTTGCCTGGACTCGCCTATCATCTCTTCTGGTTCGAATGCAACTGGGGGTGTCGCATTCGTTCGTGTTAGGACGCTATCCAGCTGGCTTGTGGAAGGTCGGTGGTTCTATCCGAGTTATTCATTGCCTGGAATACTGCTCGTATGGGCACCCGGGATCTTTCTTCAACAATAATAGGCACAGTAACTATCACTTACAATAACCAACAGGCGGTAGAACAACATATTGCACTTATATATTACAGGTCTCTATCTAGCATATAATACTGACAATGATGGTGTGAATGCAGGAATTACGAACTGTGTCTTTGAGGAACTCCCGGTACCAGACAATCCAGACGAACCAGCAAGTTCATTACCTGACTTAGAAGGAGCTATGTCGGCGATTGTCGAAGCACCGTCTGGGAGTTTATCTCGACCTAGTAGTGTATCGTCATCTCGACCTAGCAGTATATCTTTATCTCGACATAGCAGTATATCGTCATCACGACATAGCAGTATATCGTCATCTCGACCTAGCAGTATATCGTCATCTCGACCTAGCAGTATATCTTCATCACGACATAGCAGTATATCGTCATCTCGACATATCAGTATATCTTCATCTCGACATAGCAGTATATCGTCATCTCGACATAGCAGTATATCGTCATCTCGACCTAGTACTGGATCGTCATCTCGACCTAAGAGTATATATTCATCTCGACCTAGCAGTATATCTTCATCTCGACCTAGCAGTATATCTTCAGCATCTGACAATGGCTGACGAGCAAGAACATTAATGCTTTCGTCAATAGATCGTGCATTCGTGCACTGTGCAAATATAAGCATAGCATTGCAGTTGTATCAGTTTGCTTATATATTTACCATGTTTATATTTGTAATTGTATTGTATATAAATAAGCAATACAATATGATTAAACTAATATACATTGTCTTTTGTATCTATCATTATATGTGAGTGAAGAATTGCCATTATTTAATAATTATGTAATACTTGGGCATGTTAGTTTTGAACAGCATCAACATTTGTGATTCTCATTGTGCCAAGTGTTTTTCTTCTTCTGTTTCTTGCCATCCATGTAATTGAAAATGTTTGTTTTATTTCCGTTTCTTGCCATCCATATAATTGAAAATGTTTGTTTTATTTCCGTTTCTTGCCATCCATGTCATTGAATATGTTTGTTTTATTTCCGTTTCTTGCCATCCATGTAATTGAAAATGTTTGTTTTATTTCCGTTTCTTGCCATCCATGTCATTGAAAATGTTTGTTTTATTTCCGTTTCTTGCCATCCATGTCATTGAATATGTTTTATTTACGTTGGCTTCCATCCATGTAATTGAAAATGAATACCATTTCGTTCTTGTTTGTCCTCATTACGTGATCTTAGAAAGACCCCCCGTCTGACCTTAATAAAATTAACAGTCTGTCTGTATCATGCACTATCCTCCAAAAATCTAAAATGACTAATCTCTTCAGGAGGCGTCGCTCATATGGGCAACCGGTAGCGACGATAAATAAACGTAAAACACACATCGTGGTATTCATTTCTATGAAAGTTCGTGATAAACGGACAAAACATTCAAATCATCACATGACGACAAGTAGGAATAGAACATGTGGGTGAAGTTAGCAGTGAGCAGTGAGCAGTGTTCTGTCAGTGTACTGCTGTACTGCTAGCAGTGAGTAGTGTAATCCAGCAGTGAGTTATGTATTCTAGTAGTGAATGATGTGTATATGCCAAATTTCGAAGAAAATAAAAATCCCCCCCCCCCGTACTTGCTTTTTCTCGCAGTGAGCAGTGGGGAATGTACGAGTAGTATCTGTGGCGAATACGATCGTATTTATGCTATCACACCGGTGTGACTAATATCAGCTGTGACATATATGATCCTACACCGGTATCCTTGCAATCACGATAAAGGTCGTGGGATTTTACTTGTAAGGTACCCCCCCCCCCCGAATTATACCGGTGTAACAGTATATCTATGTATGGTGTAATATAGCAATGACATGTCGTGCGGTATATTTACAGTCTGGTTTTTCCAAATTTCTTACAAATCCTTTCAAAATTACTTAATTTACGCTTCTCAATGACTGCTACAGTTTTCCCAGTGACATATACACACACAAGTTCAGTTTGAAACGGGTTCCCGCTATCATTTATAAAATATACCCGTGGTGTCAAAGTTGTGTAGTTCGGAATCAATCCTTCCGTCCCGTTTATTTTGGGAGTTCTCTAAGATCTACTCTGAAGCGCCATGTACAGTCAAACCTGTGTTAGGTGTCACCACCATGAAACAGCTAACCTGTATTAAGCAACCAGTTTCCAGATTAGCAATATGTTGTTTTATTATACACTTTATCTCTATTAAGCAACGACCTGTTTTAAGCAGCCCATTGGCTGGCTGATTAAGACATGAGTTAACTGTATTCGGTTTCTATGATAACATAAATTGTCCTGCATCAAACTGTGTTTGTTTTAGTGTTTGACAATATTGTAGTTCACGTATGCTCATTAATGGTTTTCGAATGGTGACTGACCAGTGAAATATAATTCGATCATATACTACGCATAACAACACCTTGTAATGTTGTTAGAATGTGTTGCCCAACCCATTTGCTTGTGGTATGTTTGATTAATATTGTAAAAATAATATTTACGTTTATTTAACATTGCTACCTGTTTCCCATTTGAGTTTTCCTAACAGCACATTTCGGTTAGCAAGTACTTGGTGCACAAACAACCGTAATAAACTGCCATCTTGTTCATATAAATGAGACTAAGTATGTGCGGGGCTCGAACCCGTGACCATCAGGGATGATATGTTACAGTGGTATACAAGTCAGCGACCTTAATCACTCGACCGAAGTGGGTAACAATACTGCATAACTAACTATATGTATAGGCAATGAAATATGGTTAATCAAAACTGGTAATCCTGGGATTGCAGGTTTGATCCCCCGTCTGACCCTAATAAAGTTAACAGTATTTCAGATGGGACGTTAAACCGAGGTCTCGTGTCGGTGCTTACACCGTGTACGTAAAACAACCAGAGAAGACTCTGGAATGGGTCTCTGTCTGTATCATAGACTATCCTCCAAAAGTCTAAAATGACTAATCTCTCATATGGGCAACCGGTAGCGACGATAAATAAACTTAAAAAACACACATATAAAACAAACCAAAACAATGCATACGAGGCTTCAGGGTGAGATGCAATCACAAACCACTCGTCAGGTATGTTGGTTTAGAAGTTGGAGTCGTATCAACAGCTTGGGGCATATGGCCACTTTTCGACTATTATTGTTGGAGGAAGACTCCCAGTTGTATTTCATGCATGACCAGGAACCTTGGTAGAACCACGAACAATGCCAGGTGTATAGCTTGCCCACTTGAATCAAGTCGACCCCAGTTGTATTTCAGGCATGACCAGGAACCTTGGTAGAACCACGAACAATGCCAGGTGTATAGCTTGCCCACTTGAATCAAGTCGACCCCAGTTGTATTTCAGGCATGACCAGGAACCTGGGTAGAACCACGAACAATACCAGGTGTATAGCTTGCCCACTTGAATCAATTCGACCCCAGTTGTATTTCAGGCATGACCAGGAACCTGGGTAGAACCACGAACAATGCCAGGTGTATAGCTTGCCCACTTGAATCAATTCGACCCCAGTTGTATTCGAACCTACAATGATGAGAGACAAGCGGTTTGAAGGCAACGACACCGTAACCACTCCGCCACCTCCTACATACCACACGTGAGCTCTGTGGTAAAATTTCGTGATTGTTAGTTTATACAAATTTATTTTAGTTCGATTGCGAAACAAGTTCATACAGCTTATATTAATCACTCTCGAGACCTCATTCCTGATGGAATCCATCGCCACGAGGGAGAGAGAAGAGGCAACGTGGAATATAAGTATATTGCATAAGGACACAATCGTAACGGCTCCAGCGGGACCCGAACTCCGGATATTTAGCACATACAGCGAACGCGCTACCACTGCACTAAAGGTGTGTGCTGTTTGTTGACAAGTGGTGTATCATAAGAGACTAGCTGCGCATTCATGATACAACAGATGACATTCTGGATATAATATTTAAATATAAGTCCGTTAGATAAACTCGTAAATATTTTAAGGTTACTTTTATAAATAATGTTAAAAAACTATATTTATTTAGCCTTATTTTCTGTCACGTTAGAAAGTTCATATTTTACTAGTCCATTAGTTCATATTTTACTAGTCCATTAGTTCATATTTTACTAGTCCATTAGTTCATATTTTACTAGTCCATTAGTTCATATTTTACTAGTTCACTAGTTCATATTTTACTAGTCCATGTTTTGTATCTTCATTCAAAACGAACCACTCATTCGCGCTATTCTTTGACTGAATTGTTACATTTTATAAAAGAAAACTTTGATATATTTAAAGTGACATTGAAATTATAGTTGAAGTTTTAGAAAAAATAACCAATTAACGAGAAAGTTCACCAAAATAACAATTAGCGGGCACAACATAATTTCATACCCACTTTTAATTGGCCACTATCATAGCAAACGACAATTATGGATATATTCAGTACAAGTGAATTTTCTTCTACAATGACATTTCGATATATTTTCATAATCGTGTAATCGTTCACTGCAAGCAATGGACGCGACTTTGTCTCTTGGATTATTCATAGCCTTTCTAACAGGTAATAGTTTCAAACCAAACATGATCTTTTTTTCTTCTTTTTTAGCGTTTATTTATCGTCGCTACCGGTTGCCCATATGAGCGACGCCTCCTGAAGAGATTAGGCATTTTCGATGTTTGGAGGATAGTGCAGTGATACAGACAGATACCCATTCCAGAGTCTCTTCTGGTTCTTTTACGTGCACGGTGTAAAGCACAGACACGAGACCTCGGCTTAAAGTGTGGATTTTATTTTTAGTCACACATTGTGTTGGTGATATCTGGGTCTTGGGTTTGGGTCATGGCGTGGTAGGGTGGGGCAGCGGGTGAACTTGTTGGCTACATTAGTCATTTCGCTTATTGTATGCCGTGCTGAGTGTGTTTCTTCCTTGCCTTGCCATAATCAGTCATTTAGTTTCATTATACATATGATTATAGTTATGATGCGGGACGTTTTCTAATGGTGGTTAAACTGGTGACCCAAACCATATGTATTATCATGCTATACTCCTGTGCCAATGTTTTATATGTTATAATGTTATCATGATCTATGCAATAATATAATTATTATGATTAAACTAAAACTGTTGGTGGGGATCCATCATTTGTCATTGTCATTTACATGTACCATGGTAGTTCGAGCCCCGCTGGAGCCGTTACGATTGTGTCCTTAGGCAAGGCATTTAAATTCCACATGCCTCTTCTCTCTCCCTAGTGGCGATGGATTCCACCAGGAATGAGGTATCGAGAGTGATTAGTATAAGTTATAAGAACTTGTTTCGCAATCGAGCTAAAATAAATTTGTATAAACTAACAAGGTATCTGCCAGCGATGAGCTGCGTGCATGGTGTGTGCGTGCTTCGATTCCTAAGCGATTCTAATGGAACCTATATAATTATGTAGTTCATGAAGTGATACAAGTTTGGTAGCACAATAATCCATTGATGCTTCATCCTGAATTGTGTCGTGTTCCGATTTATTATACATGTATTGTGAAATAAAGTTATCTTCCAAACAAATGACCATGTAATTAAATGTGGACAATTTCTTAGCAATACTGCCTCTGATTCGACTGTTAAAATGTTTGTCTTTTTTGTTTGTTATGTTTGAGAGTGATACATGTTGTAACCAATTAACTCACCTCTATCTCTCTCACATATACACACACCATCAAGCACAATCACGCACCACATCACGCACCATCACGCACACGCACGTACGCATACGTATACTCACTGGCTAACAATAATTAATATTCTATTCTTAGAAACAATTTATACCGGGACTGCGCAGCAGACAGATTGCGCATGTTATGGGAATGACGTAATGATTGATTCAATAATGCCGAACTGTTCGTCATCCAGTGGAATAATAGCCATTGACTCTGTGTATCGGGCTGCCAAACGTTCCAATACTGGTTGTCCGAACCCAGTTGATTGTACGTATCATGTTTGTAAAATATCAATTATAAGTTGTAATGTGTCATAACTATGTCTTAGTTTATACAAATTTATTTTATCTCGATTGCGAACCACGTTCTTACAACTTATATTAATCACTCTCGAGACCTCATTCCTGATGGAATCCATCGCCACGAGGGAGAGAGAAGGGGCATGAGGAGCTTAAATGCCTTGTCTAAGGGCACAATCGTAACGGCTCCAACAGGGGATCGAACTCCGTGTCTTTCGCACCTGAAGCGGATTCACCACCACTGTGCTATCACGACTTCCACAAGTTATGTCTTCTAAAATTAACTTCAGTTGTGTTTGTTTGTGGCGTTTAATGTCTCGCAAGCAGATTGCATTATACATGTAAGGCGACTATCCATCTATTATTGGCGGAGGAAGAACCCGGATGACCCATTCGAGCAGTATATCACACCCGGACGGACATCATCGACGTTCCGCAAGCTAACTGGACAGTTTCCTTAAATAAAATAAGTGGGCATGCATGCTCGACAACTTGCTCAATTGTAATGAAGCTAGCAAGCACATGGTGGTGTATCTCACAGACGCATTGGGTCTGGACAAATGGTTTCGGAATCAAAATAAAACAAACTATGATACACTATAGGATTGACCCTATTCATACAGTTTTGATAGGCCATTCCATGCAAGTCAAAGACCCGTCTCTATCAAGGCTATATACTAAAAGTAAAAACATTTTGAACCCGAAACAATTTGTCCAGACCCCAAGCGTCTGTGATTTAGCTGAGAGAATCGAACACTGTGCCACAAATGCCCCTAATTCTGAAAATGTGTATACATGTACCCTACGCGTACGAACTGTATTGCCATACGTGTACATATATAACGGGATAATGAATTTATACTAGCAACAGTATACTGGCTAATATTAGACATACATGTGAACATATATGTATATGCTGCACCGTCTCAGTGACCTAGTGGTTAAGGCGTCCACCTACGGAGCGGGAGGTCGAAGGTTAGAACCTCGTCAGGGGTTTGTTCTGATATGGCCGGTTGATGAGCCACCAGCTAGTTAAATAATGGTTACCGATTGCCTACCAGCCAGGCGCCAGGCATACACGCATAGGATTCGGGAAGTACTGATGATCATAAAAAGAGGTGTCTCATAAGTCCGAAATGACTGACCCTTTAAATAGGGGTGACACTATAATAAACAAACACTATATATGCTGTGTAACTGTTGTAGCTAACTGCTATATTATATATCCATCGCCTATGGAAGACATGTGCATGTGTTGTAAGTATTATCAATAGATTACCTATTGCATACAGCGGAAGTATTTCTCACTAATAACCTTGTCAGACTGTCCAGTTTGTATCCACTATATTGCGGGTACATCGGTTATAATAAGCTCTTTGATGGGGGAAATTAGCCAATCATGGACATATTCAGACATATCATTCTTGTTATCAGAATCCACTAAGCTAATTATACCGGACTGGAAATACCACAAGTTATCATGTGATCAGTCTTGTTACCAATCAGAATCCACTAGGCTAATTATACCGGACTGGAAATACCACAAATTATCATGTGATCATTCATGTTACCAATCAGAATCCACTAGGCTAATTATACCGGACTGGAAAAACCATAAGTTAGCATGTGATTTGTGACCTGTTTACTTGTGTTACTACAAGTCAAAAACAAATACAATTGCATACGCATTTCCTAACATAAATATAAGAGACGGTATAATAGATCACACGAATAATATGAGCTGGGTTATATGACAGCCAATAACGCGGATGATAACGTCACAACGCCGAAGAATAACAACCAGGAAGAAATATTTAGTTGTCATATAACAGTACCTACAGATATAACGTATTTACAAGTTACTACTTATGTGTTGACAAAAAGATGATACAGTGAATCTAGCCTATATAGGATATGTATATACTATAACAAGATACACTACATTGGTTTCAATTTCAACATATGGCTGTCTCGTTTTATTACCCGGTAATTTCCCATATCGTCCGTTTTTATAGTATCAAATTAATAGTCTGATCGCATGCAGCAGTCTTGTGATATCCGCACTTCGGAAACCCCCATTACGGTGCAGCATGCAATGTCAATCACATGCAGCAGTCTTGTGATATCCGCACTTCGGAAACCCCCATTACGGTGCAGCATGCAAAGTCAATCACATGCAACAGTCTTGTGATATCCGCACTTCGGAAACCCCCATTACGGTGCAGCATGCAAAGTCAATCACATGCAACAGGCTTGTAATATCCGCACTTCGGAAACCCCCATTACGGTACAGCATGCGAAGTAAACCACATGCATATCATGTGCTGATGACTCAGATATGCGAATGGAGAATTTAGTCATATTAGTTACCCAGTGTACATCGATAAAATGAAACAATTAAAATCATCTAATAGTATGTATCAATTAATGAAATCATGAAACATGTTAATGATCGTATATGACACGTGCATATTTAATATGTAAATATTATTATTACTTAGATATGAATTTTAGCCTACCCCCACCCCCATTATATGACTACCACAATACTGCATACCACCTAGTTGTATACACTGTGTTTTCCAGTCTGATATAACGGTTGCTGGTTTTATATCCCTTTTTCTGATTTAATACGGCCATGCGCTTGTTGTTTAACCTGTTCCTGGGGAAATAACGCATGCGCACTCGGTGCTAGTTTGTATACTTCATGTAGAGTCTCAGTGTTTCAAATTTGACAGATAATATAATGGTTGCAATTTCAATCGTTTGCGTGTATATAATTGTGATTTATACCCGATAAATGGATAAAATACAGAAGAATTTCGGTTATTAAATTTTCAAATTTATATCAAAGTAATAAAGACGTTATTACGTGGCTAGTTTCGTAGCAGCCTACCGAAGAGTTTAGGCATATATCAAGTTACCGAGTGTCGATACAAATATGATATGAAACTAGCCGCGTAATAATATCTCTGTATATGCTATACTCATCAGTTGATATCTTAATGCAATTACATGTATTATAAATGTTGTTGTTTTTGTTTGTGCTGCGTTGTCATCACTGTTTGTGTGACTTGTCTTGGTTGATGATGATCATCACTTAACAGACGGATCTGTAGTCCAGTGGTAACACGCTGGACTGGTAATCCAGGAATCGCAGGTTCGATCCCCCGCCTGACCCTATTAAAATGAACAGTCTTTCAGATGGGACTTTAAACCGAGGTCTCGTGTCGGTGCTTTACACCGTGCACGTAAAAGAACCAGAGGAGACTCTGGAATGAGTCTCTGTCTGTATCATTGCACTATCCTCCAAAGATCTAAAATGACTAATTTCATCAGGAGGCGTCGCTCATATTGACAACCGGTAGCGACGATAAATAAACGTAAAACACACACACTTAGCATACAATCCAAGAAAAACAAGGTTCATAACAGATCAACAACACTATAATCGTGCCCTGTTGGAATTTCAAATATATGTATTAGTATGCGTAGTCGCATATGATTATAAATAACATCCACTTAGAATAACACAGCATAGTCTGCATTGTGTTGTTGCCACCTAAGTGAACTGTGCAGACTAGATCATTAAAGCAGCATTACATCGTAATAAAGGATGTTTTGGGTAAAATATAAATACTAATGTGTGTGTGTTTACAAAAATCGAAATAGTCGCTCAGAAACGATAAAATTCCAATAAATATAAACCGTCGTATACGCGAATTGGTTTATCAACAAACAAAATGTAAACACGCACAGCGCGCATGCGTGAAACAACAGAGGATGTAGAAAACGTATATATTTTGAACATGAAAGACTATCTATCTATCTTCCTCTAATGTCGAACCCCTCGCGGGGATGTAGACATGTCACTAAAAGACTTAGATAACAGAGGTATCAATCAACATCTCAAGTAATTTAATTAAAAAAGACAACGTGGGTCACTTGGGGACGATGCATTCCGAATGTAAACAAGTGCGGACGATGCGTTCTGGTTGTAAATAAATACGTGACCGATCGACTCGGAAAGTCCTAATTTCGGTTTCGAGTTTGTTTTATCGCAAAAAAACATTGTTAACCAATTGAACATAAGTATACAAAGTATAATGTTAGAATGTGTAGCAGCATTGTTACCCATACGTAAAATTTTAATTTTTCAAATATCTTTTATTTCATACGATGTAATTCTGCTTTAATATGATGGTCATAATTATGTATTATTGTTAATCTATGGAATATTATTTGTTCAGCTTCAACTAGGGACGAGGCGACCTGTTGTACCTATGACAGCGGGGCGGACTGCCGTATAGATCTCACTTCAGGCGATGTTCCTAATGTCTTCTCCGAGTGCCAAGGCGCCAGCACATGTTCTAAGCAGGTTACCTGGCAAGAAACAGCATCGCACTGCACTGCCGACTACCTTGCACAAACCAACTACATGTGTATGGATTACTTCTGTCTACCAAGTAAGAAGCATCATAGCTGTGCTCGTATTTCATTGTGTTAAACATTTACCGGAAGTTGTTCTCTTGTCCTGGTTGATTGGAATAAGCAGAACAGTGTTCGTATTTCATTGTGTTAAACATTTACCGGAAGTGGTTCTCCTGTCCTGGTTGATTGAAATAAGCAGAACAGTGTCCGTATTTCATTGTGTTAAACATTTACCGGAAGTGGTTCTCTTGTCCTGGTTGATTGGAATAAGCAGAACAATGTTCGTATTTCATTGTGTTAAACATTTACCGAAAGTGGTTCTCTTGTCATGGTTGATTGGAATAAGCAGAACAGTGTTCGTATTTCATTGTGTTAAACATTTACCGGAAGTGGTGCTCTTGTCCTGGTTGATTGGAATAAGCAGAACTTGTTTCGTCTAGGATTTCTGATTTGCTTCCAGTTACTGGTATAACACTAGTACACGTGTTGATGTTATTTGTTTGGATTGTTTTACATAAGTATTATGTGTTTATGTTGCACATATTGACTGAGACAATGTGTGTGTTATACGTTTATTTATCGTCGCTACCGGATGCCCATTTGAGCGACGCCTCCTGAAGAGATTAGTCATTTTAGATTTTGGAGGATAGTGCAATGATACAGACTCTGGAATGAGTCTATGTCTGTATAATTGTACTATCCACCAACAATCTAAAATGACTAATCTCTTCAGGAGGCGTCGCTCAAATGGGCAACCGGTAGCGACGATAAATAAACGTAAAACACATTCAATTATTATAAAGTTTATACTGATGACAAACTTCGTTGTCTTGTTATTGACATATAGTATAAATGTTTTGATTGACTATATAATACTGTGAACAGTTATGAAACATTGATGGAGTGTCTATCTTTCTGCAGCACTGTATAGAGTTGGTAACACTAGTTCTTCTTGCATTTGTTTTCACAAGAATTCATTCACTAAGCCGACTAATGAGTCTGTTGGTCACGGGTTCGAGCCCCGCTCAGGCCGTGTCTCATTTATATGAAAAAGTTGGCAGTTTCTTACGGAGGTTGGTGCACCCAAGTACTGGTTAACCGCTGGAGCCTGCCCAGGAAAGGTGTTGTTAGGTAAACTGCCCGCCGGCGAAATAGCCCGAAATGGTGCTGATGCAGGCGTAAAACCCAACATATAACAAATGAGTCTGTTTTGGAAATGTAATTTTGCAAGACAAATCACACATACGTATATAATTGAACTGTAGATGCTTAGTTACAGACGGATCTGTAGCCCAGTGGTAAAACACTGGACTTGTAATCCAGAGATCGCAGGTTCGATCCCCCGTCTGACCCTAATAAAATTAACAGTCTTTCAGATGGGACGTTAAACCGAGGTCTCGTGTCGGTGCTTTACACCGTGCACGTAAAAGAACCAGCGGAGACTCTGGAATGGGTCTCTGTCTGTATCATTGCACTATCCTCCAAAATCTAAAATGACTAATCTCTTCAGGAGGCGTCGCTCATAGGGGCAACCGATAGCGACGATAAATAAACGTAAAACACACACGCTTAGTTAGTTTAGTTTAATCATATTGTATTGCTTGATTCGTTTTACATATACATGCGAATACAAAACATGACAAATTAAATAAAGGCAAACTGGTCAGGTCACAAGTTTTAGCAACATTGGTTACGGCCTGTAGACGCAGGTGTAATGGGACAAAAGGATCTGTAGTCCAGTGGTTAATACGCTGGATTGGTAATCCAGCGACTCATCTGGGTCTTATATGTGCACAGTGTGAAAGTCTCATCCGGAAGACTGTTAATATTATTATGGTCAGACGTAGGAATCGAACCTTCGATTCATGTAACCACTGGATTACTGACCAGTCTGTTCCATGTCTGTAAACTGTGTTCCATTTTAGCATATATATATATTATATATATGTATATATATATATGTGCGTGCGTGCGTGCGTGCGTGCGTGCGTGCGTGTGTCGGTGCGTGCATGTGTGCGTTAAGCTCTTCATGTTTGGAGGGGAATTAAGTACTTTTATTATTATTTTGAATTTACTTTGGATTCAGCTGCAGATGCCTTGGGATTTTGCGATACAACAGGAACTATAGTTTCAGAAACTGTTTCCTATTTTTACAACGACGACTACCCAGCAAGCGTCTCCCATACCGACTGCTGCGCATGCGTCATCACAGCTTCCGCTGTTTCTGCTACCATCGACCTTGACCTTATTGATCTACGGTTGTTTGATGCGGCGTCGACGTGTGTGCAAACTGTATTTATATCGGACAATTCTAAGCTCGTTACGTATACCTGTGTAGACAACAATGATTTTGCAATTAAGAAACTACTAACGTCCAGCGGGAGCACCCTGACAGTTACCCTTAAATCCAACGCCTCCGCTAGCGGTAACGGACAGGCTTGGTTCAGGGCCACAGGTAATCTATTGACGATTCTATTTCTAACTGTTTCATTTCAAGATATACTGTAATTATAATGTATACTACCGTCAGGTGTAATACTAATAATTGTCAAAAAAAATCTGCCATCTAATAAACGAGTCAGTGCCTAATAAACATTTCGTGACGTCATAGCGCTTGTGTATGGCTATGACGTGTCATAGCGCTTGTGTATGGCTATGACGTCATATGTTCACGGATGTTAGATTAAACTTCTGGTCATGAATATTCGATGATCCTTCCCCTCTAAAATGTATTTTTTATCAAAAGATAGGATATATAGAATATTAGACTACTGTCTCTAACCTTGGGAATAGGCGTTGATATAGTGTGCCGGATCAGTCATATAAATATATGTTCGCACAGTCCGTGCCCCGCCCCCCCCCCCCTACCCCTTCAAACAAACATCTCACAGTAAAATAAAACATATTTCCTACTGATTCTAATTTGGTTTTGTCCATGGGACTGAAACCAAACATTTATTACGCTTCATTGCCGTTTTAACTACAAGATAACAAGCGCACAACGTCTAAGAATGCCGACGCATGTGTCATACAACGTCAGATATTCGGAATACAGCTTATATCAACATTATATAAAGACAAATTGATCCTTCATTGTGAAATTGTTTATCGAGGCATCTCAACAATACTTCTGTTCAATGGGTGCAGGATACAAATGCTCCAATTAAAATTGATTATAATCGTTTCATGTCAAGCAGTACGATCAACGTGTATTCATTACATAAAACTAATTTTAAATACAATCTACCAATTCAGTGCATTTACAAGTAGTGATTCGATATTTAATTGGTTAATTCAGTGATCTGACAACGTAAAGGTCTTACTGTAGCAAAAACCCCAATAGCTGTTCTCTTCAACATAATGTATGTCTTACAAAACGTCCTTGATCTAGTATGTTAAAGTGGACCATGATCCCGTGAAGTCGTTTTTAGCACTTTTCACATTAATGTGTAACAATAATTAATTGAGACGACATTTCTTCTTCAACCCCATAATGGTTCTTGAAAATAAATCTTAAAAACAAGACTTTAAAGCGACATTACATCGCAAAAACAAAATAAAATGCATTTTTCACGTATAAATGCATTGCTACTACAAATTATTCCGAATACTTTCCAACACTAACATCGATTCAATAAACAGTGTGTTTGTGGTCTACAAACTTTAAAAATTGAAAGTAGGATTTCATATAACGATAAATCTGTACCATGCATCGTGTTATTCAGGATACACGCGTTGTATTACGCATGGGTGTCGACCCTATTTACATTATTGTGTTATGTAAAGTAAAGAGTTTGTTTATTATAGTGTCACCCCTATTTAAATGGCCAGCCATTTCTGACTTACGAGACACCTCTCTTTTTTATGAACATCAGTACTTCCCGAATCCTATGCTTGTATGTCAGGCGCCAGGCTGGTAGGCAATCGGTAACCATTATTTAACTAGCTGGCGGCTCACCAACCGGCCATATAAGAACGGACCCCTGACGAGATTCGAACATTCGGCCTCCCTCTCCGTATGTAAACAAAACGTATATACGACGTTTGTTTATTAGTTGAAATACTCAGTTTTTGAGAAAAATATTTGGGGAAAAGTATACCATATAATAGGAAATTACATTCTGTAGATATTTGCATTTTCATTGATGTAGTGTCGCTGTAAGTAATCAAGTACATGCAACAACGATGTATGGGCTTAGATTTTTATGTTAGATCCATATTGCATTGCAGTCTCGAACGGTGGTTTGACAACAACATGTAGTTCCGTGGCGCAATGTCCGGACGAAACAACAACAACAACAACAACAACGACGATAACAACAACAACAACAACAACAACAACTACACATGTTTATAGTGACTCATCAGAAGGTACATTAAGGTGCAGATTTTCTCGCACACCTACCGGCCAGGACACATGTTTACAGCTAGATCCGCAAATGCAGTACAATCGATTGGATGATGTAATTGTCTGTGTCTATTAAAAATTTCCAGAAATACGTAGCTACACAGATAGACTAGAGTGTTTATTTGATAAGACAACCGTACTTTCTTATCTCTAAAAAAAACATCATTAATTGGTCTAACGTCACGTGGTAACTAAATTGTGGTCGTTGTTTAACACATCCATGATTACATGACGAGACCAGGGCACTATCTGTTCGTTTACATAAACCTGCATGGCCCCTACTTGCAGGAGCATTGCGATATTTTATTATTCCTAACACTGGGTTGGTTATGTTGTAGACAACGATACTTATTATATTCACGTCATTTTCAAATACTTGACCAGATCACGATATTATTTGTGTACGTTACATATATCTACTTTGTTACTTGGCCTACAAATACTTTGTTACTTGGCCTACAAATACTTTGTTACTTGGCCTACAAATACTTTGTTACTTGGCCTACAAAACTTTGTTACTTGGCCTACAAATACTTTGTTACTTGGCCTACATATACGTTGTTACTTGGCCTACATATACTTTGTTACTTGGTCTACAAATACTTTGTTACTACTTTGTTACTTGGCTTACATATACTTTGTTACTTGGCGTACATATACTTTGTTACTTGGCCCAATCATAGCGATGTTTGATTATTCTAGACAATTTGTTGGCAGGGGCGTAGCTAGGTCCGTTCTAATGTGTACGCAAACGAGATATGGGGTCAGGGAACATGCCCCTCTGAATTTTATTTTATAGTTTATACAAATTTATTTTAGCTCGATTGCGAAACAAGTTCTTACAACTTATATTAATCACTATCGAGACCTCATTCCTGATGGAATCCATCGCCACGAGGGGGAGAGAAGAGGATACGTGGAATTTAAATGACTTGCCTAAGGGTACAATCGTAACGGCTCCAGCGGGGCTCGAACTTCACACATTTCGCACCTAAAGCAAACACCTACCACTGCGCTATCACGACTTCCACCTCCTCTGAATTGTGTTTGCTAACACGTATGTTGTGCATTCTAGAGCCATTTCAGCAGCAGAATAAGATAGAATGTGTCTCTACACGGTATAACTTTTTATACACATGTTTAACGTTTTATTTTTGCAATATTTTGAACAATGTGTACGCCACATGCGTACGTTGCGTACAGGTAGCTACGCGCCTGGTTGGTTATGTTGTAGCCTTGGAACAGGCGTTGATATATTTTGCCTGGTCGGTAATATAAATATATTCTTACACAGAGACCATTAATTGGGCCGTATGAGTTTCTGATAATGTCATTTTGCCAGAATTAAATTAGTGAAAAATCGACAGACTAGTTATGTTGTAGACAACATTGATAATTATTATATTCCCGTTATTTTCAAATACTTGACAAGATTATGATACTATTACTGTACTTTATATACACTTAGTTACTTGGTCCAATCAGAGCGATGTTTGATTATTCTAAATACTTGGCTCGTGATGTTGTAGACAACCATGATAATTATTATATTTCGATGTTTTCAGAGACATGGTTATTTGGTCTAAACGTGACGATATCTGCTATGATAATGTCGAGTCTGCTCTTCGTACTACTGTTGATGTGTATCGTGTGCTGTAGCATATGCTATGAATGTGGCAAATCCAAGGTAACGCCATGCAATCACGTAGTCATTCACAGTAACGATTATAGTACTAATTGTATTGCATTCAGTTCATGCGCATGACAACATCAAGTAGTCATTCACAGTAACGATTATAGTACTAATTGTATTGCATTCAGTTCATGCGCATGACAACATCAAGTAGTCATTCATAGTAACGATTATAGTACTAATTGTACTGCATTCAGTTCATGCGCATGACAACATGAGGTTACAGAACATGAAATACGCATGGAGCTCATTTTATTACATTCAGTTCAGGCGCATGGCAACATGAGCTTACAGAACATGAACTAAACATGAAGCTATTAGTATAATGAACAAAGACAATAATGAAACCTGTTGGAGAGTATCTTATGTGAGTATTTAAAACACGGCCGTGACGTTATACCTTTGAACTTGCAGTCAAAAGTATGTATGTATGTATGTATGTATGTATGTATGTATGTGTTCCATTAATGTCAAACCCCTTGCGGGGACCGAGACATGTTTTCCTGTGCAGGCTTAGCCGACCTAAGTGGTTAACCAGTACTAATCAATGTGTGTGTGGTGCCTTGCTCAATGACACTACATACGTGACCTGACCGAGTATCGAACCCGGGACCGTTCGATTCCAAATCCGACGCTCTACCACTGGACCAAAGTATTATATTAAATCCTATGCGAAAATGTACTAACTAACAATATTAATTAGTAAGATACGTGTGTGCTGTCCGTAAGCTATAAGCCTCAAACGGATCCACTATGCAATATATTGATACTATGATCGGCGTTACGCGCCTCACACAGTCCAATGTTTTACATGTATATTGGATCTTTTTCCGCTCATATCCTATACATAAATTTTACATACAACCAACATTACATGTACAGTTAAAATGCTGTACACTCTCTTTAACAAACATATATGGAAGTCCTGATAGCGCAGTGGTAGCGCGTTCGCTTCAGGTGCGAACTGCCCGGAGTTCGAGCCCCGCTGGAGCCGTTACGAGTGTGCCCTTAGACAAGACATTTAAATTCCACGTTGCCTCTTTTCTCTCCCTCGTGGCGATGGATTCCATCAGGAATGAGGTCTCGGGAGTGATTAATATAAGTTATAAGAACCTGTTACGCAATCGAGCTAAAAGAAATGTGTATAAACTAATAATATACACAACTTTATAAATTCTGTAACATAATTATGTTTACTTGATAGTATTTCTTTCTAATCCATCAAGTATAGTCTCTAGGCACAGCAGACGACATTTATATAGTCTCTACGCACAGCAGACGACATTTATATAGTCTCTATGCACAGCAGACGACATTTATATAGTCTCTACGCACAGCAGACGACATTTATATAGTCTCTATGCACAGCAGACGACATTTATATAGACAGATTTCTTTATTCATAGCTGGTGCCCAACTAGTTGCCAGGTAATCCTCCGTAAGAAAAAAACAGTTTAAACAACTTATATCAATCACTCTCGTTGGCGTATATTATGTGGTCTTTCGTGTGGGAGGAAACCGGAGTACCCGGAGAAAACCCACCTGTCCGATCTGGCGACACCCGTACCATCTCACATATTATCCTCCGTAAGGCAGGTCCTCTTAATTGGTTAGCACTGTAGCAGAAATGCACATATTCAATAATTATAAATAAGAGTACAGAATGTATAATGTGGTACAATGTATCTTATACAACAGGATAAATAGTATACTGTAGTATACACACCCGCTCTTCATGCTACAGTATACATGTTGCTACGGGAATTGTAATGCATATTTAGAGGATGAAATTGTTAGATTCCAAAATCGAGCTGCACGACTAATTCTGACAACGATCTTACACACCTTCTTCTATTTTCTCAACACTCAATTGGTGACTTTTCCAGACATGGCCAGCTTCCAAAAAGTCTTAATGTTTAACACACGTAATGGCCTAGCACCTGTCTATCTACAAGAATCTTTCAGATTTGCTTCCGCTGTTCGAACTACACACAATGGCCTAGCACCTGTCTATCTACAAGAGTCATTCAGCTTTATTTGCGATGTCCGAACTAAACGCAATGGCCTAGCACCTGTCTATCTACAAGAGTCATTCAGATTTATTTGCGATGTCCGAACTAAACGCAATGGCCTAGCACCTGTCTATCTACAAGAGTCATTCAGATTTATTTGCGATGTCCGAACTACACGCAATGGCCTAGCACCTGTCTATCTACAAGAGTCATTCAGATTTATTTGCGATGTCCGAACTACACGCAATGGTCTAGCACCTGTCTATCTACAAGATTCATTCAGATTTATTGGCGATGTCCGAACTACACGCAATGGTCTAGCACCTGTCTATCTACAAGATTCATTCAGATTTATTGGCGATGTCCGAACTACACGCAATGGTCTAGCACCTGTCTATCTACAAGAGTCATTCAGATTTACCTCCGATGTCCGAACTACACGCAATGGCCTAGCACCTGTCTATCTACAAGAGTCATTCAGATGTATTTCCGATGTTCCAACTACACACAATAGCCTAGCACTTGTCTATCTACAAGAGTCATTCAGAGTTACTTCCAATGTTCGACCTACACGCAATGGTCTAGCACCTGTCTATCTACAAGAGTCATTCAGAGTTACTTCCGATATTCCAACTACACGCAATGGTCTAGCACCTGTCTATCTACAAGAGTCTTTCAGATATACTTCCGATGTTCCAACTACACGCAATAGCCTAGCACCTGTCTATCTACAAGAGTCATTCAGAGTTACTTCCGATATTCCAACTACACGCAATGGCCTAGCACCTGTCTATCTACAAAATTCATTCAGATTTATTTCCGATGTTCGAATTCAAAACGCCTGACGCATCCTCCAATCTCCAACTTTACACTCTAAACCAAATAGTGAACTTTTTAGACAATTGTTCTTACATTCAGTCACACTTGTGGAATTCCCTCCCTGATAACATGAAAGCATGTTCCGCACTGCAAAGAACAACCTAATAACCTAATCAATTATAGATGTATATAAGTATTAGTTCTTGCAGCGTATATAATACTACAGACGGATCTGTAGTCCAGTGATCGCAGGTTCGATCCCCCGTCTGACCCTATTAAAATGAACAGTCTTTCAGTTGGGATTTTAAACCGAGATATCGTGTCGGTTCTTTACACCGTGCACGTGAAAGAACCAGAGGAGACTCTGGAATGGGTCTCTCTATATCATTGCACTATCCTCCAAAAATCTAAAATGACTAATCTCTTCAGGAGGCGTCGCTCATATGGGCAACCGGTAGCGACGATAAATAAACGTAAAACACACACGTATATAATATTTTCCATGAACGCCTTACTGGTCATTGTATACATGTTTCATAGCGTTAGTTGATGTTTTAATTTGACGAGGGCCTAATGGTTGATTGACTTAATTGTTCAAATGAGTTTTCTCGTTAAATAACGTATTTATTATTATTGTTATTAATATCATTATTATTATTATTCCTACCGAGCTCCAACACATTTAATTTAGATTATATGATGTCAACAACCAATCAACAACGTTGATTACTCAACATGACCAAATATATTAAAGAAGCAATTGCAAATACGTGAGCATATCCTTACCATGCTAATTGTTCGGCAATTTTATATCTTGTCTCATTCTGATTGTTTTGTCTCTGTTAATTGCAAGCTAACTGCAATATATGTTTATATGAATATATAATATATGTTTATATGTATATATAATATATGTTTATATGTATATATACAATATATGTTTATATGTATATATACAATATATGTTTATATGTATATATACAATATATGTTTATATGTATATATACAATATATGTTTATATGTATATATAATATATGTTTATATGTATATATTTAATATATGTTTATATGTATATATACAATATATGTTTATATGTATATATACAATATATGTTTATATGTATATATAATATATGTTTATATGTATATATTTAATATATGTTTATATGTATATATATAATATATGTTTATATGTGTATATACAATATATGTTTATGAGCATATATATAATATATGTTTATATTTATTTCTTTGCCATATTCAAACAACTATATGTCAATGGGCAAACGCATATATATGCATACATGTCGGCATTTTTGTCAGGGGCCGGGTTTCTAAAGTGTTTTTACGTTTATTTATCGTCGCTACCGGTTGACCATATGAGCGACGCCTCCTGAAGAGATTAGTCATTTTAGATGTTGGAGGATAGTGCAATGATACAGACAGAGATCCATTCCAGAGTCTCCTCTGGTTCTTTTACGTGCACGGTGTAAAGCACCGACACGAGACCTCGGTTTAACGTCCCATCTGAAAGACTGTTAATTTTATTAGGGTCAGACGGGGGATCGAACCTGCGATCCCTGGATTACCAGTCCAACCTGTTACCACTGGACTACAGATCCGTCTGTGGGTTTCTAAAAAAGAATTTCTTTTACATTTTTAGCAAAGGTACATAGAAGTCAAATCAATCGTCAAAACATGTTAGCAGGAGAATGGTCACGGGATTGAGATTCTGGACCCAACTAACATATTGCTGATATGCTGCAATGCACTTTGGACTTTGAACTATGTTATCTGTAGATATATATTATATACCCTGTATATTACTAGTCGTCGCGTAAATAGTGAAGATTTTGCGATCTGCATCCTTTTCAGTCATTCAAAATAACACAAGTCCGATCGGAATCAACACAGCACTTGGATCCACACAACGCACGGCATTCTCCAGATTCGTTCACGCATTCCTCCTGCGCATCCGGAAGTGATGGTTCGGTGACTAGGATATCAGTGACTCCGCGTTCAGTGAACTCTGTTGACCTTGACCTTCACAACCATATAGGGGTCGCCAGCAGATTGTCGAAGAGGACGAGGATGTTTGTATACAGGCCTTTCGAAAATCGATCAACTTTGAGAAGTTACTTCCGTCGACCAAGCTTAACGAGAATTGAATCTCCATGAACATTATTCATTTGGTTTTTATATGTGATGGTGTCTACAGGAACGTCTTCGGCCATATAACTCTTCCTTAAACTACCACATACTGTCATCAATAGTTACATAGGCGAGAGGGTACACAGTCCGTATATATGAGTGTACTGGAGTGTCCGGAAGTGTATGTAAGCTTATATGAGTATACGGGCGTGTATGGAAGTGTATTGGAGTGGATGGGAGTGTACGGAAGTGTACGGGCGTGTATGGTAGTGGTCTGGAGTGTATGGACGTGTACGCGAGTGTATGTGTGTGTATGTGTGTACGGAATTATTCGAGAGTTTACCATTATACTCGGATATACGAACTCCGTAAAACATCGTGTCTTTTTGTTCAATATAGCCATTAAAGCTGCCGAGTTAAACAGGCAACCCTGGTAAGCTTCCATTCAGCCAATGACTCATGGCCAACCCACACACCACTACATACGAGATACAATCCAATCTGTATACAGCTGTACATAGAGTAACTTGTATTGGTCCACTGACTGCTACATACGAGTGCACAGTATTGTGCTGTGCTTTCAAAGTAAAGTAATAATACCGTTGGAATATTACACTATTGTATAGGTAAGGCTACGGTATAGTATACGGTACTGTGATTTATTGTTTAATAGGTTATACCTGACTTACTTATAATGCAATAGTGTATCGAATGTTTGTTTACAACCGTTACTTTACTTTGAAAGCACAGTAACATATTACACGTATACACCTGACAGAGTGAGGCATTCATTAGGGGTAGTATTTGCAGGTGCCTTTTATTATTCACACATCTGTTCATACCACACAATTATTGATGACATGTACATACCACACACTCATTGATGACATGTACATACCACACAATCATTGATGACATGTACATACCACACAATCATTGATGACATGTACATACCACACAATCATTGATGACATGTACATACCACACAATCATTGATGACATGTACATACCACACAATCATTGATGACATGTTCATACCACACAATCATTGATGACATGTTCATACCACACACTCATTGATGAAACACATATCCACTCAGACGACTATGCCAAATAATAGGAAGTGATCGACACAATTAAAAGGTATTACAAATTACAAATTGTAAAGAAAGTTAAGTTATTTTGGTAGTATATATAATGCTATGTGTAGAGAATTGATTGGCCAATTCGAACATTAACTCTTTCACCGCCAATGTCGCATAAAAGCGACTTTGCACAAATAATAAGCATAGAATCCGATCAGACAGAACAGAACTTGCCGTCTGATCAGGCTATATGCTGATTGCTCGTCAAACAGTGGAGCTGAAGCACCTGTTCGAATAGTGTTACGCCACGACTGATCTGGATCTATGTTGTTTGCACAATATCTGAATTTATTCGGCGCTGAAAGAGTTAAACCATGCATTTCTTAGTTTATACAAATTTAGTTCTGCTCGATTGCGAAACAATAGACAGCAAATATCGTCACTGGATTTGCCATCTTGTATATAATGTGACCCTCCAGTTGTCACGGTTTACAACACCAACACGAAAGTAAGTAAGTATATATAAATGCAAGTAATATAATAATCACCAAACCTGTGCTTACTTCCGAGCAAGGAACGTAATACGGTACAATACCTGAGTCCATAGGAACGTAATACGGTACAATACCTGAGTCCCCAGGAACGTAATACGGTACAATACCTGAGTCTCTAGGAACGTAATACGGTACATACCTGAGTCCATAGGAACGTAATATGGTACAATAACTGAGCCTCTAGGAACGTAATACGGTACAATACCCGAGTCTCTAGGAACGTAATACGGTACAATACCTGAGTCTCTAGGAACGTAATACGGTACAATACCTGAGTCTCTAGGAACGTAATACGGTACAATACCCATACTCTAGGAACGTAATACGGTACAATACCCGAGTCTCTAGGAACGTAATACGGTACAATACCTGAGTCCATAGGAACGTAATACGGTACAATACCTGAGTCTCTAGGAACGTAATACGGTACAATACCTGAGTCTCTAGGAACGTAATACGGTACAATACCCGAGTCTCTAGGAACGTAATACTGTACAATACCTGAGTCCATAGGAACGTAATACAGTACAATATCTGAGCCTCTAGGAACGTAATACGGTACAATACCCGAGTCTCTAGGAACGTAATACGGTACAATACCTGAGTCTCTAGGAACGTAATACGGTACAATACCTGAGTCTATAGGAACGTAATACGGTACAATACCTGAGTCTCTAGGAACGTAATATGGTACAATACCTGAGTCTATAGTAACGTAATACGGTACAATAACTGAGCCTCTAGGAACGTAATACGGTACAATACCCGAGTCTCTAGGAACGTAATACGGTACAATACCTGAGTCTCTAGGAACGTAATACGGTACAATACCTGAGTCTCTAGGAACGTAATACGGTACAATACCCATACTCTAGGAACGTAATACGGTACAATACCTGAGTCTCTAGGAACGTAATACGGTACAATACCCATACTCTAGGAACGTAATACGGTACAATACCCGAGTCTCTAGGAACGTAATACGGTACAATACCTGAGTCCATAGGAACGTAATACGGTACAATACCTGAGCCTCTAGGAACGTAATACGGTACAATACCTGAGTCTCTAGGAACGTAATACGGTACAATACCCGAGTCTCTAGGAACGTAATACTGTACAATACCTGAGTCCATAGGAACGTAATACAGTACAATATCTGAGCCTCTAGGAACGTAATACGGTACAATACCCGAGTCTCTAGGAACGTAATACGGTACAATACCTGAGTCTCTAGGAACGTAATACGGTACAATACCTGAGTCTATAGGAACGTAATACGGTACAATACCTGAGTCTCTAGGAACGTAATACGGTACAATACCTGAGTCTCTAGGAACGTAATACGGTACAATACCCATACTCTAGGAACGTAATACGGTACAATATCCGAGTCCCTAGGAACGTAATACGGTACAATACCCGAGTCCATAGGAACGTAATACGGTAATGCCGAGTCTCTAGGAATGTAATACGGTACAATACTCGAGTCTCTTGGAACGTAATACGGTACAATACCTGAGTCTCTAGGAACGTAATACGGTACAATACCTGAGTCTCTAGGAACGTAATACGGTACAATACCTGAGTCTCTAGGAACGTAATACGGTACAATACCGAGTCTCTAGGAACGTAATACGGTACAATACCGAGTCTCTAGGAATGTAATACGGTACACTACCCGAGTCTCTAGGAACGTAATACGGTACAATACCCGAGTCTCTAGGAACGTAATACGGTACAATACCTGAGTCCATAGGAACGTAATACGGTACAATACCTGAGTCTCTAGTAACGTAATACGGTACAATACCTGAGCCTCTAGGAACGTAATACGGTACAATACCCGAGTCTCTAGGAACGTAATACGGTACAATACCCGAGTCTCTAGGAACGTAATACGGTACAATACCCATACTCTAGGAACGTAATACGGTACAATATCCGAGTCCCTAGGAACGTAATACGGTACAATACCCGAGTCCATAGGAACGTAATACGGTACAATACCTGAGTCCATAGGAACGTAATACGGTACAATACCTGAGTCTCTAGGAACGTAATACGGTACAATACCTGAGCCTCTAGGAACGTAATACGGTACAATACCTGAGTCTCTAGGAACGTAATACGGTACAATATCTGAGCCTCTAGGAACGTAATACGGTACAATATCCGAGTCCCTAGGAACGTAATACGGTACAATACCCGAGTCCATAGGAACGTAATACGGTACAATACCCGAGTCTCTAGGAACGTAATACGGTACAATACCCGAGTCTCTAGGAACGTAATACGGTACAATACCCGAGTCTCTAGGAACGTAATACGGTACAATACCCGAGTCTCTAGGAACGTAATACGGTACAATAACTGAGTCTATAGTAACGTAATACGGTACAATACCTGAGTCTATAGTAACGTAATACGGTACAATACCTGAGTCTCTAGGAACGTAATACGGTACAATACCTGAGTCTATAGTAACGTAATACGGTACAATACCTGAGTCTCTAGGAACGTAATACGGTACAATACCTGAGTCCCTAGGAACGTAATACGGTACAATACCTGAGTCTCTAGGAACGTAATACGGTACAATACCTGAGTCTCTAGGAACGTAATACGGTACAATACCTGAGTCTCTAGGAACGTAATACGGTACAATAACTGAGTCTATAGTAACGTAATACGGTACAATACCTGAGTCCCTAGGAACGTAATACGGTACAATACCCGAGTCTCTAGGAACGTAATACGGTACAATACCTGAGTCTCTAGGAACGTAATACGGTACAATACATGAGTCTCTAGGAACGTAATACGGTACAATACCCGAGTCCCTAGGAATGTAATACGGTACAATACCTGAGTCCCCAGGAACGTAATACGGTACAATACCTGAGTCTCTAGGAACGTAATACGGTACAATACCTGAGTCTCTAGGAACGTAATACGGTACAATACCTGAGTCCATAGGAACGTAATACGGTACAATACCTGAGTCTCTAGTAACGTAATACGGTACAATACCTGAGCCTCTAGGAACGTAATACGGTACAATACCCGAGTCTCTAGGAACGTAATACGGTACAATACCCGAGTCTCTAGGAACGTAATACGGTACAATACCTGAGTCTCTAGGAACGTAATACGGTACAATACCTGAGTCTCTAGGAACGTAATACGGTACAATACCTGAGTCTCTAGGAACGTAATACGGTACAATACCAGTCTCTAGGAACGTAATACGGTACAATACCAGTCTCTAGGAACGTAATACGGTACAATACCTGAGTCTCTAGGAACGTAATACGGTACAATACCCATACTCTAGGAACGTAATACGGTACAATACCCGAGTCTCTAGGAACGTAATACGGTACAATACCTGAGTCCATAGGAACGTAATACGGTACAATACCTGAGCCTCTAGGAACGTAATACGGTACAATACCTGAGTCTCTAGGAACGTAATACGGTACAATACCCGAGTCTCTAGGAACGTAATACTGTACAATACCTGAGTCCATAGGAACGTAATACAGTACAATATCTGAGCCTCTAGGAACGTAATACGGTACAATACCCGAGTCTCTAGGAACGTAATACGGTACAATACCTGAGTCTCTAGGAACGTAATACGGTACAATACCTGAGTCTATAGGAACGTAATACGGTACAATACCTGAGTCTCTAGGAACGTAATACGGTACAATACCTGAGTCTCTAGGAACGTAATACGGTACAATACCCATACTCTAGGAACGTAATACGGTACAATATCCGAGTCCCTAGGAACGTAATACGGTACAATACCCGAGTCCATAGGAACGTAATACGGTACAATACCTGAGTCTCTAGGAACGTAATACGGTACAATACCTGAGTCTCTAGGAACGTAATACGGTACAATACCTGAGTCTCTAGGAACGTAATACGGTACAATACCTGAGTCTCTAGGAACGTAATACGGTACAATACCTGAGTCTCTAGGAACGTAATACGGTACAATACCCGAGTCTCTAGGAACGTAATACGGTACAATACCCGAGTCCATAGGAACGTAATACGGTACAATACCCGAGTCTCTAGGAACGTAATACGGTACAATACCCGAGTCTCTAGGAACGTAATACGGTACAATACCCGAGTCTCTAGGAACGTAATACGGTACAATACCCGAGTCTCTAGGAACGTAATACGGTACAATACCCGAGTCTCTAGGAACGTAATACGGTACAATGAGTCTTAGAACGTAATACGGTACAATACCTGAGTCTATAGTAACGTAATACGGTACAATACCTGAGTCTCTAGGAACGTAATACGGTACAATACCTGAGTCTTAGAACGTATACGGTACAATACCTGAGTCTCTAGGAACGTAATACGGTACAATACCTGAGTCCCTAGGAACGTAATACGGTACAATACCTGAGTCTCTAGGAACGTAATACGGTACAATACCTGAGTCTCTAGGAACGTAATACGGTACAATACCTGAGTCTCTAGGAACGTAATACGGTACAATACCTGAGTCTCTAGGAACGTAATACGGTACAATACCTGAGTCTCTAGGAACGTAATACGGTACAATACCCGAGTCTCTAGGAACGTAATACGGTACAATACCTGAGTCTCTAGGAACGTAATACGGTACAATACATGAGTCTCTAGGAACGTAATACGGTACAATACCCGAGTCCCTAGGAACGTAATACGGTACAATACCTGAGTCCCTAGGAACGTAATACGGTACAATACCTGAGTCTCTAGGAACGTAATACGGTACAATACCTGAGTCTCTAGGAACGTAATACGGTACAATACCTGAGTCCATAGGAACGTAATACGGTACAATACCTGAGTCTCTAGTAACGTAATACGGTACAATACCTGAGTCTCTAGGAACGTAATACGGTACAATACCCGAGTCTCTAGGAACGTAATACGGTACAATACCCGAGTCTCTAGGAACGTAATACGGTACAATACCTGAGTCTCTAGGAACGTAATACGGTACAATACCTGAGTCTCTAGGAAGTTGGTTAGCTCTAGGAACGTAATACGGTACAATACCCGAGTCTCTAGGAACGTAATACGGTACAATACCTGAGTCCATAGGAACGTAATACGGTACAATACCTGAGTCTCTAGGAACGTAATACGGTACAATACCTGAGTCTCTAGGAACGTAATACGGTACAATACCCGAGTCTCTAGGAACGTAATACGGTACAATACCCGAGTCTCTAGGAACGTAATACGGTACAATACCCATACTCTAGGAACGTAATACGGTACAATACCCGAGTCTCTAGGAACGTAATACGGTACAATACCCGAGTCTAGGAACGTAATACGGTACAATACCTGAGTCCATAGGAACGTAATACGGTACAATACCTGAGTCTCTAGGAACGTAATACGGTACAATACCTGAGTCTCTAGGAACGTAATACGGTACAATACCTGAGTCTCTAGGAACGTAATACGGTACAATACCTGAGCCTCTAGGAACGTAATACGGTACAATATCCGAGTCCCTAGGAACGTAATACGGTACAATACCCGAGTCCATAGGAACGTAATACGGTACAATACCCGAGTCTCTAGGAACGTAATACGGTACAATACCCGAGTCTCTAGGAACGTAATACGGTACAATACCTGAGTCTCTAGGAACGTAATACGGTACAATACCTGAGTCTCTAGGAACGTAATACGGTACAATACCTGAGTCTCTAGGAACGTAATACGGTACAATACCCACTCTAGGAACGTAATACGGTACAATACCGAGTCTCTAGGAACGTAATACGGTACAATACCCGAGTCTCTAGGAACGTAATACGGTACAATACCTGAGTCTCTAGGAACGTAATACGGTACAATACCCGAGTCTCTAGGAACGTAATACGGTACAATACCTGAGTCTCTAGGAACGTAATACGGTACAATACCTGAGTCTCTAGGAACGTAATACGGTACAATACCTGAGTCTCTAGGAACGTAATACGGTACAATACCCGAGTCTCTAGGAACGTAATACGGTACAATACCCGAGTCTCTAGGAACGTAATACGGTACAATACCCATACTCTAGGAACGTAATACGGTACAATATCCGAGTCTCTAGGAACGTAATACGGTACAATACCTGAGTCCCTAGGAACGTAATACGGTACAATACCGAGTCTCTAGGAACGTAATACGGTACAATACCCGAGTCTCTAGGAACGTAATACGGTACAATACCCGAGTCTCTAGGAACGTAATACGGTACAATACCTGAGTCTCTAGGAACGTAATACGGTACAATACCTGAGCCTCTAGGAACGTAATACGGTACAATACCCGAGTCTCTAGGAACGTAATACGGTACAATACCCGAGTCTCTAGGAACGTAATACGGTACAATACCTGAGTCTCTAGGAACGTAATACGGTACAATACCTGAGTCTCTAGGAACGTAATACGGTACAATACCTGAGTCTCTAGGAACGTAATACGGTACAATACCTGAGTCTCTAGGAACGTAATACGGTACAATACCTGAGTCTCTAGGAACGTAATACGGTACAATACCTGAGTCTCTAGGAACGTAATACGGTACAATACCTGAGTCTCTAGGAACGTAATACGGTACAATACCTGAGTCTCTAGGAACGTAATACGGTACAATACCTGAGTCTAGGAACGTAATACGGTACAATACCTGAGTCTCTAGGAACGTAATACGGTACAATACCCGAGTCTCTAGGAACGTAATACGGTACAATACCTGAGTCTAGGAACGTAATACGGTACAATACCTGAGTCTCTAGGAACGTAATACGGTACAATACCCATACTCTAGGAACGTAATACGGTACAATATCCGAGTCTCTAGGAACGTAATACGGTACAATACCTGAGTCTCTAGGAACGTAATACGGTACAATACCTGAGTCTCTAGGAACGTAATACGGTACAATACCCGAGTCTCTAGGAACGTAATACGGTACAATACCCGAGTCTCTAGGAACGTAATACGGTACAATACCTGAGTCCATAGGAACGTAATACGGTACAATACCTGAGTCTCTAGGAACGTAATACGGTACAATACCCGAGTCTCTAGGAACGTAATACGGTACAATACCTGAGTCCATAGGAACGTAATACGGTACAATACCTGAGTCTCTAGGAACGTAATACGGTACAATACCCGAGTCTCTAGGAACGTAATACGGTACAATACCTGAGTCTCTAGGAACGTAATACGGTACAATACCTGAGTCTCTAGGAACGTAATACGGTACAATACCTGAGTCTCTAGGAACGTAATACGGTACAATACCCGAGTCTCTAGGAACGTAATACGGTACAATACCTGAGTCTCTAGGAACGTAATACGGTACAATACCCGAGTCTCTAGGAACGTAATACGGTACAATACCTGAGTCCCTAGGAACGTAATACGGTACAATACCCGAGTCTCTAGGAACGTAATACGGTACAATACCTGAGTCTCTAGGAACGTAATACGGTACAATACCTGAGTCTCTAGGAACGTAATACGGTACAATACCTGAGTCTCTAGGAACGTAATACGGTACAATACCCGAGTCTCTAGGAACGTAATACGGTACAATACCTGAGTCTCTAGGAAAGTAATACGGTACAATACCCATACTCTAGGAACGTAATACGGTACAATACCCGAGTCTCTAGGAACGTAATACGGTACAATACCCGAGTCTCTAGGAACGTAATACGGTACAATACCCATACTCTAGGAACGTAATACGGTACAATATCCGAGTCCCTAGGAACGTAATACGGTACAATACCCGAGTCCATAGGAACGTAATACGGTACAATATCTGAGCCTCTAGGAACGTAATACGGTACAATACCCGAGTCTCTAGGAACGTAATACGGTACAATACCCGAGTCTCTAGGAACGTAATACGGTACAATACCTGAGTCCATAGGAACGTAATACGGTACAATACCTGAGTCTCTAGTAACGTAATACGGTACAATACCTGAGTCTCTAGTAACGTAATACGGTACAATACCTGAGCCTCTAGGAACGTAATACGGTACAATATCCGAGTCCCTAGGAACGTAATACGGTACAATACCTGAGTCTCTAGTAACGTAATACGGTACAATACCTGAGCCTCTAGGAACGTAATACGGTACAATACCTGAGTCTCTAGGAACGTAATACGGTACAATACCCGAGTCTCTAGGAACGTAATACGGTACAATACCCGAGTCTCTAGGAACGTAATACGGTACAATACCGAGTCTCTAGGAACGTAATACGGTACAATACCTGAGTCTCTAGGAACGTAATACGGTACAATACCTGAGTCTCTAGGAACGTAATACGGTACAATACCTGAGTCTCTAGGAACGTAATACGGTACAATACCTGAGTCTCTAGGAACGTAATACGGTACAATACCTGAGTCTCTAGGAACGTAATACGGTACAATACCCGAGTCTCTAGGAACGTAATACGGTACAATACCCGAGTCCCTAGGAACGTAATACGGTACAATACCTGAGTCTCTAGGAACGTAATACGGTACAATACCTGAGTCTCTAGGAACGTAATACGGTACAATACCCATACTCTAGGAACGTAATACGGTACAATATCCGAGTCTCTAGTAACGTAATACGGTACAATACCTGAGTCTCTAGGAACGTAATACGGTACAATACCTGAGTCTCTAGGAACGTAATACGGTACAATACCTGAGTCTCTAGGAACGTAATACGGTACAATACCTGAGTCTCTAGGAACGTAATACGGTACAATACCCGAGTCTCTAGGAACGTAATACGGTACAATACCTGAGTCTCTAGGAACGTAATACGGTACAATACCCGAGTCTCTAGGAACGTAATACGGTACAATACCTGAGTCCATAGGAACGTAATACGGTACAATACCTGAGTCTCTAGGAACGTAATACGGTACAATACCTGAGTCTCTAGGAACGTAATACGGTACAATACCTGAGTCTCTAGGAACGTAATACGGTACAATACCCGAGTCTCTAGGAACGTAATACGGTACAATACCCGAGTCTCTAGGAACGTAATACGGTACAATACCTGAGTCCCTAGGAACGTAATACGGTACAATACCCGAGTCTCTAGGAACGTAATACGGTACAATACCTGAGTCTCTAGGAACGTAATACGGTACAATACCTGAGTCTATAGGAACGTAATACGGTACAATACCTGAGTCTCTAGGAACGTAATACGGTACAATACCTGAGTCTCTAGGAACGTAATACGGTACAATACCTGAGTCTCTAGGAACGTAATACGGTACAATACCTGAGTCTCTAGGAACGTAATACGGTACAATACCCGAGTCTCTAGGAACGTAATACGGTACAATACCCGAGTCTCTAGGAACGTAATACGGTACAATACCTGAGTCTCTAGGAACGTAATACGGTACAATACCCGAGTCTCTAGGAACGTAATACGGTACAATACCTGAGTCTCTAGGAACGTAATACGGTACAATACCTGAGTCTCTAGGAACGTAATACGGTACAATACCTGAGTCTCTAGGAACGTAATACGGTACAATACCTGAGTCTCTAGGAACGTAATACGGTACAATACCTGAGTCTCTAGGAACGTAATACGGTACAATACCGAGTCTCTAGGAACGTAATACGGTACAATACCTGAGTCTCTAGGAACGTAATACGGTACAATACCCGAGTCTCTAGGAACGTAATACGGTACAATACCTGAGTCTCTAGGAACGTAATACGGTACAATACCTGAGTCTCTAGGAACGTAATACGGTACAATACCTGAGTCTCTAGGAACGTAATACGGTACAATACCCGAGTCTCTAGGAACGTAATACGGTACAATACCTGAGTCTCTAGGAACGTAATACGGTACAATACCTGAGTCTCTAGGAACGTAATACGGTACAATACCCGAGTCTCTAGGAACGTAATACGGTACAATATCCGAGTCCCTAGGAACGTAATACGGTACAATACCCGAGTCCATAGGAACGTAATACGGTAATCCGAGTCTCTAGGAACGTAATACGGTACAATACCCGAGTCTCTAGGAACGTAATACGGTACAATACCTGAGTCTCTAGGAACGTAATACGGTACAATACCTGAGTCTCTAGGAACGTAATACGGTACAATACCTGAGTCTCTAGGAACGTAATACGGTACAATACCCGAGTCTCTAGGAACGTAATACGGTACAATACCTGAGTCTCTAGGAACGTAATACGGTACAATACCCATACTCTAGGAACGTAATACGGTACAATACCCGAGTCTCTAGGAACGTAATACGGTACAATACCCGAGTCTCTAGGAACGTAATACGGTACAATACCCATACTCTAGGAACGTAATACGGTACAATATCCGAGTCTCTAGGAACGTAATACGGTACAATACCTGAGTCTCTAGGAACGTAATACGGTACAATACCCGAGTCTCTAGGAACGTAATACGGTACAATACCCGAGTCTCTAGGAACGTAATACGGTACAATACCCGAGTCTCTAGGAACGTAATACGGTACAATACCTGAGTCTCTAGGAACGTAATACGGTACAATACCTGAGCCTCTAGGAACGTAATACGGTACAATACCCGAGTCTCTAGGAACGTAATACGGTACAATACCCGAGTCTCTAGGAACGTAATACGGTACAATACCCATACTCTAGGAACGTAATACGGTACAATATCCGAGTCTCTAGGAACGTAATACGGTACAATACCTGAGTCTCTAGGAACGTAATACGGTACAATACCTGAGTCTCTAGGAACGTAATACGGTACAATACCCGAGTCTCTAGGAACGTAATACGGTACAATACCCGAGTCTCTAGGAACGTAATACGGTACAATACCTGAGTCTCTAGGAACGTAATACGGTACAATACCTGAGTCTCTAGGAACGTAATACGGTACAATACCTGAGTCTCTAGGAACGTAATACGGTACAATACCCGAGTCTCTAGGAACGTAATACGGTACAATACCTGAGTCTCTAGGAACGTAATACGGTACAATACCCGAGTCTCTAGGAACGTAATACGGTACAATACCTGAGTCTCTAGGAACGTAATACGGTACAATACCTGAGTCTCTAGGAACGTAATACGGTACAATACCCGAGTCTCTAGGAACGTAATACGGTACAATACCTGAGTCTCTAGGAACGTAATACGGTACAATACCCATACTCTAGGAACGTAATACGGTACAATACCCGAGTCTCTAGGAACGTAATACGGTACAATACCTGAGTCTCTAGGAACGTAATACGGTACAATACCCGAGTCTCTAGGAACGTAATACGGTACAATACCCGAGTCTCTAGGAACGTAATACGGTACAATACCTGAGTCTCTAGGAACGTAATACGGTACAATACCTAGTCTCTAGGAACGTAATACGGTACAATACCTGAGTCTCTAGGAACGTAATACGGTACAATACCCGAGTCTCTAGGAACGTAATACGGTACAATACCTGAGTCCCTAGGAACGTAATACGGTACGATACCCGAGTCTCTAGGAACGTAATACGGTACAATACCCGAGTCTCTACAATACCTGAGTCCCCAGGAACGTAATACGGTACAATATCTGAGCCTCTAGGAACGTAATACGGTACAATACCCGAGTCTCTAGGAATGTAATACGGTACAATACCCGAGTCTCTAGGAACGTAATACGGTACAATACCCGAGTCTCTAGGAATGTAATACGGTACAATACCTGAGTCCCCATGAACGTAATACGGTACAATACCTGAGTCCATAGGAACGTAATACGGTACAATACCTGAGTCCATAGGAACGTAATATGGTACAATACCTGAGTCCATAGGAACGTAATACGGTACAATACCCGAGTCTCTAGGAACGTAATACGGTACAATACCCGAGTCTCTAGGAACGTAATACGGTACAATACCTGAGAAGGGTCAAAGTGCAGATGTGTCAGCAAGATCGAAAGAAAGAAGATTGTCTACCATTTGCCTATTATTGTTTTTGCTACGTGCCATATCTTAACCGAGGCGAGTGCCTGATTTGCCTTAGTGTGACTACGGGCCTGCGTATGCTATGCATGTATGTGCATGTATGCATGAATGTATGACTCACAAACTAGACATCAAATCCGACAGGTCACAGAGAGGCAGTCGGGAGTGTGGCCTGTCGGGCGAGCGGGACTGCGCTATGACGTGTGTGTGGGTCTGACGCACGGACATACATACATAGTCAACCCCCCCCCCCCGTTCCTAACGCCCGGGTTAAATAACTAAACCAATATGATGATCGTTTGTTTATAAATATAGAATATTATGCAATGCCTCAAGGCGATATTTGAAAGTAGATGTTTACATTTCATGTCTGTCTACTTAAACTAGATCAGTTTCTATAAATAGACAGGTACTTACAATGAATGAGTACTTACAATGACTCATTCATTGTAGTATTTATACATATGATATCAGTAATTTTAAGAATATGCATTAACATGTAGTTTAAAACACAGGGATTCGGCACGTTTGGGGGTACTAGTATATATATTTAAGTACAGGGATTCTACTCTGTGGGATGTCAGATTTCGCATCGATCAGTAAAATGGCCCTATCTGAAACAATTTTGTACACATCTGTCCAAATATAACAACGCCTATCCCGAGTCTTTATATTGTTCTTCAAATAAAACACAACTTTAAGCTGCGTGCATGCATACTTTGCAAACAATTGTCATAGACATTGGCCATAGCAGGTCACATTTCCATACTAGGACACGGGGGTTCTGTCAGCAACAAAAAAATCTTCGACGGGAGGTTTTAACAGTGAATAACATTGTCAATAAAATGTGTTTCCACTAACGTGTAGGTTTATTCGGCAAAAATGTACGTCAAAAAGAGATTTCGGAGAATTTTTCAATTTGTTTTGAAAATTTCTCAAGCGGCGCAGTTGCGTTGAAACGAGCGTTCTGAATCCCTGTGGTTTAGAATAGTGACTCATGCATTACGCCCATACTGGTTTCCCAGATTTGTTTCACAAGCTATATAAATAAAACATACAAAATAATCACACACATTCAGGTAATTTAATACGTTGTTGCTGCTCGATGCAAGACTATGATTGTTACTGAGCACTCTCTCCAGGAACGGACGGACGTTCATGTAATGGACGACACACGGACGTATAAACGTCCATTCGGGTGGTTAAAGGGATGCTGTAAGACAGAGGTAACATACATTTGTATTGCTTATTAAACTTTATTTATTTTACAACGATAGCGAAACAAGCTTTAGCAACTTATATTAATCACTCTCGTTGGCTAGTTTGATTACATATTATTTTGAGGACATATTATTTTGAGCACATATTATTTTGAGTACATAATATTTAGTACATATTATTTTTAGTACATAGTACATATTATTTTTAGTACATATTATTTTATATTATTTTGATTACATATTATTTTGATTACATATTATTTTGAGTACATATTATTTTGAGTACATATTATTTTTAGTACATATTATTTTTAGTACATATTATTTTTAGTACATATTATTTTATATTATTTTGAGTACATATTATTTTGAGTACATCGAGATGTTAAGGTATAACATTACTACTAAAGGTAGTACGTTTAAAATATGATAAATGATGGTGTATTACAACATACAAATAATTCACAGACAATAATTAGATAATCGAGTTCATGCTAGTTCAATCGTCTCCAAGCAATGAAGTTTATTTGAGACGGCCTCTTAGATGTCCACATACATTTATTTTAAAATAATAATTTTACATACTCATGTTGGTAAAAGAAATATAGAGACTATTAGGTTACTGTCTTATAAATTTTAATTTATTAGGCGAGTCGGAGAAAAAATACAAGGCGAGGCTCTGCCGAGCCTTGTATTTTTTCGGAGATGAGCCTAATAAATTAAAATTTATAAGACAGTAACCTAATATTCTATTTATCCTACATTCTGAGTGTGCACTCGACATAAAAACAAACAAACTAGCCATTGACAGCTTACAAACTCGCTACGCACTTGGTAATATGTTGCGCATTGATATTTCTATCCACGGTTAGCCCTATGACGTCACGAAAGCTTTATTAGGCACTGACTAATAAAGCAAAATTTATTAGGCAGGCCGTTTTTGTACGTTATTTCGCATCAAGGTAGGATAAAATCAAGTTAACCCTTTCAACACCACAGACCTCTAAATAGGCTTACAAAAAGTGTAGATCCAGATGAGCCGGCTCGTGACGAGCCGTCTCATCAGGACAAAAAGTGTAGATCCAGATGAGCCGGCTCGTGACGAGCCGTCTCATCAGGATCTGCACTTTTTGCCAGTGATATGACTATTTTTAGACATAATTACCCATTTTGATAAATGAACTTGTCCAAATGTGATTTTCTGATTCATTTATTGGTTTATGAATATCATGGACCAGTCCATGTGAGTTACTTGGTGTTGAATGGGTTAATATGCTTGTGATTAGTTTCTTTATCTGATTATAATAGCTGTCCGGTCATGCGCTCGCTTCTCACCAATGCAAACCGGGTTCGATCCTCGTACCGGAAGTATGTGAGATGGTACGATGGTCGCCAGATCGGACATGTGGGCTTTCTCCGGGTACTCCGGTTTCGTCCCACATGAATGACCACATGTACGCTTTCGTCCGCGACAACGAGAGTGATTAATGTAAGTGGTTAAAACTTGCTTCGCAGTCGTTGTAAAATAAATAAAGTTTACACTTATAGCAACAGTGTGTCATATGGGTAGAACCACCGACCTTCCCCAAGCCAGCTAATACATTTTTGTTTCTCGCAGGATATTATTCTGCAATACGTTTGGGATTTGATTTCATGTCAACAGCATTAATCACTAAAGTGCTAATGTCCCAGTTATACCCCCGAACATGTCAACAGCATTAATCACTAAAGTGCTAATGTCCCAGTTAAACACCCGAACACGCCAACAGCATTAATCACTAAAGTGCTAATGTCCCAGTTAAACCCCCGAACATGTCAACAGCATTAATCACTATAGTGCTAATGTCCCAGTTAAACCCCCGAACATGTCAACAGCATTAATCACTAAAGTGCTAATGTCCCAGTTATACCCCCGAACATGTCAACAGCATTAATCACTAAAGTGCTAATGTCCCAGTTAAACACCCGAACACGCCAACAGCATTAATCACTAAAGTGCTAATGTCCCAGTTAAACCCCCGAACATGTCAACAGCATTAATCACTATAGTGCTAATGTCCCAGTTAAACCCCCGAACATGTCAACAGCATTAATCACTAAAGTGTTAATGCCCCGGTTATACACCCGAACATACCAACAGCATTAAACACTAAAGTGCTAATGTCCCAGTTAAACCCCCGAACATGCCAACAGCATTAATCACTATAGTGCTAATGTCCCAGTTAAACCCCCGAACATGTCAACAGCATTAATCACTATAGTGCTAATGTCCCAGTTAAACCCCCGAACATGTCAACAGCATTAATCACTATAGTGCTAATGTCCCAGTTAAACCCCCGAACATGTCAACAGCATTAATCACTAAAGTGTTAATGCCCCGGTTATACACCCGAACATACCAACAGCATTAAACACTAAAGTGCTAATGTCCCAGTTAAACCCCCGAACATGCCAACAGCATTAATCACTATAGTGCTAATGTCCCAGTTAAACCCCCGAACATGCCAACAGCATTAATCACTAAAGTGCTAATGTCCCAGTTAAACCCCCGAACATGCCAACAGCATTAATCACTATAGTGCTAATGTCCCAGTTATACACCCGAACATACCAACATCATTAATCACTAAAGTGCTAATGTCCCAGTTAAACCCCCGAAAATTTCAACAACATTAATCACTAAAGTGCTAATGTCCCGGTTATACCCCCGAACATTTCAACATCATTAATCACTAAAGTGCTAATGTCCCGGTTAAACCCCCGAACATACCAACAGCATTAATCACTATAGTGCTAATGTCCCAGTTATACCCCCGAACATGTCAACAGCATTAATAACTAAAGTGCTAATGTCCCGGTTATACCCCCGAACATACCAACAGCATTAATCACTAAAGTGCTAATGTCTCAGTTAAACCCCCGAACATGTCAACAGCATTAATAACTTAAAGTGCTAATGTCCCGGTTATACCCCCGAACATACCAACAGCATTAATAACTAAAGTGCTAATGTCCCGGTTATACCCCCGAACATGTCAACAACATTAATCACTAAAGTGCTAATGTCCCGGTTATACCCCCGAACATTTCTGTTACATGTTGTAGTATTTCATTCGTTATACTAGCAGGGCACAGGCACAAGACACACATTTTATTTTGTTCTGCCCTATGGTCATATAGTAAGTACTGTTTACTAAACATTACTTACTATATGACCACTAAACATTACTTACTATATGATCATAGGGCAAAAACAATGTGTGCCTGTGTAGCAGGGCGTAGATCGGTGTCTTTATTTGGAAAAAGATATTATTATTTTATTTACCATATTTACACTAACAGGGTGTAGATTGGTTTGTTTATTGGAAAAAATATAGTTTCATTTTAGCTTGAAAACATGTCAGAAGTTCCACTAGCAGGAAGTCGTTTGACGTGTATATTTAGACATACTATTTGTATTTAAATTAAGATTGCACTGTATTCTTTCTTTCCACTAACAGGAAGTCGTTTGACGTGTATATTTAGACATACTATTTGTATTTAAATTAAGATTGCACTGTATTCTTTCTTTCCACTAACATGAAGTCGATATACCCACAAGGCTAAACACTGCGCAATGTACATCGTATCGATGTAGTTAACACGTGGGACAAAATTCCACAGAAAGTGTAGTTAACACGTGGGACAAAATTCCACACAGAAATTGTAGTTAACACGTGGGACAAAATTCCACACAAATTGTAGTTAACATGTGGGACAAAATTCCACACAAATTGTAGTTAACATGTGGGACAAAATTCCACACAAATTGTAGTTAACACGTGGGACAAAATTCCACACAAATTGTAGTTAACATGTGGGACAAAATTCCACACAAATTGTAGTTAACACGTGGGACAAAATTCCACAGAAATTGTAGTTAACACGTGGGACAAAATTCCACACAAATTGTAGTTAACATGTGGAATAAAATTCCACCCAAATTGTAGTTAACACGTGGGACAAAATTCCACACAAATTGTAGTTAACATGTGGGACAAAATTCCACACAAATTGTAGTTAACATGTGGGATAAAATTCCACCCAAATTGTAGTTAACACGTGGGACAAAATTCCACACAAATTGTAGTTAACACGTGAGACAAAATTCCACACAAATTGTAGTTAACACGTGGGACAAAATTCCACACAAATTGTAGTTAACACGTGAGACAAAATTCCACACAACTTTTAGTTAACACGTGGGACAAAATTCCACACAAATTGTAGTTAACATGTGGGACAAAATTCCGCACAAATTGGTTTCGGAATGACGGAAGGGGTGGGGTGGGGGGGGGGTAATTTGGATATTCCTCTCCCGCTTCGCTTTGTGAATACGTGTGTTTTACGAATATTTTTCGTCGCTACCGGCTGCCTATATGAGCGACGCCTCCTGAGTCATTTTAGATTTTTGGAGGATAGTGCAATGATACAGACATAGACCCATTCCAGAGTCTCATCTTGTTCTTTTACGTGCACGGTGTACAGCACCGACACGAGACCTCGGTTTAACGTCCCATCTGAAAGATTGTTAATTTTATTAGGGTCAGACAGGGGATCGAACCTGCGATCCCTGGATTACCAATCGAGCGTGTCACCACTGGACTACAGATCCGTCTATTCCCGCTACGCGGTGTGAATACGTTATTTATATTATTTATTATTTATAGTGTGCTATATATACATTGTGCTTAAGCTAACTTGTTATGTTCAGGAATCAAACAAAACATCCATCGTTCTTGTCAACCATCCGTACGGAGCCTATTCAATAGCAGATGAGTTTGGAGTTCGAATTAAGACATATACATCGAAACAGAAGGACGGGTCCCTGTACTACCGGCATGCATTTATTGACGTCGAAGGCGACGGACCGGCAGGGCAGATGAAGATAAGGTAAGTGTATTCAAGATGAGATGTTGCAAGCTTGAACTTTCAATAAAACGGCTGTGTATTGCAATATTAATTTCTTAACAAGTCATACGGCATGCCCGGAACCAGACTAACTTAATTAAATTGAGGATGAAATATTTGGTGAGGTACGCATTTTTTAAAAAGTTTATTTAAAGCAGCATTACATCGTAATAAAGGATGTTTTGGGTAAAATATAAATACTAATGTGTGTGTGTTTACAAAAATCGAAATAGTCGCTCAGAAACGATACAATTCCAATAAATTTAAACCGTCGTATACGCGAATTTGTTTATCAACACACGAAATGTAGACACGCACAGTGCGCATGCGTGAAACGACAGAGGATGTAGAAAACAGCGTATATATTTTGAACATGAAATACTATCTATCTATCTTCCTCTATAATGTCGAACCCCTCGCGGGGATGTAGAAATGTCCCTAAATACTTAGCTAACAGAGGTATGAATCAACATATTAAGTAATTTAATTAAAAAAAGACAACGTGGGACAAATGGGGACGATGCATTCCGAATGCAAACAAGTGCGGACGATGCATTCCGGTTGTAAACAAGTGCATGGCTGATCGACTCGGAAAGTCCTACTTTCGGTTTCGAGTTTGTTTTATCGCAAAAAAACACTGTTTACCAAATGAACATAATCATACAAAGTATAATGTTAGAATGTGTAGCAGAATTGCTACCCATACGTAAAAATTGAATTGTTCAAATATCTTTTATTTCATACGATGTAATTCTGCTTTAACGTCACTACCGGTTGCCCATTTGAGCGACTGTCAGTTTACCTAACAACACATTTGCAGGCTCTGGTAGTTAACCAGTGCTTGGTGCGTCATATAGTGACCCTCCAACTATTATTGGTGAACGAATATGCCGATGCCACTCCGAACAGTATTTCAGACATGGACAGGTATCCGGGTACAACACCCAACCTTCTGACGACATTAACCGCTCGGCCACGAAGATTCTTAAAGCGACACTACATCATCCGTGAAAATCAGTAAATGAAATACTGGTTCCGAGGTTATAAAACATTTTCTCCGATCTCAAACTCGAGCCCAAGTGATTTGATTGGTTGAGTCTGAGAATTTGACATTCAGCTGAACCAATCAGAAGCTTGATACTGAGTTTGAAAATGGAGAAAAATGTTATATATGGTTAATATCCTCCTTTTACTTACAGAAACCAAGACGAAATAGTGCTCCTGAATGACATGTTTGCTCCCGAGGTTACGCACAACCAACTGGTGAATTTATTTCACAAGGTGAAGGTTGATGGAAAGTCCAGATTTAAACTAGTACGTATAATTACGTCATGCTATTAAATATAGCTATGACACATATCCCAGGCATGACACATATACCCCGGTATGACATATATACATCGGTATGACACATATACCCCGGTATGACACATATACCCCAGTATGTCACATATACCCCGGTATGACACATATACCTCGATATGACACATATACCCTGGTATGACATATATACCCCAGTATGACACATATACCCCGGTATGACACATATACCTCGGTATGACACATATACCCCGGTATGACACATATACCCCGGTATGACATATATACCCCGGTATGACACATATACCCCGGTATGACATATATACCCCGGTATGACATATATACCCCGGTATGACATATATACCCCGGTATGACATATATACCCCGGCATGACACATATACCCCGGCATGACACATATACCCCTGTATGACATATATACCCCGGCATGTCACATATACCCCTGTATGACATATATACCCCGGCATGTCACATATACCCCTGTATGACATATATACCCCGGCATGTCACATATACCCCGGTATGACACATATACCCCTGTATGACATATATACCCCGGCATGTCACATATACCCCGGTATGACATATATACCCCGGCATGTCACATATACCCCGGTATGACATATATACCCCGGCATGTCACATATACCCCGGCATGACACATATACCCCGGCATGTCACATATACCCCGGTATGACACATATACCCCTGTATGACATATATACCCCGGCATGTCACATATACCCCGGTATGACATATATACCCCGGCATGTCACATATACCCCGGTATGACACATATACCTCGGTATGACACATATACCCTGGTATGACACATATGAAGCTTGTGTTAAAATAGAAATAATTTACTATATATTTGTTTCTGTCAATTGAATGCCACTATGATGTCAGCCTGTAATCAGAAGCTGGTAATAGACTAACAATAAGATCCGTTCGTTGTCAGAAGGACTCTTTTTATTGCCAGTTGTAAGCCCTTGTAACTCAAGTAGAGGTCAGAAGAGTAACAGTATTGTCAGATCTATTTCAGTTAAATGTCAGTTTATTGCCTGAATGTAGTTTCCATAAGAGGCATTTCAAAGGAACCGGCCCCAGACCTAAACAAAAATGTATATACTGCATGCCATATAAACTGACGGATCTGTAGTCCAGTGGTAACACGCTGGACTGGTAATCCAGGGATCGCAGGTTCGATCCCCCGTCTGACCCTAATAAAATTAACAGTCTTTCAGATGGGACGTTAAACCGAGGTCTTGTGTTGGTGCTTTACACCGTGCAAGTAAAATAACCAGAGGAGACTCTGGAATGGATCTCTGTCTGTATCATTGCACTATCCTCCAAAAAATCTAAAATGACTAATCTCTTCAGGAGGCGTCGCTCATATGGGCAACCGGTAGCGACGATAAATAAACAAATAAAACACACACAACTGGCCTCAGAACTACACAAAAGTGTCTATGTTGCATAGTTCGGACGGGTTGTGCTAACCACAAAGTCAGAACTTGCGAACATTACAGTGTTGATGCTTAGCTAACTTGGGAACATATAGTGTAGGTTACATAACGCTTCCGTAACTCGTGAATGTACAATGTATATATGCCTTTTACTTTATAATATTATTTCCTCACGTCGTTTAGGTCATCCGTAGAGAAAATCAAGTGCCAGCAAAGACGAAATGGGAATGGATAGAAACAAGTGCTATTCTTGCTCCGAATCACAGAAAATATCAAAATAAGGGTAACACAAGCATGCAATTTAAGCGTTTATAATGTGTCTTTTATGCTAGTATATTTACATCACTATTGCACTTCCTTCGATGAACGCATATGCCATGCTTGTATCTATTTTCGTGTGAATTTCCTCACTAATGTTATGCAGCTGACATGCGCACTCGAAGTTATGGGCATGCGTATTCACAGTGGTGTGCTACGTTTCCTTGATATTCATTGAAAAATTAATGTAAATATAATTCTACCATGGCTCGGCATTTTTCTGTGTACGCACAATTTACCATGTTTAAATCCGCAATAAACCGGTCATTTTAATAGCATGTTTGTAGTTTTCAAAATGTGTGACGTCATTTACAATTTCTAAAAAAAAAAAATAACACCAACTATTTTTGAGCTTTTTTATATATTTTGGTCATATTAGAATCGAGATAATGTGTGTGTTTTACGTTTATTTATCGTCGCTACCGGTTGCCCATATGAGTGACGCCTTCTGAAGAGATTAGTCATTTTAGAGATCTAGAGGATAATATTTGTGTTTGCGTTATTTATAGTGGAAGACCACCCAACTGTCAGCAGACTGTTTCGGGATCCTATGTACTCGCATACAATTGACGCGTTGTACGTTTTTGAAATAGATTTACTGTACTTCATGTAAATCTATTTTAGGTCAATATTTGTGTGCAGCACAATTTCCAAATATAATAGGCGCGCAGTTATTTTTACACCGATTTGCATCGGGTTGTTTGCAGTACTCTTCAAGTGATGTCTTCCCGACTTATTTCTGCTATAAAAATAATCGTTTTCAATATGTTTAGAAATCAGTGTGAAATCAAATGTGTTATTCCACTGCTATCAACAAGTTGAGAAAAAAACACATTTAAATTTCTAGATTGCACCTAAAGGCATGATATAAAATTATATATTCATACATTTTATTCTATTGCAGCTTAATCAGGTGTGCTTGAAACAGATCAACCAATACTGGGACATAACTGGTTTAAGTTACAAGGTAAGCATCCGAAATGTATTCAGTATTACCTGGAGCGCTTTGTTTCAGAATTTGAAGAATTGAGAAATTAGTGTTCGGATATATACGGTTGTTATGCACTCACGATCAAGGTGGACTTGAAGTCCCCAATATTAAGGGGTCCGCTCTCTATAGTTTATTCTACGTACTGACTACGGTCAAGCTACTGAACTAGTAAGGGGACTCTGTCCGAGAAGGTAAACGTGTATTAATTTAATAAACGTGTATTAATTTAATTGTTATAAATGTACAATTGTTATCTCCCTTACATCTTAATGCACCATTTATATTATCTGGTTACGGAGAAGAACTGTCTACAGAATAGAATGTTTTAAACTATTTAGGTCATTTCGTTATAATTACGGTTTGTAGTTACTGTTACTATGACGGTAGCAGTAATAGTAGTAGCAGCAACAGCGGAGCCTCCGTGGTGTAATGTATACGCTGGCTGCCTCATAAGTGAGAAGTGAGTTCGAAACCCACAAGAACCACAGTGGTGTCCTTAGACAATACACTTAAATCCACATGGCCACTGGGTTTATACAAATTTATTTGGACTCAATTGCGAATCAAGTTCCCACAACTTATATTAATCATTCTCAATACCTCATTCCTGATAGAATCCATCGCCACGAGGCAGAGAGAAGATGCAATATTGAATATATAGGCCTATGCATTGCATAAGGAATAAGGACATAATCGTAACGGCTACAGCTGGGCGTTAACTCCGGGCCTTTCGCATCTAAAACTCTACCACTGCGCTATCACGACTTCCAGTCTCCCTTCTCTCTCCCTCGTGTACTCCCTTCTCTCTCCTTCGTGTATCCCATCCAAAAATGAGGTATTGAGAATGATTAAACTAATTTGTGGAAGTCGTGATAGCGCAGTGGTAGGGCGTTTACTTCAGGTGCGAAAGGCCGGGAGTTCGAGCCCCGCTGGAGCCGTTATGATTGTGCCCTTAGGCAAGGCATTTAATTCCACATTTCCTCTTCTCTCTCACTCGTGGCGATGGATTTCATCAGGAATGAGGTATCGAGAGTGATAGTTGTAAGTCGATAAGTCGATAAGTTGTAATAAGTTAAACTTGTTTCACAATCGAGCTAAAAGAAATGTTCATCAACTAAACAACAGCAGTAGTAATACGCATATCATAAAACAGTAGATCTTTGATGCATTTCAGGCAGCAACTCGTGCACTCTGGAAGTTACCAAGCATAGGCCAGTAGTTCCATATAGACACTGAATTCGCCAGGGAAAGAATCTGAACAGTGTAGTGGTGGTATATTGTACCCCCACTTAAAAGTGCTGCCATCGAAAATCAGTTTCGCTAAGAGTATAATGGAATATACACGTGTACATATAATGACATTTGCATACTGTATTATGACTTGTGTTGGACTACGCGATACATATAATGACATGCGCATACTGTATTATGACTTGTGTTGAACTACACGATACATATAATGACATTTGCATACTGTATTATGACTTGTGTTGAACTACACGATACATATAATGACATGCGCATACTGTAGTATGACTTGTGTTGAACTACACGATACATATAATGACATGCGCATACTGTAGTATGACTTGTGTTGAACTACACGATACATATAATGACATGCGCATACTGTATTATGACTTGTGTTGGACTATGCGATACATATAAATGACATGTGACCATGCTTAATGCTGTATAGTTGGCTATGCACGTACTACATATACAAATGTAGTAACATTGTATACATCATGTATTATGAATAGTTTCCATCGGGGTATGAACTATATTATGGAGGCCTTGGAACCGCGATTCATTGCTTATATGTTTACATTAAAGCCCCATTATGTGTTTACTTAGGCTGTGCTGTATACCGAGATACTGTAAGGAGCGGAGGCTTACATATTCTGATTATTGTCCTATATTTTCAAAATAAATTATTACGGTAAAAAGCAAATATTGGAAAATATTGGAAAATATGGTAAAAAACGAAAAGCTTTTGTGAAATTAACATTTGTAAATTACCTCCCTTTATGAGTATTTTATTAATAAATCACCAATAACTCTGTAAATGGTGGTTTACTAAAGTTAACACTAGGATAAATTTGCATATAAATTATAGTATTATTTTTCCAACTGAAGAAAAGAAACTGCATGGAGATACTTTACGTTAATAGAGATATACTGGAGAATAGAACACACTTGTTTTTATCTTGTTCGTAGCAACTACTAACCTCTCTGTGCACAGTGCATAGTATATGTACATATTGGTGGCTTAAGGGCGTTTAAGGTTTAAGGTGTTAGGTTTTTGCAGCTCTTTTTTTATCACACTACCAGTGTCCTCTTTGGTGGAATTATAGTAGCTGAGGAGGCCTGATAGCTCACTTTTCTACCCCCCCCCCCCCCCACGCATGGCCATAATAGCTCAATTGTTGACTGTTAGCCATTAACAGAGAAGAACAAGAAGAATACACTGGGTATATAATACATGAACATGGTATAATGACATCAATACAGACGGATCTGTAGTGGTTAACACAATGGACTGGTAATCCAGGGATCGCAAGTTCGATCCCCCGTGCTGTACACCGTGCACGTAAAAGAACCAAAGGAGACTCTGGAATGGGTCTCTGTCTGTATCATTGCACTATCCTCCAAAAATATAAAATGGCTAATCTCTTCAGTAGGCGCACTCATATGGGGAACCAGTAGCGACGATAAATAAACGTAAAACGCACAATGACACCATTTATCATTCATAGTATGCAAGTTAATTAAGTGGCAGCCTATCCAGTGTGTGTATACAAGTTGTATCATTACAACTTACTTCTTGTAATATCGCGGTTCTGATTCGCTGATTCAACCCAAGTGATCCAACATTCATAACCCCATGGATTGCACAAGTATTCTACTCGCATTACTATTCATAGAATTTAGTGGACTCTTACATTTTCATTGATCGACTTGACGCTTCTAGTCATATACATGGTCTAAATTGTTGTTGTTGTTGTTGTTGATTGTTTTTTGATAGTTTACATATTTGGATCTAACGTTTCCTTATTGCTACATTAAAATTACAATAACGCGATGCTGTAAATATCGTTTTAATAGCAAAATCAAGTCCAAACGCTTGCCACTGCTGTTTTATAAAAATTGTGTTTATTGTGTATATATGTATTTGATCCGAATAAAATATGTTTAAACTAGGGATGTCAACGAGTAGTGATTTTGGTACTCTAGTACTCGGAAAGGTATTCGATCGAGTACTCGAGTACTCGGTTACCGTTACCGTGGATTTTGCTTCTTGTCTCGTCAATCAGATTGGTCCTGCTTTTAATCAATTCATTGCTTTGATGTGTTGTTTGTTTCAGGAGTCGTAGACGCAGTGTAGGCACATGCCTATCTGTCAATCCTGGCACCATCTGATTATGTCTAATATCCGCTAATATACATGTACGCAACGGATTAACAGAACGATTTCAACGATCTCATTTTTATTTTTGTAGTAAATCGAGTACAAAATTTGACATATAATGGTAGGCCTAAAGTTCTAAATTGAGTAATCAATTAAGTGTCAATTATAACATCAAAACAAGTTCCGACCACCAGACAAAAGATGTCATTCACACGACAGACAATCAGACGACCCGCCTCAGTAGTGACGACAATGATAAAATAAATTGCATCAAACTTACGCTTCCCTATTTAGTTGAATCAACACCTTAATTACTCTGTGTGATATACAGGTATTGTTAATCACCATGACACGCTGTATATTGCATTGTTTGGTACAGCGAAAGTGTCGCTAATCCCACTGATCACGATTTGTTCACAGGCAACTCCGTATTTACGCAAAATAAAGATTTGTTGATTTTATTTAACCGAGTACTCGATTATCTGATATTCGATACTCGGACGTTCGATCGAGTACTCGAGTACATCGACATCCCTTTAAACTAAGTATCGAAGTCAAAATGTTGGAACCAGTTTCGAGTTTGACTTCTAAAATTAGATATTTGACAGTCGAGATCGCTATACATGCTACCATAAAATAATTAAAAGCCAAACGTGTTCTTGGTGTTTTTTTAAACACTATTTATTTTACAACGATTGCGAAGCCAGTTTTAACAACTTATATTGATCACTCTCGTTGGCGCGGATGAACGCGTATAATTATGTGGTCATTCGTGTGCGAGGAAACCGGAGCACACGGAGAAACCCCACCTGTCCGATCTGGCGACCACCGTACCATCTCACATACTAGGATCGAAGTCGGTTTGCATTGGTGATAAGCGAGCGCGCTAACCACGCTAATCGGACAGCCATGTTCATACTATTACTTTGATAATTATCATATTAACAATAACGACATTATATGTCCCGATATGGCTTGGAAGTACACAGACAGACAGACAGACAGACAGACAGACAGACAGACAGACAGACAGACAGACAGACAGACAGACAGACAGACAGACAGACAGACAGACAGACAGACAGACAGACAGACAGACAGACAGACGACAGACAGACAGACAGACAGACAGACAGACATGATATGAGGAAGAGGAAGAAGAAGAAGAAAATGAGAGAAGAAAACAACAACAACAACAGGACCTCCCACCCCCCACCCCCTAAATAAAAACAACTCTTCCTGTCATCTGAAGAAAGCAATATAATCATACCGAGTACCGAGCCAGGATAACGACATAGCTGTTGGAAATTTCGAATTAATATGGAACAATTTAGATGCAACGGAAAATATATGTGATGCTATTGATTTACATGTCACACAACTGGACCAACGATGCGAGGTACACGCCTGTTTTATATACTTCACGGTCCACGTCAATAGATCTATTCATTGTTTAAACATTTATTAATCAGTTCCAGCTACCGTTGGTGAAGGTAGACCCTCAATGCCCATTGCAGCACTATTTCAGGCATGGCCAGGTACGCGCAGGTAGAACCACCAACCTTCCGATAGCCAACTGGATAGCTTCCTCACGTGGAACAATGTAACGCCCCAAGTAGCATTCAAACCATCAACTGTGAGGATCACGTTATTTGACGTCAGCAACCATAACTATTCGGCCACAGATACCCCATTTCCAATGTTCATGGTTAATTAATGTTCTGTTATGAGTTTCATCGAGATATGAACATTGGTCTCAACAGTAGGGAGATTTATACTGTATAATATGTTTGTTTGTAGTTTTTTGGATTTAGTTAAGTCGCACCAACAGCTTAGGTGATACGGCGACTCTCCAGCTATTGGGGAAGAACCTGGGTGCCCCAACGAGTATGTGCAGGCACGGATGCGCACCGGGGTAGATGCCCCTACGAGCAGTATTTGCCCCAACGAGCAGTATTTGCAGGCACGGATGCGCACCGGAGTAGATGCCCCTACGAGCAGTATTTACCCCAACGAGCAGTATTTGCAGGCACGGATGCGCACCGGGGTAGATGCCCCTACGAGCAGTATTTGCCCATACGAGCAGTATTTGCAGGCACGGATGCGCACCGGGTGTAGATGCCCCTACGAGCAGTATTTGCAGGCACGGATGCGCACCGGGGTAGATGCCCCTACGAGCAGTATTTGCCCCAACGAGCAGTATTTGCAGGCACGGATGCGCACCAGGGTAGATGCCCATACGAGCAGTATTTGCAGGCACGGATGCGCACCGGGGTAGATGCCCATACGAGCAGTATTTGCAGGCACGGATGCGCACCGGGGTAGATGCCCATACGAGCAGTATGTGCCCCAACGAGCAGTATTTGCAGGCACGGATGCGCACCAGAGTAGATGCCCATACGAGCAGTATTTGCCCCAACGAGAAGTATTTGCAGGCACGGATGCGCACCGTGGTAGAACAACTGACCTGCTGTGTGGCTTCCTCACACGACACCCCAGTGAGATTCCAACTTACAACGGTGAAGGGCAAGTGATTTGACGCCAGCGACCATAACCACTCGGCTTCAGAGGCAGCACTATATAATATGGGATATTATGCTAAAGTATTAATTATGTATAGTGAACCATGCTTATATAGGAACCGTTATTCTATAAGACGAGTCACTGCCTCCGTGGTCGAGTGGTTAAGGTCGCTGGCGTGTATACCACTGCAACCTAACATCTCTGATGGTCACGGGTTCGAGCCCCGCTCAGACCGCGTCTCATTTATATGAAACATTTGGCATTTTCTTACGGAGGTTGATGCACCAAGTACTGGTTAACAGCTGGAGCCTGCCCAGGAAACGTGGTGTTAGGTAAACTGCCCGTCGCTCAAATGGGAAACCGGTAGCGACGTTAAATAAACTTAAATCAAAATAATAAAACCAGTCCCGCTGGGTCCAAGTGTTAAATGTCAAAGTGCTTTACTTTAATCATATTTTAATACTCGATTCATTTTACATAAATATAATACATGACATGACAATTTCAAGAAAAGTAAACAGGTCGGGCCACACGTTCTAGTAACATTAGTTAAGGCCCTTCATCGGGAGTGGTGACAAGTTTGCCGTATCGGGAAGATTTAAACATTTGGATCAGGATGCGATGTGGCCAATATAACGATCATGCGTTCCTCTGAAACAAGCCAATCCAAAATCACATGGAGTATAAGCATGTTTCAAGGTATGTACCATACTTACAGTATTTTACAATTGAAAGTTCTTTTTCTGCGTTTCATCGAGGTGTTCTAGACATGCTACAGACCAACACTGCATTATACAGTACTTAGTCTTGTCATTACGTATTCCTCGTGCACGGTTATATGTACTTACAGATCGAGATGATGATTTCTATTCAGTCCAGATCCCAGTATAGATCCCAGTATAGAGTACGTAGATATATCTGATTCAGAAGTAATTGACAAGTTGCAAAACAATTATCGAACATGTACATTGTGCTAGACATAATACAGACCAATAACGCAGTATACAGTACTTTACACTTGGCATCGTACTTTGCTATGTCCTTACCCACCCAGTTGAATGTTTCTATTCAGTACAGATCCCAGTATGTGTATGTTATTAACACGTTGAGGGATGTACAGGTTCTAAAGAACACACTAACAAACACATGTTTGAGGGATGTACAGGTTGTACAGGAACACATTAACAAACACGTGTTTGAGGGATGTACAAGAACACATTAACACACACATGTTTGAGGGATGTACACGAACACATTAACACACACATGTTTGAGGGATGTACATGAACACATTAACAAACACTTGTTTGAGGGATGTACAGGTTGTACAGGAACACATTAACAAACACTTGTTTGAGGGATGTACAGGTTGTACAGGAACACATTAACAAACACGTGTTTGATGGATGTACAAGAACACATTAACACACACATGTTTGAGGGATGTACACGAACACATTAACAAACACATGTTTGAGGGATGTACATGAACACATTAACAAACACTTGTTTGAGGGATGTACAGGTTGTACAGGAACACATTAACAAACACTTGTTTGAGGGATGTACAGGTTGTACAGGAACACATTAACAAACACGTGTTTGATGGATGTACAAGAACACATTAACACACACATGTTTGAGGGATGTACACGAACACATTAACAAACACATGTTTGAGGGATGTACATGAACACATTAACAAACACTTGTTTGAGGGATGTACAGGTTGTACAGGAACACATTAACAAACACTTGTTTGAGGGATGTACAGGTTGTACAGGAACACATTAACAAACACTTGTTTGAGGGATGTACAGGTTCTAAAGAACACCTTAACAAACACTTGTGTGAGGGATGTACAGGTTGTACAGGAACACATTAACAAACACTTGTTTGAGGGATGTACAGGTTGTACAGGAACACATTAACAAACACATGTGTGAGGGATGTACAGGTTGTACAGGAACACATTAACAAACACTTGTTTGAGGGATGTACAGGTTCTAAAGAACACCTTAACAAACACTTGTTTGAGGGATGTACAGGTTGTACAGGAACACATTAACAAACACTTGTATGCGGGATGTACAGGTTCTAAAGAACACCTTAACAAACACTTGTTTGAGGGATGTACAGGTTCTAAAGAACACATTAACAAACACTTGTGTGAGGGATGTACAGGTTCTAAAGAACACCTTAACAAACACTTGTTTGAGGGATGTACAGGTTGTACAGGAACACATTAACAAACACTTATTTGAGGGATGTACAGGTTCTAAAGAACACCTTAACAAACACTTGTTTGAGGCATGTACAGGTTGTACAGGAACACATTAACAAACATATGTTTGAGGGATGTACAGGTTCTAAAGAACACCTTAACAAACACTTGTTTGAGGGATGTACAGGTTCTAAAGAACACATTAACAAACACTTGTGTGAGGGATGTACAGGTTCTGATGTACAGGTTGTACAGGAACACATTAACAAACACTTGTTTGAGGGATGTACAGGTTGTACAGGAACACATTAACAAACACTTGTTTGAGGGATGTACAGGTTGTACAGGAACACATTAACAAACACTTGTTTGAGGGATGTACAGGTTGTACAGGAACACATTAACAAACACTTGTTTGAGGGATGTACAGGTTCTAAAGAACACCTTAACAAACACATGTTTGAGGGATGTACAGGTTGTACAGGAACACATTAACAAACACTTGTTTGAGGGATGTACAGGTTGTACAGGAACACATTAACAAACACATGTTTGAGGGATGTACAGGTTGTACAGGAACACATTAACAAACACTTGTTTGAGGGATGTACAGGTTCTAAAGAACACCTTAACAAACACATGTTTGAGGGATGTACAGGTTGTACAGGAACACATTAACAAACACTTGTTTGAGGGATGTACAGGTTGTACAGGAACACATTAACAAACACTTGTTTGAGGGATGTACAGGTTGTACAGGAACACATTAACAAACACTTGTTTGAGGGATGTACAGGTTGTACAGGAACACATTAACAAACACATGTTTGAGGGATGTACAGGTTGTACAGGAACACATTAACAAACACTTGTTTGAGGGATGTACAGGTTGTACAGGAACACCTTAATAAACACTTGTTTCAGGTATGTACGTGTTGTACAAGAACACCTTATAGAGTACCCATTGGATATACTGTAGGATATATGTCGCGATTTAACAATCGGTAGATGAGAAGCGAAACAATGATGAAAATAAATAAAACCTATTTATACACATTTATTTTAGATCGATTGCGAAACAAATAATTACCACTTATATTAATCACTCTCGAGACCTCATTCCTGATGGAATCCATCGCCACGAGGGAGGGAGAAGAGGCATGTGGAATTAATATGGCTTGCCTAGGGAGATACTCGTAACGGCTGCAGCGGGGGCTCGAACTCCGGACCTTTCGCACCTGAAGCGAACGCGCATCCACAGCGCTATCACGACTTCTACAAGAAAACCAATCAAGTGGACCTATCTACTGTTTGGAGGATTAATGGATAGTAAATGACCAATGGTTCTCACAGTACCACCCAGAGTTCACACAGACGCTATCCAGCACGTATCCGAAGACCATTCGCTGGAAAATGTTCAGTACCAAGACAAAGCTTAACAAAATGTGCATAAACTGACATCATTACACGGGCATTTTAGGTGTGATGATATAGTTTATTCTTCGCCGTCCGCGAACGGTGTTGGCGAGCATTATCGGGTGATGATGTTCGTGCATTCCTAACACCGTCGATTAGTGGCGAGGTGTCTGTTGATCTGTAGAGTGTTGTCTTAATTGTAGAGTGGTCTTGAAGATTTCGTGATGGTGAAGTAAAAAGTGATAACTGGAAGATGCATCTTTTTCCTCTTCAGGGTGGCGACAACTGATGGTTTCCTATTTTCGACCGGCTCATCTTAAAGCCACCCTCCTCACTGCTGCCATCCCGCATTGGTATTTATAAACGGATCTGACAGTTATATATATGGTCGACTAGGTCGCTCCATACCCCCACCACTTATGTTGGATGAGGCAGAGGTGCTGGAGCGTGTATCCCATGTCGCATGTTCGACACTCAGACTATCCCAGTATCCTACGCTGCTGCTGCGAGATGTGTCCAGACCGCGACGTGCACGCCGTGGGGAGATCAACATGAACACTATGTTATTACGTTTATTTATCGTCGCTACTTGTTGTCCATATAAGCGACGGGAAGTTTACATAACAACACATTTCCTGGGCAGGCTCCAGAGGTTAACAAGAACTGGTGCACCAACCTCCGTAAGAAACTGCCAACTGTTTCATATAAAGAGATACAGTACGAACGGGGATCAAACCCGTGACCATGAGTGATGATACACAAGTCAGCGACCATATATAACCACTTTACCACGGAGGCGGTCAGAAACACTCTATTCCACATGCTTTATATATGTTTTAGTTTATTTAAAGCGACATTACATCGCAAAAAGCAAATACAATTTTTAAAGGTTTTCACGTATAAATGTATTGCTACTACAAATTCTTCTGAATACATTCGAACACTAACATTAAATCAATAACCAGTGTTTTTGTGGTCTACAAGCTTTCATAGGTGAAAGTAGGATTTCAAATAACGGTCATCTACGCTCCTGAAATGACGTTTGTTTGTCATTGGAGTCAATACTAAGCGCACGATACTTTCGTTTAGAGATAATTTAACTAAGATTAGTCTACAAATAAATATGCCTAGACACAAATGTGAGATGTATTGGTAAATCTGTACAATAAACCGTGCTATTCAGGTTACACGCATTGTATTACGCATGAATGTCGACCCTATTTACATTATTTTGTTATGCCAACAAACCGCGTATACGACGCTTGTTTATTTGTTGAAATACTCAGTTTTTGAGGCAAATATTGGAATAGAAATTATACCATATAATAGGAAATTACATTCTTCAGACATTTGCGTTTTGACCGATGTAGTGTCGCTTTAAAGTGATGTACGCGGATGAAAGGAACAGTATATATACTACTTATGATTGCTTTCCTCATGCTACATGATAAACTCACGTGTAACTGTTCTCAACTGGATATAACATTTGCAGTGTATATTTTGAGGCCACGGCGGATTAACTTTATAACAATACTTTATGGGGTTTTATATTATACCATATTGATCTTAGCAATTAATTGAGTACCCTGCTTGGACCCCAATGTGTTACTAGTATTGACAGGTAATATAACAGTAAAACCCACAGGAATTCGGCACGTTTGGGGGTACTAGTATATATATTTAAGTACTTCGGCACGTTTGGGGGTACTAGTATATATATTTAAGTACTTCGGCACGTTTGGGGGTACTAGTATATATATTTAAGTACTTCGGCACGTTTGGGGGTACTAGTATATATATTTAAGTACTTAAATATATATACTAGTACTTAAATATATATACTAGTACCCCCAAACGTGCCGAATCCCTGTGGTAAAACCCATGCATTGCTGTAAGTTCACCTGCCAGACTTGTGCATAATCTAGATCGGCCCAATGTCTTTAGCGTCACTACCTGTAAGCCCAATGGGGAAGTACACGGGTATTTTCGCTACATCATAATAGGTTTCCACTTTCCACTATTTCCTGTACTGAGTCATCGTATGTAAAGGTCAAGGTCATATTCCTGTTTTAGACTGTCAGTTTGTTTTTGTTTAAAAATCGCAAAGAAAGTATGTCGTAACTCACTTTTATGATGTTGTATTACAATTTCAAACACGATGATGGTTAAGTTTCTTAACCTCGCCGCTGGCGAACCATGTGGACGAGCATTCTAAGATGATTAGATTCGTACATCGATTATTCGTGAAGTGTCTGTAGATTTGTAGAGTGTTGTCTTGTAGTGTGATGGTCTTACGTATTCGGTGATGGAGTGATAAAACGACAACTGGAGGAGGCATTTTCGTCCTCTTCAGGGTGACAAGTCTTGGTGGTCTCTTCTATCAGAACGGCTGTTCATTGGGCCACCCTCCGCACTGTTAGTCATCCCGCAGCAGCATATATAAATTATAAACGGATCTGGCAGTGAGGTCGTATCTGTCGCAGCAGGTTATGGCCATATCTCCACCACATTCGTAATACGACGATGGTGGATAGTGTGTCCCTTGTTCCTACGCTGCTGCTGGGAGATATACCCCGGCCACGACGTGCACGTGGTGAGGACAGACGGATATGTAGTCCAGTGGTAACACGCTGGACTAGTAATCCGGGGATCGCAGGTTCGATCCCCCGTCTGACCCTAATAAAATTAACAGTCTTTCAGATGGGACGTTAAACCGAGGTCTCGTGTCGGTGCTGTACGCCGTGCACGTAAAAGAACCAGAGGAGACTCTGGAATGGGTCTCTGTATGTATCATGCACTATTCTCCAAAATCTAAAATGACTAATCTCTTCAGGAGGCGTCGCTCATATGGGCAACCGGTAGCGACGATAAATAAACGTAAAACACACACACACACAGTGAGGAGATCGGTCGGGTATTATTTAAAACACGGGATACTCGCATGCATATAAATTGGTTTTCCGTGACATATAAACGACTGATAAGTTAAAATAGCTTGACGGTCTAAGTAGTAAGGGCGTCTCTTTGTATGTAAACAAACGGGCGCCATTTTGAATACGATTTATAGTAACTCATTTGCATATAAGGGAATATAAAGTAGGTCACGCGCGTGCGCGTCACTACATAGCCTATTGATGACGTATCGCGCAACTACCGAGCTCTTTGTTTTTTAGTAAACCCGGCTCTTTGCATATAAGTTAATATAAGTAGGTCACGCGCGTGCGCGTTTATTGATGACGTATCGCGCAACTACCGTGTACGAAGGCGTATCGGCCGATCTAGTAACGAGTCTCTACGCGGTGTCCATTTTGGATGACCTCGGCTTATCGGATAATCTTATAATTCGCGAATAATGCGACATATGTCCGCTATTATATATCCGGAGCGTCGTCGCATTTCTTCGAAGACACTAGTCAGAATAATCGGTGGCCCCGCCACGTACCCGGATGACACCCTCACGCTTCCAGTCGGATCCGTTCTCGAGTCAATAACATCCGAACAGAGCCGCTTCCAACTGGTCCGTAACGGGGGGTACCTCCATTCTCCGCCCACACACGGATTCAGATCCGGGCTTACCGCTGGCCCTGGGGTAGAGTTATCGCTGCATCGGCCCTCATTTACGGTACGCGCTATGTGAGACCGTGTACCGAGGTCGTGTAGCGAGTGGTTGTCGCGGGACAACGAATGGTGACCAAATCCAGCTCGCAATCATGGGTCGCCACCTCCGTACGACAGGAAGTCGCGATAGCGCAGCTTCAGGTCCGGAGTTCGAGCCCCGTTGGAGCCGTTACGAGCGTCGCCATTTGAATTCTCTCTCCGTCAGGAACGATAAGTCGGAATAACTCGTTTCGCGATCGAGCTAAAATAAATTTGTATAAAAAAACGACGTTCTTTTACGACATCGATATACCGATCGGTACAGTAACAGAGTGAAAGTGGTGTATAAGAAAACGAAGCGACTACACTACACTACATACCCTATTACAGCGACCAATGGAAACGAACCGCTCTATAAATAGCCAGCGCGTACGTTTCTATAAATAACGACTACGAACCGCTCTATAAATAGCGATCGCGTACCATTCTATAAATATCGACTACGAACCGATCCATAAATAACTATTACGAACGCTTCTATATAAATATAGACCGTTTACAATGGACTTAGACCTCAATCCTTTCATAAGCTTCACGAACTTCAACCATGCTGTCAACGGGTAAGTTCATTATATTATTCAAACTAGGCGTACGTTTTTATCGCGTAAGAAATCCTAATTATACGCAAACTTAACCTATGTACTTTAGAGAAAATGAATAATATATATCTTACATCGTATACTTCCATAAAAACGCGATAAATTATTAATAAACCTTAATGTACGTTTTAGAGGGCGATGGATTCCATCAGGAATGAGATATCCAGAGCGATAAGTCGTAATAACTTGTTTCGCGATCTAGCAAATTTGTAATAAAATAATATTATCCATCCAATATGAGACGCGGGATGGAACGATTAATATAAATGCTCCATGTTCAAATTATAAAACCCGTCTGCGCGAACGTATGTCTGGTGGCAATAGAGGTTAGTCATATAAATAACGCGTATATCTCCGAATAAATCATATCGGTTAGTATGACGCATACTATCTCGTCTGCTCAATACATCGGAATGGCGCCAATAATGAATGCGATGTATGAGGTTATATGTTAGTCAGTTGACCCTAAATAACCTTATCCGGGAATGCGAGAAAAATCACCAGCGCAGTAGGTACACAAAATTAAAACAGCATGGAACCAAACAATGACACATTCATACAGGTAATTATAAATATGATTCTAAAGTAATTAACGCGTTTACATACCACCGTTGTCATCTCTGAGTTGCAACATAACTGAATAACCGATAAGCACAGAGTGCGCGCATAACTTAATCGGGAGGTCGTCTAACAACATTTCTCTTACATAACTTAATCAGTAGGTCATCCGAGCGATTGAGCTAACATACATTTGTATATTAATTACAGCCCCAGGTTCAATAAAATAATACACGCGTTCATAAAATATTACGTTAGTGTGTGTGTGCGTGCGTGCGTGCGTGCTTGTGTGCGTGTGTGGTGCGTGTGTGGTGCGTGTGTGTGTGCGTGCGTGTGTGCGTGCGTGCGTGCGTGCGTGCGTGCGTGCGTGCGTGCGTGCGTGCGTGCGTGCGTGGTGCGTGGTGCGTGCGTGCGTGCGTGCGTGCGTGCGTGCGTGCGTGCGTGCGTGCGTGCGTGCGTGCGTGCGTGCGTGCGTGCGTGCGTGCGTGCGTGCGTGCGTGCGTGCGTGCGTGCGTGCGTGCGTGCGTGCGTGCGTGCGTGCGTGCGTGCGTGCGTGCGTGCGTGCGTGCGTGCGTGCGTGCGTGCGTGCGTGCGTGCGTGCGTGCGTGCGTGCGTGCGTGCGTGCGTGCGTGCGTGCGTGCGTGCGTGCGTGCGTGCGTGCGTGCGTGCGTGCGTGCGTGCGTGCGTGCGTGATAAGAATGTAATATTTGGCAAGTTACTGATTCCCTCTATCAGGTTGTATGTTGTTTGCGGTTATTTTATATAATGTATATCTATTTACCTTACCACACGCCCGTCTGTCTGTCTGTCCGTCCGTCTGTCCGTCTGTCTGTCCGTCCGTCCGTCCGTCTGTCTGTCTGTCCGTCCGTCCGTCCGTCCGTCCGTCCGTCCGTCTGGCGGTCTGTCTGTCGGTGGAGCATCTTCTGCCTCGTGCACTGTCCTCCGAAACAAAGGCTTTGCCGATGCATATGTCTCAAGTGTGTGTGCGTGTGTGCGTGTGCGTGTGTATGAGGAGATGGTTGCGTTATGTGTACATATTGTTGAAAATATATAAGGTGCTCAGGGAACACAGAATGTATGTGTGTATACATATTGTTGAAAATATATAAAGTGTTCAGCGAACACAGTGTGCGTGTGCGTGTGTGCGTGCGTGCGTGTGTGTGCGTGCGTGTATGTGTGTGTGTGGGCGCGCGTGCGCGTGTGCGTGCGTGCGTGCGTGCGTGCGTGTGTGATAAGAATGTAATATTTGGCAAGTTACTGATTCCCTCTATCAGGTTGTATGTTGTTTGCAGTTATTTTATATAATATATGTCTATTTACATTACCACGATAATTTATTATGTATAGTTTAAGTATTGGTTTCAAATGTTCAAACTTTATTCAACAACTTAGGTACATACGCATACTGAACTGCAAAAGCATCATATACTATAACACATATTACATAATATCAGCATAATATCAATGGCGACTCAGAATATGGTTATAAAATCATATTATTTCCAGGGAACGACAATACCAGTTTTACATGAGTTTACGTTGCTTGAAAGTATACGTATTGTGTAAGGTAAGGGGATCATTCTTGTATTTATTCGCAGTGTCTACTATGATAAAGATTAAGGAGGTAATAATAATAGTGTGTATACGTTGTTTTGCGTTTATTTATCATCACTGATTTCAATGTAAACATTCAATGTAACGTCCAATGAGGACAAAGCTGAGCTCCTGAATACCTTCTTCTGTGAGCAATCCTCAATAGACGACCAAAATCAGATCCCACCACCCATCACACCAATGACACCATCCACTCTGTCACATATCAGCATAACACACCAGGATGTTAGAGACGCGATCTCTCTTATCAACCCATCGAAGGCTAACGGGCCAGACTTGGTTAGTCCTAGACTCATTAAGGAAGGTGCCAACGAGCTCGCTGTACCACTCTCTGTATACTTCACCAAGCTACTTACGAAATCCACATTTCCTTCTCATTGGAAACTAGCCAACATATGCCCAATATTTAAAAATTCTGATCCATCGAAACCCTCAAACTATCGCCCTATCTCTCTACTTAGCTGCCTGGGTAAACTTATGGAACGCTGCGTACATAAGTACCTCTACAACTATGTCACGGAAAATAGTCTTTTGACACCGAACCAGTCTGGTTTCATCAAGGGTGATTCCACTGTCAACCAAATGACCTTCCTTTACAATGACATATCTCAGGCAATGGACGATGGAAAGGAAGTGCGAGCGATCTTCTGCGACATTTCGAAGGCGTTTGACCGGGTATGGCACCGTGGTCTGCTTAGCAAACTGTCTTCTCTCGGTATCACAGGTTCTCTTCTAAACTGGTTCGCATCTTACTTGTCTTCAAGAAATCAACGTGTTGTTATTGCAAATTCATCCTCGCAATGGTTTTCTATTAATGCTGGAGTTCCACAGGGATCGATTTTAGGTCCACTACTCTTCCTCATTTACATTAACGACATCGTTGCTGACATTAATGCCAATATACGTCTTTTCGCTGATGACACAAGTCTTTACATCATCGTTGACGATCCAGCCAATGCATCTGCCGTCCTCAACACCGACCTTTCTCGTATCCATTCCTGGTCCAAATTGTGGCTAGTTACATTCAACCCTGCAAAAACCGAATCCATGATTTTCTCACGTAAGCGAAACAAGCCCATCCATCCAGATGTCTTCATGAATAGCATTCCCATTACCCAAACTAGAACTCACAAACATCTTGGTCTAATCTTTTCAGATGATGCCAAGTGGAATGCTCATATATCTGAGCTTGTTAACAAGTCTTGGCAGCGCATCGGAATTCTCAGATCATTAAAATTCCTTCTTACCCGTTTCTGTCTAGAGCGCATGTATCTTGCCTACATTCGACCTCTTCTAGAATATGGTAACGTCGTGTGGGACAACTGCAGTAATGATTCGAAAAACGATATTGAGGCCGTACAGAACGAGGCAGCGCGAATTGTGTCTGGAGCTACTAAACTCTGCAACATAAACACTCTTCTGTCGGACCTGTCCTGGGATACCCTAGCCAAAAGACGTTGCAATCACAAGCTCACCCTCTTCTACAAAATAAAGACCGGTCGCTGTCCCCATTACCTCTCCAATCTCATTCCAGAACAAGCTGACCAATTATATAACCTTCGACACGTACCCGCCGTTCAACCTATAACTGCACATACTCAATCCCATGCTTCTACATTTCTTCCATCAACTATTCTAATATGGAACTCGCTGCCAAACGAGACACGGAACGCCGATACAGTAGCAACCTTCAAATACATGTAAAGTAAAAACAGGAAAAGACAATCCCCGTTATACAATGTTGGATCAAGAAGGAATCAGATACTCCACACCCGACTACGACTAGGATGTAGTTCTTTGTGCTACGACCTTCACAGGAAAAATATCATCGATTCTCCCTTGTGCGCATGCGGGTCTATCGAATCAGTCACTCACTTCCTTCTGCATTGCCCAAGGTATAATCATCAACGTCTACAACAGCTATCTAACCTTCCATGTGCTGCCACACTCAACAATCTCTTGTTTGGCGATGAGCATCTCACTACACACTGTAACACAACACTTTACCTGAATGTCCAGAGCTATATTGCAGCAACAAAACGTTTCGATACCTAGGTGAACGTGGGGGTTCTCTCCGTTTTGGTCCCGGCCCGTCGTGTGACAATACCAGATTGTTTTTTGATATTTTACATATTTGGATATAACGTTTCCGTATTGCTACATTAAAATTACAATAACGATGCTGTAAATATATGCATTTTAAATAATGTAAATAATACATTTTTAAATTTGTTTTAAATTGTATTTTAATTTTAAACTAGTATGTTGGGTAGGACTAAATGATAAATGTTCTTGAACCTTTGAGAGTGTATATTACTCTGACGCAATATGCATTTAGACCTGAACGGCCTAAATAACCAACGGTATATTCAAACCATTTTTCCGTAATTATTCTACCATTTGATAGATAAGTTGTATTGTCAGGAAACTGTATACACATGTATATAGTCTCTAAACAAACAGACCTATCAAGAAATAATGATGTTTCATGTATATTTCCGTGAATATGCTTTATGAATACATGTTCACTTATATCAGTGTATAAAGAAAGCATGGTGAGTTTTGAAATCGTTCAGAGAGCTACCCCTTATATATGTAGCCCCTGTAATTAATTAGTGCCACATATACATATTTTGAATATTGGATGATATCTAATTAACATATCCCGTAGCTTCCAAAACAAATCATGGAATCGCTATCTGTAGAACATCATTCACGTAATATTTTATGTCTCAAATAATCTTAAGAATTTAGCTAGGAATTAAAGACAAATTTCTAACCACCGTGGGACCAAATCTGACGCAGGTAATTATAAATATCGCGTGCCCGTGAACGAATCACACATTCAGTTTATAATATTTATCCAACCTCTTCAACACGAAACATGTTTTTTATAGAACAATTGACTTCAGCATTTCAACCAATTTTTATAATACTCATTAGATTTCACGACATTATACAATATTTAGTCGCATCGGGGTATGGTACATACGAATTACAGAAATCTACCATTACAGTCGTCCACGGAGAAACCTCAAGACTTATATCTACCAGCAAATTTGACAATAACCTAGGAGGCCAATTTGTCGAATTACAAGATCTACACACTATATCACCATATCTATATACATTCCTACAAGATATATCCACTATCTCACCATATTTACATACATTACTACAAGATATACACACTATGGCACCATATCTACAAACATTGCTACAAGATCTACACACTATATCACCATATCTACGTACATTATTACAAGATATATCCACTATCTCAACATATTTACATACATTACTACAAGATATACACACTATCTTACCATATCTACATTCATTACTACAAGATCTACACACTATTTCACCATATCTACGTTCATTACTACAAGATATACACGCTGTCTCACCATATCTACATACATTACTACAAGATCTCCACACTATTTCATCATATCTACATACATTCCTACAAGATCTCCACACTATTTCACCATATATACATACATTAATACAATATATACACACTATCTCACCATATATACATACATTAATACAATATATACACACTATCTCACCATATCTACGTATATTACAACAATATATATCCACTATCTCACCATATCTACATTCATTACTACAAGATCTACACACTATTTCACCATATATACATTCATTACTACAAGATCTACACACTATTTCACCATATATACATTCATTACTACAAGATCTACATACTATTTCACCATATATACATTCATTACTACAAGATCTACACACCATATCACCATATCTACGTACATTCCTACAAGATATATCAACTATCTCACCATATTTACATTCATTAATACAAGATCTACACGCTATATCACCATATCTACATACATTCCTACAAGATATATCCACTATCTCACCATATATACATACATTGCTACTAAATTTACACACTATCTCACAATATCTACATTCATTACTACAAGATCTACACACTATTTCACCATATATACATTCATTACTACAAGATCTACACACTATTTCACCATATATACATTCATTACTACAAGATCTACATACTATTTCACCATATATACATTCATTACTACAAGATCTACACACCATATCACCATATCTAAATACATTCCTACAAGATATATCAACTATCTCACCATATTTACATTCATTAATACAAGATCTACACGCTATATCACCATATCTACATACATTCCTACAAGATATATCCACTATCTCACCATATATACATACATTGCTACTAAATTTACACACTATCTCACAATATCTACATTCATTACTACAAGATCTACACACTATTTCACCATATCTACGTACATTCCTACAAGATCTACATACTATTTCACCATATATACATTCATTACTACAAGATCTACACGCTGTCTCACCATATCTACATACATTTCTACAAGATAAACGCACTATCTCATCATATCTACATTCATTAATACAAGATATACGCACTATCTCATCATATCTACGTACATTCCTACAAGATATATCCACTATCTCACCAAATCTACGTACATTACTACAAGATTTACACGCTATTTCACCATATATACAATCATTACTACAAGATCTACATACTATTTCACCATATCTGCATATATCACAACAATATATATCCACTATCTCACCATATCTACGTACATTCCTACAAGATATATCCACTATCTCACCATATTTACATTCATTAATACAAGATCTACGCGCTATATCACCATATCTACGTACATTCCTACAAGATATATCCACTATCTCACCATATATACATACATTACTACAAGATCTACACACTATATCACCATATCTACGTACATTCCTACAAGATATATCCACTATCTCACCATATTTACATTCATTAATACAAGATCTACGCGCTATATCACCATATATACGTACATTCCTACAAGATATATCCACTATCTCACCATATATACATACATTGCTACTAAATTTACACACTATCTCACATTCATTACTACAAGATCTACACACTATTTATAAATAATCATTATTCAACGGACCATGTGTTGTCAACACTGTGTCACGAACTGTCACACAGCCTTATAAACTTTACCAATGGTCACAACATTCTATTTATGAGAACGTGTTCATATCTAATGGGCTTAATTTCAATCAGGATGGAGTTACCCCGTAATAAAAACATTTCATTCTGCCCTTTTACGACAGGCGTCAATCTAATTAAAAACCCATATAATGAAGTTCTACCTGTATGAAGATGAGATATGTACATATTTCAATATAGTAAATTAGCTGTATATATATATATATATGCTTGTATATATATATATATATACCATTCTGTAGAAATTTACGTTTTCACTGGTGGAGTTTCGCTTTAACTTGTCTCATTATTTAGTTATGTGTTTGTGTTATGTTGTACCTAAAGGCAGCTCAGTTCTATTATATATACATATAATAAACGGAGATTCGAACACCAATGAGTCTTTCAAGCAGAGTTACATGAGTCCTCGGGAATTATTTGCTATCGTATTAAGCTTCTGTAGGAACGTCGCCAATCAACAGCTATTCAAATCAGCAGTCATATAATTAATTGATATCATTATGGATCTTAATTAACCATGCTTGCCGACTGATAAGCCACTATATTCCAGGAATGAACGTGTCAGGGTCAGTCGCATATAAAAGGATGAAATGATTAGGCCAGCTAACGTTATAGACTGTGGCGCGATAACTGATTGTTTAACGGTTGATCAATTGACCGTCATTCTGAATTATTGTCTTATCATACCTCAAGAATGTATTCCAAATGCCCGCACGTGACTTAAGCGCGTTTTCAGGTTGCAGCTTCACCGTTATACACTAATTGAGCGGAGATACAACGTGGGGTTTGCGCGTCAAAATGTACGCGTGTCAAGATGTCAAATAAATCAAACTTGAAACGAGCCGAATGTTTCAAAGTCGAAATATTTGGAAAATACCTTTGATTTGACCTGATAAGCAGACATGTCGGGATTTATAGCGAAATAAATATTTCGTTCTCATTTTTGACATTGCATTTTCCAGTCATTCCGTCTGCTATTCCTGTTGCAATTAATCCTATATGCGTATAAATTAGATGGGAGCTACGACATTTTTAGTTCTTATCAGATATATTGATAAGTTGCGCATGATTTTTTAGAATAAAAGGTTCGGACAGACAGACAGACAGACGGACGGACGGACGGACGGACAGACAGACAGACAGACAGACAGACAGACAGACAGACAGACAGACAGACAGACAGACAGACGGACGGACGGACGGACGGACGGACAGACAGACAGACAGACGCGATTAACGCATTGGATAGCATTTCGTTAGTGTTGGACTAAGAGAATTAACTCGTAAACGTTCCTATCTGCAACATAAAAAGGGTTATTTCCCTTTACTGCATAGCTGTAATGACCGCATTTATGTCGTTATCTTAACAGTTTGTAGACCATTCTGTTCGTCTCTCCTATTGTATGAATGTTATTTAATTAGTTTATACAAATTTATTTTAGCTCGATCAGGAATGACTGCATGTATACTTTCATTCCCACCAGTGAGAGTGATTCATATAAGTTGTTAAAGCTTCTTTTCCCAATTGGGTTTTCAGATCCAAGCAGGTGGATTTTCTCTGGGATACTCTCGTTTCTCCTTTCCAAAATGAATGATTCCATATATGCTTTCATCCGCAACAACGGGGGTGATTAATAAAGTTGTTAAAGCTTCTTTCACAGTCATGTGGATCGACCTCCCGCTGAGATACAGCGTGGGGGTTTGATGTCAAATAAATCAAACTTGAAACGAGTCTAATAATGTTCCATGGAAAATACCTTCGAGTTGATCAGACAGACAGACAGACAGACAGACAGACAGACAGACAGACAGACAGACAGACAGACAGACAGACAGACAGACAGACAGACAGACAGACAGACAGACAGACAGACAGACAGACAGACAGACAGACAGACAGACAGACAGACAGACAGACAGACAGACAGACAGACAGACAGACAGACAGACAGACAGACAGACAGACAGACAGACAGACAGACAGACAGACAGGCGGACAGACAGACGGACGGACGGACGGACATACAGACAGACAGACGGACGGACAGACGGACGGACGTACGGATAGGCGGACAGACATCAAATCTTGAAATAGCGCTATACATGTTTCTAAAAATACCTGATTCGTCTGGCTAGAGCCAAAATAATCATAGACAGTTACCTGTATTTTGATTTCTAACGTATTCAAAATACGTCAAGAGTCTGTTTATCTAAGCTACTGCATTTTTGAGGCTATCCAAGTGCTCTACATCTCCCCAAACAGTTGATTATCTGCGGATGACCTCATGATTAAGTTATGTACGCGCTCCGGTCTTAACAGTTAATCCTTTATGAGAAATGATGGTGGTTAATTACCAGTCTTACCGTTAGCTTTTAACAGATGGCATTGACAGGTGAAAGCAACCGTGATATGTAAACGTATTAATTACTTTAGAATCATGATACAATTTGCCATGGTATGTGCGCACTCTGTGCTTATCGGTTAATCAGCTATGTTGCAGCTCAGAGATGACAACCGTGGTATGTAAACTCGTTAATTACTTTAGAATCATATTTATAATTACATGTATGAATGTGTCAGTGTTTGGTTCCATGCTGATTTCATTTTGTTTAAGTATTTCTATGGCCTTCCATGACACTAATGACGGATTTTGTAGTAAATACTGTGGCAAACGGTTTTCGCCTTCATTTTCTGTACTGATGTTGTTGGGTAAGGTGCCTAAACTGAGATGTATCTTGCGGTGTTAGCTGTGCTCCGCTCTAAAACGTACATTACGGATTATTAATAATTTATCGCGTTTTTATGGAATTATACGTAACGATATATATTATTCATTTTCATACATAGGTTAAGTTTGTAATTAGGATTTCTTACTCGATAAAAACGTACGCCTAGCTTGAATAATATAATGAACTTACCCTTATATTCGTTGAAGCTCGTGAAGCTGCTTGAGTACTAAGACCGTTCTAATCGGACTATATTTATATAGAGGCGTTCGTAATAGTTATTTATGGATCGGTTCGTAGTCTATATTTATAGAATGGTACGAGATCGCTATTTATAAAGCTATTACCAATATACTATATAGTGACGCGTATACCAAACAAGCATAGAGCTCGGTAGTTGAGCGCTACGTCATCAATAGTGACGCGTATACCAACAAAAGCAAAGAGCTTGATAGTGGTTGTGGTGACGTATACTCAACAAGTAAACAGATCGGTATTTGAGCGCTACGTCATCAATATACTAAAAATATACGCTCACGCGCGTAACCTACTTTATATTACCTTATATGCAAATGAGTTACTACAAATAGAATTCATAATGGCGCCCGTTTGTTTACCATTCAAAGAGACGCATGTACTACTCATCCCAATGCGCTACTCATCGGGTTACCTTCCAACCACCCCTGGGGCATCCCAATGCGCTGCTCATCGGGTTACCTTCCAACCACCCCTGATGCATCCCAATGCACTACTCATCGGGTTACCTTCCAACCGCCCCTGGGGCATCCCAATGCGCCGCTCATCGGGTTACCTTCCAACCGCCACATTACACCCCAATGCGCCGCTCATCGGGTTACCTTCCAACCGCCACATTACACCCCATGCGCTACTCATCGGGTTACCTTCCAACCGCCACAATACATCCCAATGCGCTACTCATCGGGTTACCTTCCAACCGCCACAATATATCCCAATGCGCTACTCATCGGGTTACCTTCCAACCGCCACATTACATCCCAATGCGCCGCTCATCGGTTTACCTTCCAACCGCCACAATACATCCCAATGCGCTACTCATCGGTTTACCTTCCAACCGCCACAATACATCCCAATGCGCTACTCATCGGGTTACCTGCCATTGATTGCTACAACATGTGTGAGTGCAACCGTGACAATGTCCGTGCAACTGTGCATGTGCAACACCATTTACATGAATGGACGTCCATTGCGTTGTTCAACTGTGCATCATGTATACCTTCACCAATTGTAAGGGAATTATTGAACGTCCATTGCGTTGTGCTAATGTTAGTAATAACACAGTCCGTGTGTACATTGTCGTGAGGTTTGTTACCAAAGGTAGATAACTAAATAACTCAATAATATACATGTATGTGTTGTTCTCTTATTTAGTAACAACATAGATATAAGTATATACCTTGCTTGCATTCCGTTGCTATATTTGTATATCCTGCTATGCATTCACACACTGACACGTCCGTGTTCGTTTGCATTGGCACACATTCTAATGTGACATCCACGCATTCAACAGTTGAAGAGCATATTCCTTCAAGGGTTCCATCTATATAAAGTGAAATAGGTAGTGGAATAGATTAATGAGAGAGTATTGATAATAAGTGCTTTAGACTAAGGTTTGTCGACACGCATCCTTACTACTGATGTATTAGTGCATAACGTGTAGAATCAGAAACTAGTTGTACTATAAAGTATTGAGAATATACTAATAAGTTACTGTTCATATAATGTCTTCACTTCTTCAAAGAATTGCAGATGAATTCAAGATATAGGACAACCTCATTAAAATCAAATGTTTTTGTTTTCTCAGACATACGACGTACATAACCGACACGTTGTGAAGGTAATGTATAGGATCTGATTTACTGAGATTGATACAGTTCTGGATAATTCTAAGTTTTACTTTTTTAATGCAAATTTATCTTAGCTTGATTGCGAAACAAGTTCCGATACCACTAGTTTAATCATTCTCGCGACCTCATTCCAGATGGTATCCATCGCCATGAGGGAGAGAATTTCATTATTGCCCTACCTTTCTTGCACGTCCCGTCTATATCAGTAGAATCAATATCACAGTTACATATTCCAACCGAACAAACAGCATTTACATCTAGACAAACGTTATCCAATCCACAATAGCCATTCAGTTGTCCATCTGCAGAACAAAAAAACAGTACAACAATGAGGACAAAGGGACACTCTTGAATGTAGCATAAAACTATTGTATACACTATTGTGTTACAAGGATTGCGAAACAAGCTTTAGCAACTTATATTACTTACTCTCGTTAACGCCGATGAAACCGTGTATGTGCTCATTTCTGTGAGAGGAAACCGTGTATGTGCTCATTTCTGTGAGAGGAAACCGTGCATGTGCTCATTGCTGTGAGAGGAAACCGTGTATGTGCTCATTTCTGTGAGAGGAAACCGTGTATGTGCTCATTTCTGTGAGAGGAAACCGTGTATGTGCTCATTTCTGTGAGAGGAAACCGTGTATGTGCTCATTTCTGTGAGAGGAAACCGTGCATGTGCTCATTTCTGTGATAGGAAACCGGATCCGGAGTAAACTCATTGTCCATCTTGGGACTACCGTTCTACCTCCCATAATTCCCGGTTCGATGATCGACGCGTGTTGCATTAGTGATCTTTCATGTGAGAAGAAACCGGATCTGGAGTAACCTCACTTGTCCTGTCCTGGGGCTACCGATTCACCTACCATACTTCCCGGTTCGAGGATTGACGTGGTGGAATTTGTGAGAAGCAAGTCTGCTAACCATTAGGTTAATCGGAAAGTAACTATATATTAAGAATCTCAATATGGTATAGAAGATGGATTCTGGTTGGCTTGAGTGCCTACATAAAGCCCAGTACACCAGACATCAGGTTATATATCGGAACAACTAATTGAGGTGCAAACTACCATAGCGTATCTTCATAAGATGCAGCGGCGGATCGCACCAATCACATTCGGAAGTGCAGGCTTGTATTCTCAGTAATACAGCGACCATAATTACTATGTCACAATTTAATGATATCGACACATGAACAATCTATAAGTCAAAATACCAATTACATCCACAATCATAGTCTAGCACCCTGGTAGAGTTACCTGTGGATTAATAGAATTATAGAAATATATAACATTCACTTGCAGTGTCACACATTCGGCATTGTCATCTATGCAAGCAACATCAAGCGAACAGATTCCTCCAAAGTCCCGGTCTGCACGAGTAATCACATAATAACTGCATCAAATTACTCCATATGTTTTTAAATACCACACGCGAATCTGTAGTCAAGTGGTAACACGCTGGACTGGTAATTCAGGAATCGCAGTTTCGATCTACCGTCTGACCATAATTAAAATTAACAATTTTTCAGATGGGACTTTAAACCGAGGTATCGTGTCGGTGTTGTACACCGTGCACGTAAAATAACCAGAGGAGACTCTGTAATGGGTATCTCTATGTATCATTCCACTATCCTCAATAAATCTAAAATGATTAATCTCTTCAGGAGGCGTCGCTCATATGGGCAACCGGTAACGACGATAAATAAACGTAAAACACACACTCGATATGTTTCTAAATACGACACGCGTAATTCCGAGTGTCCAATGCTTTAGTAGTTATGTGCTGACTGAAATACAAAATAAATACTGTTGCAAATTAGAAAGTATTTCAGAAGATTTTGCCGAGAATGTTCATCCACACACCGACATATGATTTAGCTGGATTGCTTCCAAATACAAGTCCGATAATTCCAGTTAACAATAAGTCCTTACCTTTCTTGCATGTGCCGTCTATGTCTGTATATGCATCGTCACATTCACAAATGTCATCCACACAAACAGCATTATCATCTACCGGGCAGTCTATTGTTACTTCACAATAACCATTAAGTTCCCCATCTGAAGGGGAAACAGTCAATCAAAATTAGGTAAATTACTTGGAACATAATGATAATCTCTCAGTGCAGGGTTCATACGCTACTCGATGGTTGTGACTATGCATACAATACACCATAAAGTAATATAATAAATAATGTTGCCCCATACGCTACACATAGGTTGTGACTATGCTTACAATACACCATAAAGTAATATAATAAATAATGTTACCCCATACGCTACACATAGGTTGTGACTATGCTTACAATACACCATAAAGTAATATAATAAATAATGTTGCCCCAATGTCAAAATGAAATAATGTCCATTATCTTCGGTAATCGCGATTCCAGACCTCGTGTTCTTATTGCTGAAACTAGACGACGGGCCATTTGACCATAAAATGCAACATTGGATGTAATACATGTGCACACACCATACCGCCACAATGTGCTGATTACTTGCAGGTCCGTGTGATTCTCGAATAGTCAATAGAAGTATCTAACAGTGACTGGATATATGGAGTAACTATGTTATCAATGAGGCAGTTATTTTACAAGTTTAAACTTTATTTAGTTTACAACGATTGCGAAGCAAGTTCTATCAACTTATATTAATCACTCTCGTTGGCGTGGATGAAAGCGTATATAAGGTCATTCGTGTAGGAGTTAACCGGAATACCCGGAGAAAACCCACATGTCCGATCTGGCGACCATCGTATTTTACTGACACTGAAGGTACCGTCATTCCGATAGATGTAGTAATATTGTATTGCTCTGTTCATGCAACAGTAAATGGCTTAAACACTATTCGACTGCAATAATCGCCATGTTCTAATAGTGTTTTTCATGTTGTCATTTGTTTTAAAATCCCAACCTTAACAGATTGAACAGTTATGTATGTCTTTAAAACATGAACAACAGCAACACACTTACCTGCGTAGCACATGCCATCATTTGGACCAAAGCCTATGGTACATTCACATATATTTAGTGTAGTGTTACACACCGTGTAGTTATCATGGCAACCAATCGAACCAGAGCATGCACCATTTAATCCACCATCTGTGTATGTATTATGATAGTGCAATAACAACAGCAACAACATGTATTATAAGACCGTCATTCCAATAAGAAACAAAATAGTTAATGTGTGCACACTATTCGACTGCAAATACAAATTTCTAAAACTGCCAACATACAGGAACCCACTTTCAATATAGTGCATCAGTTTCCATAGCATTTCCCTAAACTAAATTAATGGACTTTATTCAACAAAGTTGCGATATCAGATTGACAATTTGACCACAGATCCCATTACGGTCAGCTGACTGCATGTGCTTTAATGGAGATCAATCATGCCAAAAGCATAAACTTCAACGACTCAATAAATGGAAATGGTGAGTCATTATCTTCCCATATCGCACCACCCCTGGGACATCCCAATACGTCGTTCATCAGGTTACCTTCCAACCACCCCTGGGGCACCCCAATGCGCTACTCATCGGGTTACCTTCCAACCACCCCTGGGGCATCCCAATGCGCTGCTCATCGGGTTACCTTCCAACCACCCCTGGGCATCCCAATGCGCTACTCATCGGGTTACCTTCCAACCGCCCCTGGGGCATCCCAATGCGTTACTCATCGGGTTACCTTCCAACCGCCACATTACACCCCAATGCGCCGCTCATCGGGTTACCTTCCAACCACCCTGGGACATCCCAATGCGCTGTCATCGGGTACCTTCCAACCAACCCTTGACATCCCAATGCGCTACTCATCGGGTACCTTCAACCACCCCTGGGCATCCCAATGCGCTACTCATCGGGTTACCTTCCAACCACCCTGGGGCATCCCAATGCGTTACTCATCGGGTTACCTTCCAACAGTCCCTGGGGCATCCCAATGCGCTACTCATCGGGTTACATTCCAACCAACCCTTGACATCCCAATGCGCCACTCATCGGGTTACATTCCAACTAATCCTTGACATCCCAATGCGCTACTCATTGGGTTACATTCCAACCAACCCTTGACATCCCAATGCGCCGCTCATCGGCTTATCTGCCACTGATTGCAACAAAAAGTGTGAGTGCAACCGTGATAATGTCCGTGCAACTGTGCATGTGCAGCACCATTTACATGAATGGACGTCCATTGCGTTGTTCAATTGTGCATCATGTATACCTTCACCAATTGTAAGGGAATTATTGAACGTCCATTGCGTTGTGCTAATGTTAGTAATAACACAGTCCGTGTGTACATTGTTGTGAGGTTTGTTACCAAAGGTAGATAACTAAATAACTCAATAATATACATGTATGTGTTGTTCTCTTATTTAGTAGCAACATATATATAAGTATATACCTTGCTTGCATTCCGTTGCTATATTTGTATATCCTGCTATGCATTCACACACTGACATGTCCGTGTTCGTTTGCATTGGCACACATTCTAATGTGACATCCACGCATTCAACAGTTGAAGAGCATATTCCTTCAAGGTCCCCATCTATATAAAGTGAAATAGGTAGTGGAATAGATTAATGAGAGAGTATTGATAATAAGTGCTTTAGTCTAAGGATGGTCGACACGCATCGATCGTTACCAGGAATTAGTGCATAACGTGTAGAATCAGAAACTAGTTGTACTATAAAGTATTGAGAATATACTAGTAATTTACTGTTCATATAATGTCTTCACTTCTTCAAAGAATTGCAGATTAATTCAAGATATAGGACAACCTCATTAAAATCAAATGTTTTTGTTTTCTCAGACATACGACGTACATAACCGACACGTTGTGAAGGTAATGTATAGGATCTGATTTACTGAGATTGCTACAGCCTCGATAATTCTAAGTTTTACTTTTTTAATGCAAATTTATCTTAGCTTGATTGCGAAACAAGTTCCGATACCACTAGTTTAATCATTCTCGCGACCTCATTCCAGATGGTATCCATCGCCATGAGGGAGAGAATTTCATGTTTGCCCTACCTTTATTGCACGTCCCGTCTATATCAGTAGAATCAATATCACAGTTACATATTCCATCCGAACAAACAGCATTTAGATCTAGACAAACGTCATCTAATCCACAATAGCCATGCAGTTGTCCATCTGCAGAACAAAGAAACCTTATAACAAAGAGGACAAAGGGACACTCTTGAATGTAGCATGAAACTATTGTATACACTATTGTGTTACAACGATTGCGAAGTAAGCTTTAACGACTTATATTACTCACTCTCGTTAACGCCGATGAAACCGAGTATGTGCTCATTTCTGTGAGAGGAAACCGGATCCGGAGTAAACTCATTATCCATCTTGGGACTACCGTTCTACCTCCCATAATTCTAGGTTCGATGATCGACGCGTGTTGCATTCGTGATCATTCATGTGAGACGAAACCGGATCTGGAGTAACCTCACTTGTCCGGTCCTGGGACTACCGATCCACCTACCATACTTCCCGGTTCGAGGATTGACGTGGTGGAATTTGTGAGAAGCAAGTCTGCTAACCATTAGGTTAATCGGAAAGTAACTATATATTAAGAATCTCAATATGGTATAGAAGATGGATTATGGTTGGCTTGAGTGCCTACATAAAGCCCAGTACACCAGACATCAGGTTATATATCGGAACAACTAATTGAGGTGCAAACTACCATAGCGTATCTTCATAAGATGCAGCGGCGGATCGCACCAATCACATTCGGAAGTGCAGGCTTGTATTCTCAGTAATACAGCGACCATAATTACTATGTCACAATTTAATGATATCGACACATGAACAATCTATAAGTCAGAATACTAATTACATCCACAATCATAGTCTAGCAACCTGGTAGAGTTACCTGTGGATTAATAGAATTGTAAATAGCCTGACAAAATAGCAGAATGGCAGTTTGTATATACCTTCCAGACACACCCAATTAATATCTCTATAAATATGTATTAATTCACACAGAATGCCAGTTTGTATATACCTTCCAAACACACTCCGACAATATCTCTATAACTATGTATACATTCACATAGAATGCCAGTTTGTATATACCTTCCAGACACACTCCGTTAATATCTCTATAACTATGTATGGATTCACATAGAATGCCAGTTTGTATATACCTTCCAGACACACTCCTACAATATCTCTATGACTATGTATACATTCACACAGAATGCCAGTTTGTTTATACCTTCCAGACACACTCCATTAATATCTCTATAACTATGCATGCATTCACACAGAATGTCAGTTTGTATATACCTTCCAGACACACTCCGTTAATATCTCTATAACTATGCATGCATTCACATCTCTGCTCTTTGCACTCAACGTTGTCATCAACACAGTCTGTATCATCTACACAGAAACCATGTAGACCTCCATCTGTAAATAATTAAAATATCATTCGCACTCTGATGTTATCGTCTGTTACATTTCTCTGTGGATCTCAGTTGATACATTATATATCATCATTACCGAAAGGTAATATACAGGAAGAGGGAAATCCATATATAATCCGATAGCTTAAATTTGATGGCAAGAAATGCCTACATTGTCGCTCCATGTTGTCTCAAACATTTTATTTAAGAGCAGTTGCTTCGATATTACAACAGCATTGAACAGTCTCTTGATGCTTTTGCATATATATTAGCTTACTACTTCGATATGAATATTAGCCTATTTTTGCCGTTATTTGCTTACAACAATATTGTCTTCCACCGGATTAATACGCTGTGTTTTCCAGTCCGTTCACTGTTTTAATACGGTCACGAGCCAATATCAAAGAGGAAAAAACGCATCATAACTAGTTCTTGAGAAAATAACGCATTGATTACCACCGATAGTGTTTATGTGTGTCAAAATTGACACAGATACCAGATATTTGTAGTTTTCTTGTAATATTTCATCGCTTTTGTGCATCTAATTCATTAATTGTGACTTATTCCTGTTTAATGTTGTTTACTATTAGCCATCAAAGTTATTAAGACATTATTATATGGTTAATTTACTATTAAGAGTTCAAATTCCTATCTAAGTAATAAAGGCGCTATTACGTGACTAGGTTCATATCAGCCTATGTATCGACCTTCGGTTTCATGATAACAGCCTTCGCCTTTGGTCTCAGGCTGGTGTGAAGTTGCCTCGGGTCGATACCTATGGTGATTTGAATCTAGCCACGTAATGACATCTAAATATCAGATATGATAACAACCAAGATTATCAAACGTCAAATGACCATACAGTGCACGTGGGTAAGGAATGGAACACACAAACACATGCAGCAATTATTATACTAAATGAACGGGCAACATGACTGAGTTTCGTGATTAGGTACGGTCTGATTGCTAACTAATCATTATAAGCCAGGATTAGGTTCGGTCTGGTTGCTAACTAATCATTATAAGCCAGGATTAGGGTCGATCTGGTTGCTACCAAATCATTATAAGCCAGGCAGTGCCTACAACCAACTAAATCCAGAAACCATATAACATGGGTTACTGTATGTTGATGCATGATCAAGCTATACCTTCAAGGCAGACTCCATTAATATCTCTATGATTATTTATGCATTCACATCTCTGCAATTTACACTCGTTGTTGTCATCTACACAGTCTACATCGTTTTCGCAAAGCCCATACAGGTATACATCTATATAACAATACAGTTGTCAATACTGTTATTGTATTACAATGTTCGAACAAATATACAATTAGCAATGATAACAGATACAAGATAAAGGTTGGTGTTTTAATGTCACAGTACATATGATACTAAAAAAGAGAAAAGTAGTCTCCGTGTGCAATGAATGATTAAATATAAACAGTAATGAATATACTGTGCAGCCTGATACTACAAATCCGTGTACTGTGAACACATACTATAATGAACACAAAATGATATTGAAATACTAGTAGCTGAATGTGAGTTTCAGATTTTCGTGGCTATAGTTTATACTTGTAAACTAGATGGTTCCTGTATCAGTCATATGATTCCAGCATAGTTCCTCAGGTTCAAGATCGCTCAACCACTTGGCATTCCAATATGCCGCCCATCGGATTACATTCCATTGATTGCTACATAATGTGTTAGCGCAACGATGGCAATGTCCGTACAACTGTTCACGCAAATACCATCAACATGAAAAGCAATATTAAACGCATGTTGAGTTGTGCTGAGCTCAGCGATGACCACACGCAGTTCAGACAATCTGTGGTAGAAGGCTAGAAGTGCCAAGTTTGATACGAACAGTATAGAGATCTACGTAGCTTAAAATATATTGTCATATACGTGGTTCTCATATTTAGTAGCAACTTAGGTATCTATACCTTGCTTGCATTCCGTTGCTATATTTGTATATCCTGCTATGCATTCACACACTGATATGTCCGTGTTCGTTTGCATTGGCACACATTCGGATGCGTCATCCATGCACTCTATAGATGAAGAGCATATTCCTTCAAGGTCCCCATCTATATATGTCAAATAGGTAATGAAACAGATTAATTATATTTAAAAAAAACAATTACTAGTCTACATCGTATCTAAGTAGTAGATAACGTGTAATATTAAACGGGTCTGTAGTCCTGTGGTAACACGTTGGACTGGTAATCCAGGGATCGCAGGTTCGATCCCCCATCTTACTCTAATATCAATGATAATTAAACACATTTCGGACATACCGTGGTAGAAGACTAGACATGCCAGGGTTCATACAAACTATAGAGATATAATTAGTTTAACACCATTAACATGAAGAGCAATATTAACCGCTCGTTGAATTGTGCTGGTGTCAGCGATAACCAAACACAGTTCGGACATACCGTGGTAGAAGACGAGAAGTGCCAGGTGTGCTACCAAATATAGAGATCTACTTAGCTCAAAATATATTGTCCTATAATTGGTTCTCATATTTAGTTGCAACATAGGTATATATACCTTGCTTGCATTCCGTTGCAATATTTGTATATCCTGCTATGCATTCACACGCTGAAAGTTCCGTGTTCGTTTGCATGGGTACACATTCAGTTTGTCCATCAATGCATTCAACAGTCGAAGAGCATATTCCTTCAAGGTCCCCATCTATATACGTCAAATAGGTAATGAAACAGATTAATCATAGATTAATGATAATAAAAACGTTACTAGTCTAAGCAGCTTACGCCTCGTTACAACGTATTAGTACATACCGTGTAGCATAAGAAGCTAGTGGTAGCCTACCATTAACAATATACTAATCATTTACTATACAAATAGTACTAGTCTAAGCACTTTACGCATCGCTACATCGTATTTAAGTAGAACATAACTTGTAACATCAGACGCACATACAGATCTGTAGTCCAGTGGTTAACACGCCGGACTTGTAATCCAGGAATCGCTGGTTCGATCCCCCGTCTGACCCTAATGAAATTAACAGGCTTTCACATGGGAATATAAGCCGAGGTCTCGTGTCGGTGCTTTACACCGTGCACGTAAAAGAACCAATGGAGACTCTGGAATGGTTCTCTGTCTGCATCATTGCAACAATCTAAAATGGCTAATCTCTTCAGGAGGAGTCGCTAATATGAACAACCGGTAGCGACGATAAATAAACGCAAAAAACAGGCACACATCAAACGCTAGTTGTACCATTATGAATAAACTAATAACGTAATGTTCATATAAACACACTGACTCATAGAATTGCAGATTTCTTCAAGATATAGGTCCATCTCATTAAGCCAGATGGTTCTGTTTAGTTTTCTCCGTTATAATAGGAACACTTAGCATTAAATTGTGAATATAATATATAGGATATGAATGCATTGAGATGGAGACAATCTAGATAATTCTAATTTTTACTATTATGTGCAATTTTATATTAGATTGATTTCGAAAGAAATTCTTATAACATTAGTTTCATAGATCGAGAGACCTCATTCCTGATGGTATCCATCGCCATGAGGGAGATAATTTCATTATTGCCCTACCTTTCTTGCATGTCCCGTCTATATCAGTATAATCTGTATCACAGTTACATATTCCATCCGAACAAACAGCATTTAGATCTAGACAAACGTTATCCAATCCACAAAAGCCATTCAGTTGTCCATCTGAAGAACAAAGAAACCTTATAGCAATGTGGAAAAAGGGACACTCTCGAATGTAGCATGAAACTAGTGTATACACTTATATTTAGCTTACAATGATTGTGAAACAAGCGTTAGCAACTTATCGATTTATCAAATCACTATCGTTGGTGAGGATGCCAGTGAAAATGTGGTAATTCGTGTATGTGACGCGGGGCGGGGAAAACACGTATGCTCAATCTATAAGTCAAAATATTAATTACATCCATAATCATATATGAAGATTAGCCTATTGTTGCCATTATTTGCTTCCCAAAATACTGTCTACCACCAGGTTAATGCGCTGACTTTTCCAGTCTGATAATACGTTCACTGGTTTGATACGGTAACGAGCCAGTATAAAACAAGAAAAAACGCATCATCATAACTACTTCTTGAGAAAATAACGCATGCGCACTAGGTGGTAGATTGTTTACAACCGATAGCGTTTATGTATGTCGAAATTGACAGATACCAGATATTTGTAGTTTTCTTGTAATATTGCATCGCTTTTGTGCATCTAATTCATTAATTGTAACTTAATACTGCTTAATGTTGTTTACTCTTAACCATCAAAGTTATTAAGACATTATTTTATGGTTAATTTACTATTAAGTGTTCAAATTCATATCTAAGTAATAAAGGCGCTATTACGTGACTAGGTTCATATTAGCCTATGTATCGACCTTCGGTTTCATGATATCAGCCTTCGACCTTTGGTCTCAGGCTGATGTGAAGTTGCCTCGGGTCAATACCAATGGTGATTTGAATCTAGCCACGTAATGACATCTAAATATCAGATATGATAACAACCAAGATTATCAAACGTCAAATGAAAATACAGTGCACGTGGGTAAGGAATGGAACACACAAACACGTGCAGAAATTATTATACTAAATGAACGGGCAACATAACTGTGAGTTTCGTGATTAGGTACGGTCTGGTTGCTAACTAATCATTATAAGCCAGGATTAGGTTCGGTCTGGTTGCTAACTAATCATTATAAGCCAGGATTAGGTACGGTCTGGTTGCTACCTAATCATTATAAGCCAGGCAGTGCCTATTACAAATAAATCCAAGAAACCATATAACATGGGTTACTGTTGATGCATGATCAAGCTATACCTTCAAGGCAGACTCCATTAATATCTCTATGATTATTTATGCATTCACATCTCTGCAATTTACACTCGTTGTTGTCATCTACACAGTCTACATCGTTTTCGCAAAGCCCATACAGGTATACATCTATATAAAAATACAGTTGTCAATACTGTTAGTGTTATTGTATTACAATGTTCGAACAAATATACAATTAGCAATGATAACAGATACAAGATAAGGTTGGTGTTTTAATGTCACAGTACATATGATACTAAAAAGGAGAAAAGTAGTCCGCATGTGCAATGAATGATTAAATATAAACAGTAATGAATATACTGTGCAGCCTGATACTACAAATCCGTGTACTGTGAACACATAATACAAGGAACACAAAATGATATTGAAATACTAGTAGCTGAATGTGAGTTTCAGATTTTAGTGGTTATAGTTTATACTTGTAAACTAGATGGTTCGTGTATCAGTCATATGATTCCAGCATAATTCCCCACGTCCATGATCGCCCGACCACTTGGCATTCCAATATGCCGCCCATCGGATTACATTCCATTGATTGCTACATAATGTGTGAGCGCAACGATGGCAATGTCCGTGCAACTGTACACGCAAACACCATCAACATCAAGAGCATTATTGAACGCTTGTTGAGTTGTGCTGAGCTCAGCGATAACCACACGCAGTTCTGGCATACTGTGGTAGAAGGCTAGAAGTGCCAGGTTTGATACGAACAGTATAGAGATCTACGTAGCTTAAAATATATTGTCATATACGTGGTTCTCATATTTAGTAGCAACTTAGGTATCTATACCTTGCTTGCATTCCGTTGCTATATTTGTATATCCTGCTATGCATTCACACACTGATATGTCCGTGTTCGTTTGCATTGGCACACATTCGGATGCGTCATCCATGCACTCTATAGATGAAGAGCATATTCCTTCAAGGTCCCCATCTATATAAGTCAAATAGGTAATGAAACAGATTAATTATATTTATAAAAAAAATTACTAGTCTACATCGTATCTAAGTAGTAGATAACGTGTAATATTAAACGGGTCTGTAGTCCTGTGGTAACACGTTGGACTGGTAATCCAGGGATCGCAGGTTCGATCCCCCATCTTACTCTAATATCAGTGATAATTAAACACAGTTCGGACATACCGTGGTAGAAGACTAGACATGCCAGGGTTCATACAAACTATAGAGATATAATTAGTTTAACACCATTAACATGAAGAGCAATATTAACCGCTCGTTGAATTGTGCTGGTGTCAGCGATAACCAAACGCAGTTCGGACATACCGTGGTAGAAGACGAGAAGTGCCAGGTGTGCTACCAAATATAGAGATCTACTTAGCTCAAAATATATTGTCCTATAATTGGTTCTCATATTTAGTTGCAACATAGGTATATATACCTTGCTTGCATTCCGTTGCAATATTTGTATATCCTGCTATGCATTCACACACTGAAAGTTCCGTGTTCGTTTGCATGGGTACACATTCAGTTGTTCCATCAATGCATTCAACAGTCGAAGAGCATATTCCTTCAAGGTCCCCATCTATAGATATACGTCAAATAGGTAATGAAACAGATTAATTATAGATTAATGATAATAAAAACGTTACTAGTCTAAGCAGCTTACGCCTCGTTACAACGTATTAGTACATACCGTGTAGCATAAGAAGCTAGTGGTAGCCTACCATTAACAATATACTAATCATTTACTATACAAATAGTACTAGTCTAAGCACTTTACGCATCGCTACATCGTATTTAAGTAGAACATAACTTGTAACATCAGACGCACAGACTGCTCTGTAGTCCAGTGGTTAACACGCCGGACTTGTAATCCAGGAATCGCTGGTTCGATCCCCCGTCTGACCCTAATGAAATTAACAGTCTTTCACATGGGAATATAAGCCGAGGTCTCGTGTCGGTGCTTTACACCGTGCACGTAAAAGAACCAGTGGAGACTCTGGAATGGTTCTCTGTCTGTATCATTGCAACAATCTAAAATGGCTAATCTCTTCAGGAGGAGTCGCTAATATGGACAACCGGTAGCGACGATAAATAAACGTAAAACACACGCACACATCAAACGCTAGTTGTACCATTATGAATAAACTAATAACGTAATGTTCATATAAACCCACTGCGTCATAGAATTGCAGATTTCTTCAAGATATACGTCCATCTCATTAAGCCAGATGGTTCTGTTTTGTTTTCTCCGTTATAATAGGAACACTTAGCAATAAATTGTGAATATAATATATAGGATATGAATTCATTGAGATGGAGACAATCTGGATAATTCTAATTTTTACTATTATGTGCAATTTTATATTAGATTGATTGCGAAAGAAATTCTTATAACATTAGTTTCATAGATCGAGAGACCTCATTCCTGATGGTATCCATCGCCATGAGAGAGATAATTTCATTATTGCCCTACCTTTCTTGCACGTCCCGTCTATATCAGTATAATCAATATCACAGTTACATATTCCATCCGAACAAACAGCATTTAGATCTAGACAAACGTTATCCAATCCACAATAGCCATTCAGTTGTCCATCTGAAGAACAAAGAAACCTTATAGCAATGTGGAAAAAGGGACACTCTCGAATGTAGCATGAAACTAGTGTATACACTTATATTTAGCTTACAATGATTGTGAAACAAGCGTTAGCAACTTATCGATTTATCAAATCACTATCGTTGGTGAGGATGCCAGTGAAAATGTGGTAATTCGTGTATGTGACGCGGGGCGGGGAAAACACGTATGCTCAATATATAAGTCAAAATATTAATTACATCCATAATCATATATGAAGATTAGCCTATTGTTGCCATTATTTGCTTCCCAAAATACTGTCTACCACCAGGTTAATGCGCTGACTTTTCCAGTCTGATAATACGTTCACTGGTTTGATACGGTAACGAGCCAGTATAAAACAAGAAAAAACGCATCATCATAACTACTTCTTGAGAAAATAACGCATGCGCACTAGGTGGTAGATTGTTTACAACCGATAGCGTTTATGTATGTCGAAATTGACAGATACCAGATATTTGTAGTTTTCTTGTAATATTGCATCGCTTTTGTGCATCTAATTCATTAATTGTAACTTAATACTGCTTAATGTTGTTTACTCTTAACCATCAAAGTTATTAAGACATTATTTTATGGTTAATTTACTATTAAGTGTTCAAATTCATATCTAAGTAATAAAGGCGCTATTACGTGACTAGGTTCATATTAGCCTATGTATCGACCTTCGGTTTCATGATATCAGCCTTCGACCTTTGGTCTCAGGCTGATGTGAAGTTGCCTCGGGTCAATACCAATGGTGATTTGAATCTAGCCACGTAATGACATCTAAATATCAGATATGATAACAACCAAGATTATCAAACGTCAAATGAAAATACAGTGCACGTGGGTAAGGAATGGAACACACAAACACGTGCAGAAATTATTATACTAAATGAACGGGCAACATAACTGTGAGTTTCGTGATTAGGTACGGTCTGGTTGCTAACTAATCATTTGGTTGCTAACTAATCATTATAAGCCAGGATTAGGTACGGTCTGGTTGCTAACTAATCATTATAGGCCAGGCAGTGCCTATTACAAATAAATCCAAGAAACCATATAACATGGGTTACTGTTGATGCATGATCAAGCTATACCTTCAAGGCAGACTCCATTAATATCTCTATGATTATTTATGCATTCACATCTCTGCAATTTACACTCGTTGTTGTCATCTACACAGTCTACATCGTTTTCGCAAAGCCCATACAGGTATACATCTATATAAAAATACATTTTTCAATACTGTTAGTGTTATTGTATTACAATGTTCGAACAAATATACAATTAGCAATGATAACAGATACAAGATAAGGTTGGTGTTTTAATGTCACAGTACATATGATACTAAAAAGGAGAAAAGTAGTCCGCATGTGCAATGAATGATTAAATATAAACAGTAATGAATATACTGTGCAGCCTGATACTACAAATCCGTGTACTGTGAACACATAATACAAGGAACACAAAATGATATTGAAATACTAGTAGCTGAATGTGAGTTTCAGATTTTAGTGGTTATAGTTTATACTTGTAAACTAGATGGTTCGTGTATCAGTCATATGATTCCAGCATAATTCCCCACGTCCATGATCGCCCGACCACTTGGCATTCCAATATGCCGCCCATCGGATTACATTCCATTGATTGCTACATAATGTGTGAGCACAACGATGGCAATGTCCGTGCAACTGTACACGCAAACACCATCGACATCAAGAGCATTATTGAACGCTTGTTGAGTTGTGCTGAGCTCAGCGATAACCACACGCAGTTCTGGCATACTGTGGTAGAAGGCTAGAAGTGCCAGGTTTGATACGAACAGTATAGAGATCTACGTAGCTTAAAATATATTGTCATATACGTGGTTCTCATATTTAGTAGCAACTTAGGTATCTATACCTTGCTTGCATTCCGTTGCTATATTTGTATATCCTGATATGCATTCACACACTGATATGTCCGTGTTCGTTTGCATTGGCACACATTCGGATGCGTCATCCATGCACTCTATAGATGAAGAGCATATTCCTTCAAGGTCCCCATCTATATAAGTCAAATAGGTAATGAAACAGATTAATTATATTTAATAAAAAAATGTACTAGTCTACATCGTATCTAAGTAGTAGATAACGTGTAATATTAAACGGGTCTGTAGTCCTGTGGTAACACGTTGGACTGGTAATCCAGGGATCGCAGGTTCGATCCCCCATCTTACTCTAATATCAGTGATAATTAAACACAGTTCGGACATACCGTGGTAGAAGACTAGACATGCCAGGGTTCATACAAACTATAGAGATATAATTAGTTTAACACCATTAACATGAAGAGCAATATTAACCGCTCGTTGAATTGTGCTGGTGTCAGCGATAACCAAACGCAGTTCGGACATACCGTGGTAGAAGACGAGAAGTGCCAGGTGTGCTACCAAATATAGAGATCTACTTAGCTCAAAATATATTGTCTTATAATTGGTTCTCATATTTAGTTGCAACATAGGTATATATACCTTGCTTGCATTCCGTTGCTATATTTGTATATCCTGCTATGCATTCACACACTGAAATGTCCGTGTTCGTTTGCATGGGTACACATTCAGTTGTTCCATCAATGCATTCAACAGTCGAAGAGCATATTCCTTCAAGGTCCCCATCTATAGATATACGTCAAATAGGTAATGAAACAGATTAATTATAGATTAATGATAATAAAAACATTACTAGTCTAAGCAGCTTACGCCTCGTTACAACGTATTAGTACATACCGTGTAGCATAAGAAGCTAGTGGTAGCCTACCATTAACAATATACTAATCATTTACTATACAAATAGTACTAGTCTAAGCACTTTACGCATCGCTACATCGTATTTAAGTAGAACATAACTTGTAACATCAGACACACAGACTGCTCTGTAGTCCAGTGGTTAACACGCCGGACTTGTAATCCAGGAATCACTGGTTCGATCCCCCGTCTGACCCTAATGAAATTAACAATCTTTAACATGGGAATATAAGCCGAGGTCTCGTGTCGGTGCTTTACACCGTGCACGTACACGAACCAGAGGAGACTCTGTGATGTGTATCTGTCTGTATCACATTGCACTAGCCTCCAAAAATCTAAAATGGCTAATCTCTTCAGGAGGAGTCGCTAATATGGGCAACCGGTAGCGACGATAAATAAACGTAAAACACACGCAGATACATCAAACGCTAGTTGTACCATTATGAATAAACTTATAACGTAATGTTCATATAAACCCACTGCTTCATAGAATTGCAGATTTCTTCAAGATATACGTCCATCTCATTAAGCCAGGTGGTTCTGTTTTGTTTTCTCCGTTATAATAGGAACAATTAGCAATAAATTGTGAATATAATATATAGGATATGAATTCATTGAGATGGAGACAATCTGGATAATTCTAATTTTTACTATTATGAGCAATTTTATATTAGATTGATTGCGAAAGAAGTTTCATAGATCGAGAGGCCTCATTCCTGATGGTATCCATCGCCATGATAGAGAGAATTTCATTATTGCCCTACCTTTCTTGCACGTCCCGTCTATATCAGTAGAATCAATATCACAGTTACATATTCCATCCGAACAAACAGCATTTAGATCTAGACAAACGTTATCCAATCCACAATAGCCATTCAGTTGTCCATCTGAAGAACAAAGAAACCTTATAACAGTGAGGACAAAGGGACACTCTCGAATGTAGCATGAAACTAGTGTATACACTTATATTTAGTTTACAATTATTGTGAAACAAGCTTTAGCAACTTATCGATTTATTAAATCACTATCGTTGGTGCGGATGCCAGTGTATATGTGGTCATTCGTGTATGTAACGCGGGGCGGAGAAAACCCGTCTGATCAATATATAAGTCAGAATATTAATTATATCCATAATCATATATGAAGATTAGCCTATTGTTGCCATCATTTGCCTACCAAAATACTGTCTACCACCAGGTTAATACGCTGACTTTTCCAGTCTGATAATACCTTCGCTGGTTTGATACGGTAACGAGCCAGTATAAAACAAGAAAAAACGCATCATCGTAACTAGTTCTTGAGAAAATAACACATGCGCACTAGGTAGTAGATTATTTACCACCGATAGCGTTTATGTGTGTCGAAATTGAAAGATACCAGATATTTGTAGTTTTCTTGTAATAATTATTTCATCGCTTTTGTGCATCTAATTCATTAATTGTGACTTATTCCTGATTAATGTTGTTTACCATCAAAGTTATTAAGATATTATTGTATTGCTAATTTACTATTAAGTGTTCAAATTCATATCTAAGTAATAAAGGCGTTATTACGTGACTAGGTTCATATCAGCCTATGTATCGATCTTCGGTTTCATGATATCAGCCTTCGACCTTTGGTCTCAGGCTGATGTGAAGTTGCCTCGGGTCAATACCAATGGTGATTTGAATCTAGCCACGTAATGACATCTAAATATCAGATATGATAACAACCAAGATTATCAAACGTCAAATGAAAATACAGTGCACGTGGGTAAGGAATGGAACACACAAACACGTGCAGAAATTATTATACTAAATGAACGGGCAACATAACTGTGAGTTTCGTGATTAGGTACGGTCTGGTTGCTAACTAATCATTTGGTTGCTAACTAATCATTATAAGCCAGGATTAGGTTCGATCTGGTTGCTACATAATCATTATAAGCCAGGCAGTGCCTACAACCACCTAAATCCAGAAACCATATAACATGGATTACTGTATGTTGATGCATGATCAAGCTATACCTTCAAGGCAGACTCCATTAATATCGCTATGATTATGTATGCATTCACATCTCTGCAATTTACACTCGTTGTTGTCATCTACACAGTCTACATCGTTTTCGCAAAGCCCATACAGGTATACATCTATATAACAATACATTTGTCAATACTGTTATTGTATTACAATGTTCGAACAAATATACAATTAGCAATGATAACAGATACAAGGTAACGGTTGGTGTTTTAATGTCACAGTACATATGATACTAAAAAAGAGAAAAGTAGTCTCCGTATGCATGAATGATTAAATATAAACAGTAATGAATATACTGTGCAGCCTGATACTACAAATCCGTGTACTGTGAACACATAATACAAGGAACACAAAATGATATTGAAATACTAGTAGCTGAATGTGAGTTTCAGATTTTAGTGGTTATAGTTTATACTTGTAAACTAGATGGTTCGTGTATCAGTCATATGATTCCAGCATAATTCCCCACGTCCATGATCGCCCGACCACTTGGCATTCCAATATGCCGCCCATCGGATTACATTCCATTGATTGCTACATAATGTGTGAGCGCAACGATGGCAATGTCCGTGCAACTGTACACGCAAACACCATCAACATCAAGAGAATTATTGAACGCTTGTTGAGTTGTGCTGAGCTCAGCGATAACCACACGCAGTTCTGGCATACTGTGGTAGAAGGCTAGAAGTGCCAGGTTTGATACGAACAGTATAGAGATCTACGTAGCTTAAAATATATTGTCATATACGTGGTTCTCATATTTAGTAGCAACTTAGGTATCTATACCTTGCTTGCATTCCGTTGCTATATTTGTATATCCTGATATGCATTCACACACTGATATGTCCGTGTTCGTTTGCATTGGCACACATTCGGATGCGTCATCCATGCACTCTATAGATGAAGAGCATATTCCTTCAAGGTCCCCATCTATATAAGTCAAATAGGTAATGAAACAGATTAATTATAATAAAACAAATTACTAGTCTAAGCACTTCACTCATCGCTACATCGTATCTAAGTAGTACATAACGTGTAATATCAAACGGGTCTGTAGTCCAGTGGTAACACGTTGGACTGGTAATCCAGGGATCGCAGGTTCGATCCCCCATCTTACTCTAATATCAGTGATATTTAAACACAGTTCGGACATACCGTGGTAGAAGACTAGACCTGCCAGGGTTCATACAAAATATAGAGATATAATTAGCTCAAAATAATGTGTGAGCCCAACGATGGCAATGTCCTTGTAACTGTGTATGTTTAACACCATTAACATGAAGAGCAATATTAACCGCTCGTTGAATTGTGCTGGTGTCAGCGATAACCAAACGCAGTTCGGACATACCGTGGTAGAAGACGAGAAGTGCCAGGTGTGCTACCAAATATAGAGATCTACTTAGCTCAACATATATTGTCCTATAATTGGTTCTCATATTTAGTTGCAACATAGGTATATATACCTTGCTTGCATTCCGTTGCAATATTTGTATATCCTGCTATGCATTCACACGCTGAAAGTTCCGTGTTCGTTTGCATGGGTACACATTCAGTTTGTCCATCAATGCATTCAACAGTCGAAGAGCATATTCCTTCAAGGTCCCCATCTATAGATATACGTCAAATAGGTAATGAAACAGATTAATTATAGATTAATGATAATAAAAACGTTATTAGTCTAAGCAGCTTACGCCTTGTTACAACGTATTAGTACATACCGGGTAGCATAAGAAGCTAGTGGTAGCCTACCATTAACAATATACTAATCATTTACTATACAAATAGTACTAGTCTAAGCACTTTACGCATCGCTACATCGTATTTAAGTAGAACATAACTTGTAACATCAGACGCACAGACTGCTCTGTAGTCCAGTGGTTAACACACTGGACTTGTAATCCAGGGATCGCTGGTTCGATCCTCCGTCTGACCCTAATGAAATTAACAGTCTTTAACATGGGATTATAAGCCGAGGTCTCGTGTCGGTGCTTTACACCGTGCACGTAAAAGAACCAGAGGAGACTCTGGGATGTGTATCTGTCTGTATCATTGCACTAGTCTCCAACAATCTAAAATGGCTAATCTCTTCAGGAGGAGTCGCTAATATGGGCAACCGGTAGCGACGATACATATACGTAAAACACACGCACATACATCAAACGCTAGTTGTACCATTATGAATAAACTAATAACGTAATGTTCATATAAACCCACTGATTCATAGAATTGCAGATTTCTTCAAGATATACCTCCATCTCATTAAGCCAGATGGTTCTGTTTTGTTTTTTCCATTATAATAGGAACAATTAGCAATAAATTGTGAATATAATATATAGGATATGAATTCATTGAGATGGAGACAATCTGGATAATTCTTATTTTTACTATTATGTGCAATTTTATATTAGATTGATTGTGAATGAAGTTTCATAGATCGAAAGGCCTCATTCCTGATGTTATCCATCGCCATGAGGGAGAGAATTTCATTATTGCCCTACCTTTCTTGCACGTCCCGTCTATATCAGTATAATCTGTATCACAGTTACATATTCCATCGGAACAAACAGCATTTAGATCTAGACAAACGTTATCCAATCCACAATAGCCATTTAGTTGTCCATCTGCAGAACAAAGAAACATTATAACAGTGAGGACAAAGGGACACTCTCGAATGTAGCATGAAACTAGTGTATACACTTATATTTAGTTTACAATGATTGTGAAACAAGCTTTAGCAACTTATCGATTTATTAAATCACTATCGTTGGTGAGGATGCCAGTGAAAATGTGGTCATTCGTGTCTGATAATACGTTCGCTGGTTTGATACGGTAACCAGCCAGTATAAAACAAGAAAAAACGCATCATCGTAACTTCGGGCACACAGCAATATATTCGTCGTTAGTGATTTACCGGAGAAAACCCGTATGATCAATCTATAAGTCAGAATACTAATTACAGTCTACATTCGTTATGTCGAATTCCGTCGGACCGAACACAATACTCTGAAGTTTGACATAGCGAAATTCGATATAAACAGATCCAGTTAAATGTAAATGATAGTATCTGAAACGGACTTTGACCCGACATCTATAATCGTATTCTCTCATACAGGTAAAGTTACTGCTGGAATATTAGAATTGTAAATCGTCTAACATAATAGCAGAATGTCCGTTTGTATATACCTTCCAGACACACTCCGTTAATATCTCTATAACTATGTATACATTCACACGGAATGCCAGTTTGTATATACCTTCCAGACACACTCCGATAATATCTCTATAACGATGTATACATTCACACAGAATGCCAGTTTGTATATACCTTCCAGACACACTCCGACAATATCTCTATAACTATGTATACATTCACACGGAATGCCAGTTTGTATATACCTTCCAGACACACTCCGATAATATCTCTATAACTATGTATACATTCACACGGAATGCCAGTTTGTATATACCTTCCAGACACACTCCGATAATATCTCTATAACTATGTATACATTCACACGGAATGCCAGTTTGTATATACCTTCCAGACACACTCCGATAATATCTCTATAACTATGTATACATTCACACGGAATGCCAGTTTGTATATACCTTCCAGACACACTCCGATAATATCTCTATAACTATGTATACATTCACACGGAATGCCAGTTTGTATATACCTTCCAGACACACTCCGATAATATCTCTATAACTATGTATACATTCACACGGAATGCCAGTTTGTATATACCTTCCAGACACACTCCGACAATATCTCTATAACGATGTATACATTCACACAGAATGCCTGTTTGTATATACCTTCCAGACACACTCCGTTAATATCTCTATAACTATGTATACATTCACACAGAATGCCTGTTTGTATATACCTTCCAGACACACTCCGTTAATATCTCTATAACTATGTATACTTTCACACAGAATGCCAGTTTGTATATACCTTCCAGACACACTCCGATAATATCTCTATAACGATGTATACATTCACACAGAATGCCTGTTTGTATATACCTTCCAGACACACTCCGACAATATCTCTATAACAATGTATACTTTCACACGGAATGCCAGTTTGTATATACCTTCCAGACACACTCCGACAATATCTCTATAACGATGTATACATTCACACAGAATGCCTGTTTGTATATACCTTCCAGACACACTCCGTCAATATCTCTATAACTATGTATACATTCACACGGAATGCCAGTTTGTATATACCTTCCAGACACACTCCGTCAATATCTCTATAATTATGTATGCATTCACATCTCTGGTCTGTACACTCAACGTTGCCATCAACACATTCGTTATTCTCTTCACAGAATCCATGGAGGCCTCCATCTGTAAATAATCAAACAGCATGGCGTCCTGCTTCTAATATCTGTCACATTTCTCCATAGATCTTGAGGTCCATATATATTAGTTAGTTTATACAAATTTAGTTTAGCTCTATTGCGAAACAAGTTCTTACAACTTATATTAATCACTCTCGAGACCTCATTCCTGATGAATTCCATCGTCACGAGGGAGAGAAAAGAGGGAACGTTGAATCAAATGCCTTGCTTAAGGTGCCAATCGTAACGGCTCCAGCGGGACTCGAACTCCGATATATATATTGTTGAAAAAGAAGTAATATATAACCATTACCAAAAAAAATTATAGAGATATATTAGTTTGCTTTTAAGATCAATAATATTTAGAGGTTATTAAACCGCGGAGGTTTGTGGATATTGGCGCACCCTATGGAGATATTCGCCCGACAATATCAGATAGGTGCGCCAATATCCACAAATGACCCACCGCAGCCGTTTAATAACTTCTGTATTGCATACCTTAACGGCCCCAGCGCCAATATCGAATGCTTCGGCGGCCATGTTTACACAATGTAGTTACTATGTTGTTGCTACCTGTGACACGTGCTCGTGATTCGTTCTCGGCGCGTGCCGGGCCAATATCCGATATTGGCCCGGCAGAGCCGAAAATCGAAATATATTGCCCGTGTCGACCATATATTTTGCTTTTCTACCATTAAATGTGTTACTATTTATAGTAACGTATGCAATAAAATCCGTGATCTTATATTTGAAGGAATGAAATACAGACATGGTAGTTATAAGTAGCCTGCGCTATGTTTCAATAGTACCACATAATACGCTTAATATCGTATTGATGCTCTGTTATAAATTGATAAGAGAAGAAGCACGTGTGTCCTATGCACACGTTCTTATAATTACTTTGTACATTGATAACACATATGATTTGTGAATAGCGCCATATTTTTCAATTCTGATTGGATTATGAGTATTCTTCATATAAAAAACAAACATCTAGTTACATTCTAATAATCCAATCAGAAAGCTCGTTTCAACGCGAATTGCGCCGCTTTAGAAATGTTCAAAACAAATTGAAAAATTCTACGAAATCTCTTGTTGACGTACATTTTTGCCGAATAAACCTACACGTTAGTGGAAACACATTTTATTGATAATGTTATTCACAGTTAAAACTCTCCCGTCGAAGATTTTTTGTTGTTGCTGACAGAACCCGTGTCCTAGTATGGAAATGTGACCTGATATGGCCAATGTCTGTGTCAATTGTTTGCAAAGTATACATGCATGCAGCTTAAAGTTGTGTTTTATTTGAAGAACAATATAAAGACTCGGGATAGGCGTTATATTTGGACAGATTTGTACAAAATCGTTTCAGATAGGGCCATTTTACTGATCGATGCGAAATCTGACACCCACAGAGTAGAATCCCTGTACTTAAATATATATACTAGTACCCCCAAACATGCCGAATCCCTGTGACACAGGCATACTAATTATGATAATAATAACGAAGAATATCAGAATATAATATATCAGAAATTGAGTAACCACAATGTGCAGGAAGAAAACAAACACGCACACGTGCAGAAATTGAAACTCAATTAAAATGGTTAATATAATATAATGCTACATTGTAACTGCGATGCTTGTTATATCTTTCAAATAATCGCTATCAGCTGGCTATGTCTACCAACTAAAATAAAGCCAGAACAAACGTTACAGCATGAACAATGGTAGTACATTACCTCCTTGCAAGGTATTAGTGCAATAATGGTCTGGCACCAAGACGCCAAACAAGAGATCAATAATTGTCTGGCATCATGACGCCAAACAAGAGATCAATAATTGTCTGGCATCAAGACGCCAAACAAGAGATCAATAATTGTCTGGCACCAAGACGCCAAACAAGAGATCAATAATTGTCTGGCACCAAGACGCCAAACAAGAGATCAATAATTGTCTGGCACCAAGACGCCAAACAAGAGATCAATAATTGTCTGTCACCAAACCCAAACAAAACAATAATTGTCTGGCACCAAGACGCCAAACAAGAGATCGGTTGAGGACTGTGGCCGTACCGTGGTACGACCGAGGTAGGGTATGATATCCGTGTAAAGTAATCAAACAATCCACGTAAGCAGCTACCGGATACTCAGGCATACCCGGGCACACAGCAATACATTCGTCGTTAGTGATTTACCTGTCTCCAAGTAATTCACATTAAACAATTCACGTAAGCAGTTACCGGATACTCAGGCATACCCGGGCACACAGCAATATATTCGTCGTTAGTGATTTACCTGTCTCCAAGTAATTCACATTAAACAATCCACGTAAGCAGTTACCGAATACTACAAGTATGTGTTGCATGTGACTTCTGATTACGTTTTACAATAACGTTATACATCATCGCCCTGAATAAACATGGGTTACTGTATGTTAATGCATGACCAAGTTATACCTTCAAGGCAGACTCCGCTAATATCTCTTTGATTATTCATGCATTCACATCTCTGCAATGTACACTCGTTGTTGTCATCTACACAGTCTACATCGTTTTCACAAAGCCCATACAGGTATCCATCTATATTAAATATATGTTGTCGCACAGGTCAATACGGTTAATGTACTACCCACCAAATACAATAAGCAATGCTTGCTACACAAGATACACGTATGGCCACTTGTAACAAAACACTTATATAAGTCGGTATAATTCGATTAGTAAAAGGATTTTGTTCACATTTGGACCATGGATAAATCAACATAGCATACGTACATACTAGTAATTTCTGTATAATTCATCAACAATAAAGTATAAAACTAAACAAATAACAAACATCACTGTCAAATCAAAATGTCAAAAAAATGATGACCCAACGCAAAATCCGAACAATGTGAAAAGTCATCGAATCCTAATACAATCTGTATGTCCGAGACACTAATATCTAGTGTGTTCTCCCATGACTCGTACGACGTACACACACATCTGCCTCACAGGTGACCGATTGTATCATGTTTGTACAGCTAATAACATAATCTATAATTTCAAATTAATATCTTGAACCCTTCTCGAGAAAATCCAATTTGAAAAGTGTCGGGTCTTGCGGTGTCGGGTCTGGTCTTGCGGTGTCGGTTCTTGCGTTGTTGGGTCTTGCGTTGTCGGGTCTTGTGTTGTCGGGTCTGGTCTTGCGGTGTCGGGTCTTGCGGTGTCGGGTCTTGCGGGGTCTTGCGGGGTCGGGTCTTGCGGTGTCGGGTCCTATGTTGTGTAATTTTGTGAATTTTGATTTTACAGTGTTGTTTGTTATTTATTAAGTTTTATACATTTTTGTTTATCAATTGAAAAGATAGTTATTGTAGGTACGTATTATATGTTGATTTATACAAATTAGAACGAAATCTGTTCACACATAATCCAATTATACCAAATTAGTTACGTGTCTGGTTAGAAGTAAGTGTATAGGTTAACTGAAGTTAATTGTTAATGTAAATTTCAAGAATAGAAAGTAATGTTCATAGCTTAAAGTTATATTCATGTTAAAAATGTCACACTTTCCAAAATCAACTATCGGCCAATTTTATCTTTTACAAAAGCAGTAATAATCAAGTTTTGCAGTAACGGAATCCATAATTATTAACATCTTTAAAGCGACGCTAAATTAGTGAAAACGCAAATTTATACAGAATGTTATAAGTTATAAGCGACCTTAATCACTCTACCACGTAGGCGGCCCATATATACAGAATGTAATTGCCTATTATATGATATAGTTTTGTCCCCAAATATTTGCCTCAAAAAGTATTTCAACTAATAAACAAGCGTCGTGTACGCGGTTTGTTGACATAACAAAATACATGTAATGTAGTACAGATTTACCGTTATATCACACATTTGTGCCTATACATGTTTATTTGTAGACTAATCTTAATTAAATTTATTATCTCTAAGCGACATAATCAAGCGTTTAGTATTGACTATACAATGAGAAAAGAAATGTCAATGCAGGAGCGTGGATGACTGGTATATGAAATCCTACATTCACGTTTGAAAATGTGTAGACCACAAACACACTGTTTATTGATTCAATGTTAGTGTTCAAATGTATTCGGAAGAATTTGTAGTACCAATGCATTTATACATGAACAATGCTTCTTTTTGTTTCTGCTTTTTGTGGTGTAATGTCGCTTTAAGTCTAATAACCCATATGTTCTGTTCTGTTCTGTTCTGTTCTGTTCTATAAAACGTCTATGGTGATCATGTCTCACTTTGTCGCTAATGTTATGATTTACTCGATAGCTCTTCCAAAATAGTACTCCAGGACGGCGCCTTACCTGCGTAGCATATTCCATTGTTTGGAACGAAACCTGTTATGCACTCGCATCTATTTGACGTAGCAATACATTCAGTGTTGTTACCAAGGCAACCAATCGAACCAGTGCATGAACCATTCAATCCACCATCTAAGGAATAGGTACATAAATTGTGATAGTGCCGAAACAAACAAACACACAGCACAGAACTAGCAATGCATTGTCCGTAAGTGTTAGCAGAACTAGCAATGCATTGTACGTAAGTGTTAGCAGAACTAGCAATGCATTGTCCGTAAGTGTTAGCAGAACTAGCAATGCATTGTCCGTAAGTGTTAGCAGAACTAGCAATGCATTGTCCGTAAGTGTTAGCAGAACTAGCAATGCATTGTCCGTAAGTGTTAGCAGAACTAGCAATGCATTGTCCGTAAGTGTTAGCAGAACTAGCAATGCATTGTCCGTAAGTGTTAGCAGAACTAGCAATGCATTGTCCGTAAGTGTTAGCAGAACTAGCAATGCATTGTCCGTAAGTGTTAGCAGAACTAGCAATGCATTGTCCGTAAGTGTTAGCAGAACAATAATAATAATAAAGACTTTATTTAACGAGAGTACTCATTTAACAAAAGTTAATCTACCATGAGGCCCTCAACATATATACAATCAAATGCAATCAAAAGATAGCACTATAAGTGAGAACTGCACATTGGAATAATATAGTAATGTAAAAGCTGAAAAATAGAGAAACTATATTTAATATGTAATGGAATATGATGATATATGGAATTGGCTAGCAGAGTAGAAAATGGGAATGAGACAATTAATGATACTAGATCTATCTAACAATATGCAGATTTGACTTGTAGTGGTATCTTCAAAATATGTATGAAATCAACTTAAAGACAGCAATTTTCCGATTCTAATAAATATAGCAATGGCAATACACGTTTATAATAACAGTAGAAGTACGCGATTAGTTTGAATTGTTATTCTACCACCTTAAGTAGAGAATTTTGAACTGTTGGATAGTTGGAGCATTTTGAACTGAGTGAGGCAATGAATTCCAAATAGATGATCCTGAAAATTCAAATGTATTACGAAATAATTCACAATTTGGTCTTGGTGTGTATAATTGATATTTTGAGGTTGATCTAAGAATTCTAGGATGTATATCAGAAGTAAAAGTGAAGGACGATAATAATAGTATGTCATCTGTAAATATCATCTACTACGTGGAGTAGCATGTATACTTCTAAAGTGTTGTCAATTTATGCTTGCAAGTGCAGGTCATGTCTACTGACACCATAAACAAACTGTGCACTTTTATATTGAGCGTTACATTTTCGCTGCACATTAAGAAATATGGATGTTGCTATCATGAGTGAAGAACATAATCCTTCACACACTAATTTACCCAATATTTCGCACATTTTGATAGCAAATGTGCCAATATTTGTTCTCTTAGTTTAATCATATTTTATTGCAAATCATTATTACATATGTCATGCATAAACATATATAATACATAATATGAACATGCAAATGGTTTGGGCCACAAGTTTTAACAACATTAGACAACGGCCCGCACCAGGAAGTCAAGATAGCGTTTGAATAAACTAAATAGCTAAGATTTTTTTTCCAGAAAAGAAACCACAAAAAAGAATGAAAATAAAATGATTCAAAGGACTAAAGAAAAAGATGACTAACCTATTACAAAAAAAAAAAATATATATAAACATTGCTTAGATTGATACCTGCTTCACACGATTCCACCTATAGCTCCCCCACACAACACCAAGACCCGAACCCAGACCCCAACTCGTAAGCTAATAACGTATATATAATCAAGAGAGCAGTGCCGAAAAACGACGAGAATGTTTTATGTATGTTTGCACTTCCAAGAATAAAGTAATGTTCTCCTCATCTGTTAGTGACTCTATACCATAAAGTAATTTATTTGAACTTAGTGGATGGAATCTACGAGTATTGATGAACAGTGAATGACGGTCAATTCTATATCTATTACATTTGAAGAAGAAATGTTCCGCATCTTCAATGCCTTGAGTGCATAAACAACTCTAAAAGGATATATAAATTTTACATATAAGGCAAGTGCGCCGTTTCTTTTTGATGTCAGTATATAACATTTACGATATCATCATGCCAGTTTACATATGTGATCAAAATAATATATATATTCAAACATGCATTTTCACTCTAACATGAAATTCCCGGGAAAAGATTCCCCTGTTGATTATTCATCCATGGGACATACTTATATAACTTATATAACTTATATACTTATATAACTATATAACTATTCAATTCAATTCGATGAGTGTGTAGTTCTCACCTTTGGACAATTTGAAGTATTCAAGATTTCAAAATGGCCGCAAATCTTAAAATGCTTTGAGAAATATATGTGTGCTAATAAGGCACGCACGCACGCGCGCACACACCACATATACATGACACTATTATTGTAATATACTGAGCCAAAAAAGAAAGTATCCACTTTTAATTTTTGAATAATTTCATTAATATTAATAATTCTCCAAAATAAGCAATACATAATGTACATGCATTTATTTGGAGTACCTGTTAACCTTAGTTTTATCAAAAACCAGCCAAGCGCTAAACCGCAAGGAGCGATTATCTTGTTTTACACGTGCATCTCGTGCAGCGATAGTTGATATCTGGAATTGGTATCTGACTGCACTGATTGACCAGCAGTTACGAACAATACAAAAAGATCACATCAGCATAATGCCACGACTAAATAACGACCAACGAAATCAGGCGATCGGGATGTTGAATGCTGGCGCATCAGTAGCCGATATATTCCGGCTGTTCGGCTGCACAAGGGCAACAATTAACCGCTTGCGTACACGTTACCAGACCATGGGAAATGTTCGTGACCGTCACCGAGGAGGTCGGCCACGTGTAACGACTGCGGTGGATGATCGGTACATTACGGTTCAATATTTACGTAACCGTCGTCTGTCAGCATCAGCAACAGCACGACGGCACGGAATCAGTGCACAGACAGTTCGGAATCGACTTCGGCAAAATAATGACCTGATTCGTCCGTACAGACCCTACTTTGGCCAACTTTTAACAAGGCGTCATAGGGCTGCGAGACGTGATTGGTGCCGACGTCACCGGCGTTTCCGATATGCTGAATGGAGATCAGTGTTATTTTCGGATGAATCGCGATTTAATTTGAGCCATGCCGACGGACGTGAACGAGTTTATCGCCGTCGGGGAGAGCGTTACGCTGATGCGTGCGTCATTGAAAGAGACCGTTTTGGGGGAGGTTCAGTTTTAGTCTGGGGCGGAATAATGAATGATCAAAAGACTCGTCTAATCGTTATTCACGGAAACATTAATGCCCAGACCTACGTCAATAATGTTCTTCAAGCAGAAGTGCTTCCGTTTATTCAGCGTAATGGACATAACGTCACACTTATGCATGACAATGCCCGGCCCCATACAGCAGCACTTACTCGACGCTTCTTGGCGAATAATAACGTGAACGTTTTAGACTGGCCGGCAATTAGTCCCGTCTTAAATCCCATCGAGCATATTTGGGACGAGTTAGGACGTCGTGTTAGAATGTCGCCGACCGCCGGCGAGCACTAAGGTTGTGGGGGTCGAGATCGACATAAAAAGAGGAAAACTCTTTTATTAATGTCTACTGCACTTTATTCCTCGCAATATAGCCATCGTTTCTCTCTCCGTCTCTATCTATCCCTCTCTATCTCTACCTCTATATCTGGATATCTCTATCTCTCGATATCTCTATCTGAAGGTATATATATATATTCCTACATAATATGGTTTATTTGTAGCACATAATTAATGGCGTCTTGTTTATGTTTTGTGAAAATGGCGGATGTCTCATATGCATGCAGTGATTGGTTAGTAAAGAGCACGTGCTTAAATATTGTCACGTGTCAGGTCAAATGTACGTGTCACTTATTATAACTATTGGTCCAAGGGAAATAACTAAAACTATACTACACTGTACTACATATGCTACGTTACAAACTAACTGAAGGTGTTACAACGTTTTCAACTCACTGCTTCAAATAGGGGAAAAAATGACAAGCCAATATATGTGTTCAAAGAGTTTGTATTTATTAACAACAATTGCACCCTATGACACATATGAGACATCCGCCATTTTCACAAAACATAAACAAGACGCCATTAAGTATGTGCTACAAATAAACCATATTATGTAGGAATATATATATATACCTTCAGGTAACTATTGCTACTCTTTTTGAATACCATCCCGATAATATATTATTCATGTACATTGACTGATAACCTGTTAGTTTTTGAGAAATATCGATCAGATGTAAAGACTTGATTTTCATTGTCTAACTTAAACTACACCATCGTATATTGTATTTCTTAAATTCGTCAATGCAATTGTCGTCATTATATATGTCTGATGATATGGTATAACTTATGTGATTGTTAATTATGTGATGTATATAAGTATGAAACTGTATATTTGTATACATTGGTTGCAGATAGAGATATCAAGATATAGAGATATAGAGATAGAGAGGGATAGATAGAGACGGAGAGAGAAACGATGGCTATATTGCGAGGAATGAAGTGCAGTAGACATTAATAAAAGAGTTTTCCTCTTTCTTTGTCGATCTCGACCCACACACCCTTAGTGCTCGCCGGCGGTCGGCGACATATGCATGCAGTGATTGGTTAGTAAAGAGCACGTGCTTAAATATTGTCACGTGTCAGGTCAAATGTACGTGTCACTTATTATAACTATTGGTCCAAGGGAAATAACTAAAACTATACTACACTGTACTACATATGCTACGTTACAAACTAACTGAAGGTGTTACAACGTTTTCAACTCACTGCTTCAAATAGGGGGAAAAATGACAAGCCAAAATATGTGTTCAAAGAGTTTGTATTTATTAACAACAATTGCACCCTATGACAAGAACACATTATGTAATCAACACGGTACATGACCTTCCAGCAGCATTGCAGGCTGAATGGAACAACCTACCGGCACATTACATACAACGTTACGTCGACAGCATGCGACGGCGGATATTGACGTGCATTGGGCAATACGGCGGACACATGAGATATTAGCTCTTTCACTGCAACCAACATCACGCTTTCACTGGAGAAAAATCCCATTAAATGGAATTTTTAACTTTCCCGATAGCTAATGCAGATTTATCGAAACGGTTGTTATTTCGGAAATCGACCCCTATGTAATATCGATCAAGTTTTTTTTCGATGAAATGCGTATAGCAACTGCTTCAAAATTGTACAGGATATCAAAAAAGGTTTCTTCTTTATTTCAATGCAAATTAGAAATTCGGATGTGTACTCCTTTTCTATATATCGATAGAGACATAGAGTGGATACTTTCTTTTTTGGCTCAGTATAGTATAAGGATGTAAATACATATATACTTTATAAAATTTCATGTTATTCCAACATTATGATTTCTTCATTATGGAAATAATAATATTCGGTGATTGCCAATTGAAATATCATATCAAAATGGCTACACCTGCCATTTGACCCAAATTCATAAATATTGCTATTGTTTAATTATTTAATACGTAGTATATGTGTAACAGTTGGATCTGTGCATAACTATTAAGACTATACGTGCTGATATGGATAAAAAGGCAAAGCCTCAAAGCGAGCTCAATCATAGATTCATAACATAGCTAAATCCGTTTGCTTAGAGCTCGTTATTAGTGACAATATGCGAAACCCATTGTCAGATTGATGGCCATTTGAAAATATCCCAAAGGTGAGAAGTTCACACCCACCTGGATATCTATGTAAGATAAGATAAGATACATTTTATTTTGAGTCGGCAAGATAGCAACAGTACAACACAAGCTCTGAGTGAGCTTTTGAACCGACTATATAACATAAAATAATGGCAACAGCTATACAATTAGAATCCCTGATAATAGTATGCATATTTATTATTAATTTGTTTCTAAGATAAATGCTGAAAAATGTTAAAATATAACTTTGTTTAATCATATTGTATTGAATTTATCATACATGTACAGTAGCAGCAATACATGTACAGTAGCAGCAATACGTAATACAACATTAAGTAATAACAAGTACAAAGCATGATAAAACAAAAGGGTTGGACCACAAGTTTTTCCAACATTAGTTAAACGGCAACGGCCCGTCCCTAACGTCAGAATAATGTTTGATTAAACTAAATGACGGTTTTTTATTGAAAATAATTACAAGATAATGATTTTTAAAAATCCTGATTTGAAAAATAAAATTGAAATAAAAAAAAATATAATAACTTGAGACTTCATCCCCCAAACCCACCCGCTGCTACCCCAAAATATAACTTGTTATGTGGGTAAGACAAATGAGTATGTGTAGTATGTACTATAGATGATTAATTAATAGAACGATACAACTGTATCAGGGAATTTGGATTTTCATGAATATGAATATTATCGAACTGTTGATGTAATTATTCAAATACTTAAACCGTGCTGTGCAATAAGTGTTCTGCCGGTAGACGGTTAGAGGAGTGGCAAGTAGTGTGCCTCTACAGACAGGGTGATAGATCTTATCATACGAGAAAAGGTATGTCTCACACATCCTGCAACACGAGATACCTTTCCAGCAGTCGTCGAATTCTTCAAATGCTGCATAGCCGACCTCACATACACAGACACTCATGTCACACATAGCTAGCGAGTCAGTGCAGTCATCCGTGTCAAGACAGAAACCCAAGTTGTAGCCGCCTACAACAACACAATGCATAACAAGTAACCGATTGATGCAGATAATCTTGTATTTTACATTTATTTATCGTCGCTACCGGTTGCCCATATGAGCGACGCCTCCTGAAGAGATTAGTCATTTTAGATTTTGGAGGATAGTGCAATGATACAGACAGATACCCATTCCAGAGTCTCCTCTGGTTCTTTTACGTGCACGGTGTAAAGCAACGACACGAGACATCGGTTTAACGTCCCATCTGAAAGACTGTTAATTTTATTAGGGTCAGACGGGGGATCGAACCTGCGATCCCTGGATTACCAGTCCAGCGTGTTACCACTAGACTACATATCCGTGTGTGTGTGTGTGTGTGTGTGTGTGTGTGTGTGTGCGTGCGTGCGTGCGCTGCGTGCGTGCGTGCGTGCGTGCGTGCGTGCGTGCGTGCGTGCGTGCGTGCGTGCGTGCGTGCGTGCGTGCGTGCGTGCGTGCGTGCGTGCGTGCGTGCGTGCGTGCGTGCGTGCGTGCGTGCGTGCGTGCGTGCGTGCGTGCGTGCGTGCGTGCAGAGAATCAAGGCGCCGGAGAAGATGTGTATGTACATTGTTGAGGTAGGAAGTTGAAATATGTAAAGAAAGAGACAAGAGTTATTAAAAGAAGTAAAATATGTTTACTTTATAATGAACATTCCCATTTCCCCGTTCCCATTTAATAACATTTCTGACCAATTGATTAATTTCAGTTGTTAATGCCTTGTCCTAGAGATCAGCTATTATTAGGTTTATACACATTTATTTTAGCTCGATTGCGAAACAAGTTATTAAAACTTATATTAATTATTCACGAGACCTCATTCCTGATGGAATCATCGCCACGAAGGAGAGATAAGAGGCAATGTGGAATTTAAATGCCTTGCCTAAGGGCACAATCGTAATGGCTCCAACGGGGCTCGAACTCCGGACCGTTCGCACCTGAAGCGAATGCTTATCCACTGCGCTATCACGACGAATTAGGTGTTCATAATTATATATATTATATATATTCTCTCTACTTATTTAATTAGTTCACAGGTCACAATTTGACTGAACAAACTTTGTGTATTTGCTTGTTTGTCTTTATAATGCAATGTCTAGGTCACAGTGACTCTCCAGCTGTTACTGGTCGAGGAATACCCGGCGTGCCCTCCGAGAAGTAAACGGACTGGCACACACCCTGGTAGAACAACCGACCTTCCGCACGTCAGCTGTTGGGTAACAGCCTCACATGTAATAATTCCCAGTGGGATTCGAAGCTGCCACTGAGAGGAGAAAGTCAACGACCGTAACCACACAGCCATGGTACCACTGAGAGGAGAAAGTCATTTGAAGTCAACGACCTTAACCACACGACCATGGTACTGTTACTGTACTAAAAATAGTTATGGATATTTTCTACCTGATACACAGCTTCCGTTATGAACTATGTAACCGGTGTGGCATTCACATCTGCCTGAGGTAAAGTCGCATTGTGTGTAGTCATCCTGGCACCCAACCGCTCCGGTACAAGACCCATTTAAACCACCATCTAGAAAACATAACACATTCACTTCATACAGTCCATGGCTTGTGCTCTTCGTGTAAATTGTGATACATAATTCAATATTTATTTATTTCATCAACATTATTCAAAATAGTAACGTTTAAACTTTATTTATTTTACAACGATTGCGAAGCAAGTTCTAACAACTTATATTAATCACTCTCGTTGGCGCGGATGAAAGCGTATACGTATGTGGTCATGTGTGTGGGAGGAAACCGGAGTACCCGGAGAAAACCCACCTGTCCGATCTGGCGACCACCGTACCATCTCACATACTTCCCAGTCCGAGGATCGAACCCGGTTGCATTGGTGAGAAGCGAGCGCATTACCCACTGCGCTAATCGGACATCCTAGGATTTGCATTTGGCTTCCTTACCAATTGTACTTATCTCTCATCGCAATTTTGATTACATATACATACACAAGTAAATAATTATACTATATGTGTCTAGATATTGCTGGAATATTTATTGTGTTTTCAAATGTTTCTGTGAATATATGTACACACACATACATAACTATATATTATATAGCTTCAACTGTGTTTTACGTTTATTTATCGTCGCTACCGGTTGCCCATATGAGCGACGCCTCCTGAAGAGATTAGTCATTTTAGATATTTGGAGGATCGTGCAATGATACAGACAGAGACCCATTCCAGAATCTCCTCTGGTTCTTTTACGTGCACGATGTAAAGCACCGACACGAGACCTCGGTTTAACGTCCCATCTGAAAGATTGTTAATTTTATTAGGGTCAGACGGGGGATCGAACCTGCGATCCCTGGATTACCAGTCCAGCGTGCTACCACTGGACTACAGATCCGTCTGTATAGCTTCAACAAAACATGCCTCGAGGTTATAAAACAGTTCTCCTATCTCAAACTCAGTCTTAAACTTCTGATTGGTTCAGCTGGCAGTAATCAACCAATCAAATCATTTGAGCTTGAATTTGAGATCTGAGAAAAGTGTTACAACCTCGGGCACTTATTTGTTTCTTTGTCAGTTTTATCATGGTAGATTTTTATGTTATTGTGTGACGTTAACCTATACCCTATACTATGCTTCGTATGCTTAATTCTATCATCATAGTCAAACTGTTGTATTTCCGTTAACTGCAAAATGTTTGTTGGTGTTGAGATAGAGATTACAACGCACGCACGCACGCACGCACGCACGCACGCACGCACGCACGCACGCACGCACGCACGCACGCACGCACGCACACACACACACACGCAACCATTCTGAGCAGTAGACGATACGTTGGTTTTCTAATTATACAAAGTAGTTTGTATTAGTTACCTTTCCAGCAATCGTCGAATGCATGGTATGTAGTATAGCCATCTTGACATGCACAGTATGTCTTGTTGCACATTGCCATTGCGTCTCTACAGTCCGCCGTACTGTTACATGGTCCATAAGTATAGCCATCTAAACCAATGATAAATGATTACTGCATGTAGATTTATATCACATGCAGATCTGGCGCTATTCCTTTCAACTAATACTAAGTGTATCGAAACTGTCTCTTATTTTTATTTTATGCTGATCTGGCGTTAAAGTGAATTTAATGACATTATTTGCATATTTTAGAACTGTATTTTATTACGCTTTGATGCAATTTCCGGAATTCTGATTAGAGAATGGTACAGTAAATGCATTATGATAGCTCCGGGTTAGACAGGCTATATACATACCTATCGCGTGCCTCACGATTATTAAAATAAACCGGAAGCTGCGCGTTCGCTACGATAAAATACGCAATGGATATGTACAATACGCGGACATAAATATGGACGTAATCTTTGGACAATTTACACCATTTAACTATGTTGATTTTCATAAAACACCGTAAGACTAATAAGCGATATACGATATGAAACGCCATTGAACATGTATGGTGTTCCAAATCTGGTCGTTCCGGTGTCATTGTAAAAATCCACTTAAATTAAATGAAATTACTCAACCCTAACCCAAAATGAAACCAAATATAATCGATGAATATCCATAAACAAACAAGTGACTGAAAACATTATTTTTAAGCTGAACCCTTTGTTTTCAACGTAATAAAATTGTTAGTTGGTGTTTTAACAGGGTATATGAGTATATAGTGCTTAATGTGACTGATGTACATCACCCACGGTAACATAATATTAACCAAATACGAAACTATGGGTACTGTTATTTATATATATATATGGAAAAATCATTTTAAAATGCAGCTAACTAAATGAAAATTTACCTGGCATACAGTAGTACTCGACCACCATGTAATTACTATATCTCGGAAATGCATCACTGGGGGTACAAATTGGTTCGTCTCGTATAGTGGGTACACCGCTACACTCCACTTGCCCGTTGCATTTTAGAAAATTACCCAAGTAAGCAACATAGGATTTCATGCAGTCTGTTTCATTGTATGTACAGCAGTCTGTGATTTCTGTTGACGTATATGCATGAACAATTGCCGGACATCCTAAGAAAAGCAAGAAAACCAAAACAATTTTAACAATTGCAATAACTATGTATAGTTGTGCTGCACCAAACAATCCCCCGTCGGATCCTAATAAAATTAACAGTCTTTTCCGATGGGACTTTAAACCGAGGTCTCGTGCCGGTGCTGTACACCGTGCACGTAAAAGAAGCAGAGGAGACTCTGGAATGGGTCTCTGTCTGTATCATTGCATTAACCTCCAAAAATCTAAAATGACTAATCTCTTCAGGAGGCATCGCTCATATGGGCAACCTGGTAACGACGATAAATAAACATAAAACACACACAGCAATTGAGAAGCACAATTGATGTACACACACGTGTTACGCTTTATAACGGTCTCGTTTATGTGCTGGCCAATATACATATAGCATATATACAATAAAACATAACCAATCAGTATACAAATATATAGTTTAAACATATTTTATTGCCAATATTAAAGTGCATATACAATATAATACATCATAGCAAACTACAGCATAAATAATGGCAAGTCACAAGTTCTCAAAACATTAGATTCGACCCATCCACAAATATATATTAAAGATAATATTAATACACAGTCTCACAGAAATTGCTTTTATACACACTAATGTGTAGCTCCACTTACGACTTTTAAAATTTAGCATAATCAATCGCACATCACATATAGCGGCATACTTATAATATGGTACAGCTCTGAGAAGAAAAGGCTATCTTGGTGTGTTTGCTACAAGCAGGTTTTGAGCATATAACACATCCCTGGAACAAAGTTTGTAGATACCCGCCCGACAAGACCCGCCATCCCAGTCGGGTTAAAACTTGGTAATTTATATTGAAGTTGCTACAATTTAAAAGGGCATTAGGTTGTATCTTGTAAAACCGAAGAAACGATCAAAGACTACTTAAAATGAGATATTTCAAATAGTGAAAGGTAATAAAGCAACAGCAGGTGCATCGGAAGGTAATTGTCATTTAGGCCGCGAGCGCGAATCGCGAGCCGCATGGTATGACGGGGGGTTTGGGGGTCCTCCCCCAAGACAATTTGGAAAACCAGAACGCCTCAGACGCGATTTCCCGGTACACAGGTCGCTATTTCGCATGCCGCAAGTTGCACAAGTAACGGTTCAAATGATGATTTGCAGTAACATTTCATGATTTGGAGAACATTTATGGGGTTGCTTCCATAGTCCCATGCTTAGTGTGTGTATGAGCGCATAGGGCAATATCTAAGTACATGTACGCAGTGCTTAGATAGGACAAACATAAACAGTTGGGTGAACCAGTTGCACATTGAGTGATAACAACATTTAATCATGAATGCGACACTGACAAACACACAGCATAATCCATAAGTTCCAGACTGTCTACATATGTCATCATGTGTACTCGTACACTGTCTCTAACACTTCCCGAAAGTAGTTAGACGTCCTTCCTTATTTCCAACGAACTCATTGGCCACTGCTATTAGATCCATAGTGTCAGTTTCTTCCCGGTTTACGTGCAAGCTCATGAGATGGTTGAGGCGATCCTGAGTCATGGTAGAGCGCAAGTATGTTTTCAGTCTGCGGAGTGCGGAGAACGAACGTTCACTGGTAGCATTAGTTGCGGGCATCACAAGAATCAGTTTCACAACAGTCACTATCTGCGAAAACATGACCAAGGTAGCTGATTTCATGTCTTGAAACAACGTGATGATGGTGTCCACGGTAACTGCGTTCAGGTCGGCATACCTGCTCTCAACCAGTGTCCGTAGAGCCTCAATTTGTGTCTCAAGCGTCGTTCTGTCTAGGTCGCCCTTATAGAAGCCTACAACGTAGTCTAAGTCGTCAGATGACGTACTTTTCTCAACGATACTCTTTAAGGAGCACATACTGCAGGTGACGGTAGGTATGAAACCCCGGCTGATCAAACCGACCTCGAATACATGTGATAGTTGAGTCAAATGCCTCGTAGTACTGCTGCCGGTACATGTCTTTGGGGGTCTGGTGATACTCATGAGGAGCGTTACCGTCCTCGAATCGCTTGGGCATCTTGCGTCGCCGTGGTAAAGTGGGCTCACTGACATCCAGGTTGTTACGTTGATCACCCAGGTTACTCCAAAACTCGTCAATTGCACGTTCATCACGAAGTTTACAGAGCGTGTCAACGGTAAGCTTCTCTAGGTATTGACCCTCGGCTGCCGATATGGTTTTCTGTTGTAATGACTTACTCAAAATGTTACTATGACGCAATACCTCGAATCCTAAAGCCACACCAAACAGAAAGTCAAATGACGCCATCTGGCTCTTAACGCCAGTGATTCGCGCACGGGTTTCAGAGTATTTGGCACTTTCATAGGACACATCCCAGAGTGACTGAAGCACTGTGTAGTTATCCATGACACTCTTCAATGTAGCTGTCCGTACTGTCCATCGTATGGGGCACAGCACTCTAAATCCGGGCGTGTCTGTGCTAATGTTGCATTTCAGTTGCTCAAATTTCGTGTCTCTTTTCGGCGAGTACTTTATCAGCATCGATATCGCATGTACAGTATACATCGAATCCCTTAGGACTGTACATCTGCGTATCGTATCACAAACGGCCAAATTCAACGCGTGTCCATAACAATGCGTGTACACATCTCTAGGTTCTTTCCGCATGATTGTCGTGGCGACCCCTTTTTTCGCCCCGGACATGTTGCTGGCTCCGTCATAGCACTGTCCTCTGCACTGATTCATTGACAAATTCATCCTAATGAGCGTGTCTTCTATCACATGTGTCAGTGTCTGAGCGTCTATGGAGGGAAACATATATAGTCCCACAAAGTCCTCATGAACATTCAAGGCACTGTCCACATGTCTCAAAACTAGCACAACTTGTTCCCGGTTTGACGCATACGTCGTCTCGTCCACCATAATCGTAAACAATTCATTGTCTCTTATGTTGCTCGACACCGTACGCAACATTATGAGAGCCATCACTTGTAGTATTTCATTTTGCATCTCGGCCGATGTATACTTGTCAGTCTTTTTCTGCATCCACTGAATGATAGAGTTGTCGGTTTCCCCGTGGAGCTTCAGAAGCTGGAGAAAGTTGCCCTCGTCGTTATCGTGACCACGTAGTGCGAGTCCCTGTCGCGCGAGATACCGAATACTGCGTAGAATTGTCAAGAGTTGCTCCCTGTTGTTGGCTTTCTCAACTGAGTGGGCGGCCGACAACGTTTCACCAATGTCATTAGACTGATTGGGGAGCGTTACATGCCTCTCTACAGCTTCCTTGTGACAGTCGGACTTCTCGTGCTTTCTAAGTTTTTGTTGTTGCGTCCTTCCAGTTGGTGAAGCCCGTGGTGATGAACCCACCGTCGACCTTGGTGTTACTAAGTTTCCCAGTCTTCATCGCCGCCACGCATAAATGGCAGAAAGCGTGGTCTGCAGCCTGAAACGACAACACATGTAAATAATTTCAACCCATATACACGTACCCTATGCGGTGGCCATGTGGGTACCTGCTGTGCCCAAGCATGAGCACCTTCGGCGCACACAAAGTCAACCCACGGCAAGTGTGATGCAGGAAATTAATACTTGATGCTCCCACGTGTTCAGGGCACCTGCGGTGCTCAAGTAGACTTGAATAAAAACCTTAACTGAAATGTCCCCGATACCATTCGGTAAGGAGGGGGGGGGGTAAAAATAGCGTGATAGTTGTCCTTCTTGGGCTTGATTCTCCGTGAGTTCGATATCTACACGTATGCATGTGTACAGTTTCGTTACAATATTTATATTGGGTATATCCTGATTCGGCTATTGATGTGAACACAATCGTTAAGCCCCTTTAGTCGCCAATTACACAGGCAATGACCACTGTGGCACTATTGTGTGACCATAGACAGCTCTGCAGTTGATCACACCCGGAGCCTGCACGGGACAGCAAGATAAAATAGAATAATCAGAGAAATGGTGTACTCTTCTTTCATATTGAATAATTAATTTTTAAATTAATTTACCTCATCATAGTGGATCCAGGGATGGGCTTTAAACCACTGTGACTTGAAACATCTCTGCTCGGGATTCTTGATGCCAAACGTTCGTTTTGGAAATTTGAAATCGGTGGGTTGATTTGGGACATCCATCGCAAACGCAAGTTGGCTACTGCTACTGAATACTTATAAATGCAACTAATAAAATGACGTCATGTTTTGTCTGCCATGAAAATGACAGGAGGCCGTTTCCGTATTATGGCAGGTGTCACAAAAAATGGAAACGCGTTAATTTACAGTGGCTGCCGCTCGGCACTGGATGTCACTGCGTCATATTATAAACAAAGTTCCCTTGATCACGTCTGCTGTACATGTATGTCTACAGTGGCGTAGCTAGTAGCCTACACATAATTTTGAAAAATGAACAAAAAGTTAAAATAACAAGAGCGCCGATGGTCGTAAAATATGCCCGCTCAAGTGTGGCCAATAAACTAGACAAGGAATGAGTTGATTTCACAAACTAGGTAAGTAAAAAAGTGCCAAAAAATGACAACGTTCCTTATGCCGTATTTGTTGGCATCAAATAGGGAGGTGCACATCTTCATGGTGTGGGGAATGCATCTGCAAAATTTCAGATTGATTGCTAGAAAACTCTGGGAGGAGTTAATTTCACAAACTTGGTATGTGTACATAAAAAGTGCCGAAAAATGACTAAGATCAATAAGCCGTAATTTTGTTAAAAATAATTTTTTTCGGCATCAAAAGGGGAGGTGCACAGACGGACGGACGGACAGACAGACAGACAAACATACAAACAGACGGACATACAGACAGACGGACGGACAGACAGACAGACATACAGACGGAACGCGCCATATCATAATACGTCCCGTTTTTCAAACGGGCGTATAAAAAGACAAAATAAATCTCAGTCGAAGGGCGGGGTGGGCGGGTGTCGGACGGCGAAATACCTAGAGCCATCTTGTCAAAATATTGGGACCGCCTCGGCAAAATAATGGGGCCATGTCGCCCAAATATTGGGGCCGCGACCGCGGCCCCACTTGCGACGCCTCTTACAGTGTGTAATTAGACAAGCATGGGATTCGGGAAGTACTGGTGTTCATAAAAAAGAGGTTTCTCATAAATCAGAAACGGCTGGCCCTTTAAATAGGGATGACACTATAATAAACAAATACTTTTTACTTTTATTAGAGAATCAGTTCTTCGGTGATATAGGCAGCTGCACCTCAGGAAGGCTGAAAGGTACGCAAGCCTTACTAGAGAATACCTACAACTGATTTCAATCGTTGATGAGCTCACTAAGACACAGGTTTCGAAGTCACACGTGGTTAAGAACGTCATGTTCGGATGATAATACAATATCAGGACAGTTCAAAGAGGATTATACAACATACATGGCTACCGTCTGCTTGTAAGAGAATGGACATATAGCTACCTTCTTCTATCTGTATATTTATACACGCATCTTCCATTTTCTATAAGTCTCTACATGATTATTTTAACATAACATTTACACTGATCAGTAAAGTAAAAGTTATATGTATTCATTATTTTCTACACTTTCAATAATGAACTCTTTTGTACGATTATCGTATATTAGACAAATTACAAAACACACGTTACGTCTTGCCTACATGGGAAGAGCCGTCTCTAATTGGGAAAAGCCGTCTCTAATTGGGAAAAGCCGTCTCTAATTGGGAAGAGCCGTCTCTAATTGGGAAAAGCCGTCTCTAATTGGGAAAAGCCGTCTCTAATTGGGAAGAGCCGTCTCTAATGTTGTTAGAACTTGTGGCTCGACCCATGTTTGTTTTCTTTGCATATATTGTATGTAGATTCTTTGCATATATTGTATGTAGATTCTTTGCATATATTGTATGTAGATTCTTTGCATATATTGTATGTAGATTCTTTGCATATATTGTATGTAGATTCTTTGCATATATTGTATGTAGATTCTTTGCATATATTGTATGTAGATTCTTTGCATATATTGTATGTAGATTCTGTGCATATATTGTATGTAGATTCTTTGCATATATTGTATGTAGATTCTTTGCATATATTGTATGTAGATTCTTTGCATATATTGTATGTAGATTCTTTGCATATATTGTATGTAGATTCTTTGCATATATTGTATGTAGATTCTTTGCATATATTGTATGTAGATTCTTTGCATATATTGTATGTAGATTCTTTGCATATATTGTATGTAGATTCTTTGCATATATTGTATGTAGATTCTTTGCATATATTGTATGTAGATTCTTTGATATATTGTTGTAGATTCTTTATATATTGTATGTAGATTCTTATATATTGTATGTAGATTCTGTATATATTGTATGTAGATTCTTTATATATTGTATGTAGATTCTTTGATATATTGTATGTAGATTCTGTATATATTGTATGTAGATTCTGTATATATTGTATGTAGATTCTGTATATATTGTATGTAGATTCTGTGTCATAATAGAGCAAAATAAAATATGATTAAACTAATTGGACTGCATGTGTACATAGCATACTCAACAACAACAACAACAATTACTAGTATTAGTGTCAGGATACATACCTATGTATACTGTGAATTCAACGTAAAGTATAATAAACCCGCTGGAATAGGTCAATATACGATAGCTTACAGGTAATCTGGCGCATTGTTTATTGCTATCAACCTGACTTCCCTGTACATAATGCGAATATCGAATGTTTCTTTATGACCGTTAGCAGGCTCTTTTTGATTGCCAAACTCTAAGTTCATGTCGTTATTACTCTACTTTGAAACCACAGTCAATATAATTAAACTAGACCCATAGTTTGACACCAATCATATGTTATCAGTAATAAGTGGCTGTCCGATTAGCGCAATGGTAGGTGCGCTCGCTTCTCACCAATGCAACCCGGGTTCGATCCTCGGACCGGAATCTGAGATGGTATGGTGGTCGCCAGATCGGACAGGTGGGTTTTCTCCGGGTACTCCGGTTTCCACCCACACGAATGACCACAGTTAAAACTTATGCTTTCATCCGCGCCAACGAGAGTGATTGATATATGTTGCTAAAACTTGCTTCGCAATCGTTGTAAAATAAATCAAGTTTAAGTAATAATGGATTGGGATTGAATAATCTTTTTTATATCAATTAAGAAAATATCTATATACTAATTCCGCTTACCCATTGATAATGGTTTAGATGCAGCTAATACATTGTGGATGAAGATAATACCGGTGTCACATGATATATCAGCATGGTTTGTGCTAAGACCCGAGTTGTCTCCATAGCAGTTTGTCGATCTCTTTATCTGCTGTGCACCTGCAATATATCGTATATCTGAATGGTTGGTACGTCCTGCTCGTAGTACAGCATAGGATGTGATAGGTTCAGTGGAACTCTGATGGGAGAATGAAACAATAACACCTGAATGGTTGGTACGTCCTGCTCGTAGTACAGCATAGGATGTGATAGGTTCAGTGGAACTCTGATGGGAGAATGAAACAATAACACCTGAATGGTTGGTACGTCCTGCTCGTAGTACAGCATATGATGTGATAGGTTCAGTGGAACTCTGATGGGAGAATGAAACAATAACACCTGAATGGTTGGTACGTCCTGCTCGTAGTACAGCATAGGATGTGATAGGTTCAGTGGAACTCTGATGGGAGAATGAAACAATAACACCTGAATGGTTGGTACGTCCTGCTCGTAGTACAGCATATGATGTGATAGGTTCAGTGGAACTCTGATGGAGAATGAAACAATAACACCTGAATGGTTGGTATGTCCTGCTCGTAGTACAGCATAGGATGTGATAGGTTCAGTGGAACTCTGATGGGAGAATGAAACAATAACACCTGAATGGTTGGTACGTCTGCTCGTAGTACAGCATAGGATGTGATAGGTTCAGTGGAACTCTGATGGGAGAATGAAACAATAACACCTGAATGGTTGGTACGTCCTGCTCGTAGTACAGCATAGGATGTGATAGGTTCAGTGGAACTCTGATGGGAGAATGAAACAATAACACCTGAATGGTTGGTACGTCCTGCTCGTAGTACAGCATAGGATGTGATAGGTTCAGTGGAACTCTGATGGGAGAATGAAACAATAACACCTGAATGGTTGGTAAAGGACATTTTTTATTACAATGTCAGAAAAACATATATACACCAGTAGTTCTACAAATTAGTAAGTACAGAGGATACTAAACGAACTACTGCTAATGATTTGCCCAAGGCTGAATATTGTTTCAGATAACCGTATCTGGGCAAACCAAAAACCGCCAAAGAGAAACCGCCCAGATCCACGAGCCTAACCCAAGCCATGATGAAAAACTCAATATATAAAATAACTTCCTACATATATGTTGATGACAAAATTAGGGTTAACAACCATCTGAGATGTCAACAAGGTTTGTGCTAACACGCAAGCTATCTCCATAGCAGTTTGTTGATCTCTCTATCTGCTGTTCTGTGTGTTTTACGTTTATTTATCGTCGCTACCGGTTGCCCATATGAGTGACGCCTCATGAAGAGATTAGTTATTTTAGATTTTTGGAGGATAGTGCAATGGTACAGACAGAGACCCATTCCAAAGTATCCTCTGGTTCTGTTACGTGCACCGTGTACAGCACAGACACGAGGCCCCGATTTAACGTGCCATTTGAAAGACTGTTAATTTTATTTGGGACAGATGGGGGATCGAACCTGCGATCCCTGGATTACCAGTCCAGCGTGTTACCACTGGACTACAGATCCGTCTGTTATCTGCTGTTCACCTGCAATATATCGTCTATATAGTAGAGCGATATTGATGTATTTCGCAAATGTTATGGCAGAACATTTAATGCACTGGTAGAAGGCAGACGCAATCCAAATGTGTAAGCCTATGTTAGTAAACTTGCTGACATATAAAACGGAATACTTGCATACAGTACCAAACAGGAATATGATTTTAAATGAATACAACATTTAAACTGGTTCCATTAATCAACAGTGCATGCATAGTTTGATATCCAAATTATACTAAATGTAGGTATTAATTATACAGCAAAACCGCGCTGCTTTTATCCAAATGTATCCCTTTGGAATTCAAAAATATATCTTTTAGATAAAAGTTTGAGGCCCTAACAAAACTTTTAGAAAATCACAAAATTATAATAAATTTATATTTGTCAGAAGTTGGACATAGTTTGCATAAATATGTCCACAACTGCAATGGCAGGGTACTTGCACACTGGCTTAGGGTACATGCAGCGTCTGTAATCACTCTACACAGGTGACAGTGTGTTCAGATGTCCACACTGCCCACCACAAGAAGAATAAACTTAAAAAACAGTACCCAGTTCAGTTAAAGTTGTTTTGTTGAACTGTTACAAGTTAAAATAGTTAAAACTGCTAAATATATTATTAAGTAGCATTTGTACAAAGAACACTTATCGGGGCCTCGATATTTATGACAATAATTGGAAATTGACGCGATACAACGGGAAGTAGTTTTTTGACCCAAAGTCAAACATGGCCTACGAAAATAAGAAAATAAACAATTGAAAATATATGACAGAGTAATTGTACGAACATGAAGACAAGATGTTAAAGTAACTGACAGGATAACGATGATTTTGAGGTAAGTGTTTTATTGTACACATTATTGATATGATCGTTTTGTGCCGCGATACAAGGACATATCAATATATTGTATACTGTGTGTGTTTAGTCCTAGAACTTGACTGTTATTGTACAATGTTGTTTCACTGTTCACTAGCATGTAGTTGACCTCATATCTGCACCTGTCTGACAGTCGACGGGTCGTTAGGTCGGTCGGTATGTCAGTTCCGGTTCGGTCCGGTCATGTGCTATTTGATACGGGTCCCTCCGTCATCCCGTCTGGTTTGTCGTAATGGTTGGCGAGTAATGAGTTATCTTTACAAAAACATACTTATTTTTTCTTGTATCTGTATTATATCATTCTTGAACTCGCCCTGCCGTTCTAAAAGCCAAAGAGGCTATACTAGGTAATACTTTAGTATTTAGCGCAGTGGTTAGCACGCTCGCTTCTCACCAATGCATCCCGGGTTCGATCCTCTGACCTTGAAGTATGTGAGATGGTACGGTGGTCGCTAGACCGGACAGGTGGGTTTTCTCCGGGTACTCCGGTTTCCACCCACACAAATGACCACATTTACGCTTTCATCCGCGCCAACGAGAATGATTAATATAAGTTGTTAGAACTTACTTACTACTAATAATTTACTATACAACAATTAATAGTCTAAGCACTTCGCGCATCTAAGTAGTACATAACGTGTAATATCAAACGGATTTGTAGTCCAGTGGTAACACGCTGGACTGGTACTCCAGGGATCGCAGGTTCGATCCCACATCTTACTCTAATAAAATTAACAGTCTTTCAGATGGGGCGTTAAACCGAGGTATTGTGTCGGTGCTTTACACCATGTACGTAAAAGAACCAGAGGAGAATCTGGAATGAGTCTCTGTCTGTATCATTGAAATATCCTCCAAAAATATAAAATGACTAATCTCTTCAGGAGGCGTCGCTCATATGGACAACCGGTAGCGACGGTAAATAAACGTAAAACAAACAAACAATAAAGTTAAACTTTAGTAATAGTTCAATCTTAAAATGTAATTACGCCGGGGGGTGTGTACATACCGAGAACCCTAAATGATAATGCGGCGACAATCCAAACAATAAACATATTAACTCCTCTTTGTGCTGCACTTTAATTTCTCAAATACATGTCCATGGTTTAGTTATTTAAAATGTAGACAATTATATCGATCAATGCATAACACTAGGTGTTTTGATAGTCCTTATTTATGACAATAAGAAAGATACGATCGTTTAAATGTAACCCATTGTTGTGTACTGTAGCCATTGTTTCAGTTGAAATCTTATATTCCTATTCATCGATCATTCAATAAGTATTTGAACAAGCCCATTGGTTGTTTCCTATTTCCTGATTTGTTTCAAATGTATGAGTATTTAACACGTAATAGACATTAAAGTGGATATTGGTCTCGGTCTGTATCATGCACTATCCTCCAAAATAACTAATCTCTTCAGGAGGCGTCGCGCATGTGGGCAACCGGTAGCTACGATAAATAAACGTAAAACACAAAGGGGACATTAGTGCGGTATTAGAAACTAATACATACGCGTTAAGAAATTATAATGATTAGGCTACTGTTGCACGTCGGCTTGATTTCTTTTCAAAATCAGATATACTGTCGTCTGTTGAGCTCTGTGATAATCTTGATTTGCATTTACGAAATACGGATAGGATATCAAACGTTAAATACAATTTAAAGCAAAAATTCAAACCCCCAACAGTGCCCACGTTCTACATGTCTGGTGAAATATTCCCTCAGGTCCTTAGTGTATACAAATTTATTTTAGCTCTATTGCGAAACAAGTTCTTACAACTTATACTAATCACTCTCGAGGCCTCATTCCTGATGGAATCCATCGCCACGAGGGAGAGAGAAGAGGCAACGTGGAATTTAATTGCCTTGCCTAAGGGCACAATCGTAACGTCTCCAACGGGGCTCGAACTCACGACTTCCACTGGTCCTTCATGCAAGAATACGTAACCAATACATTAATTATAACTCAGACTTATTCGATAAGCATTTACGTGATATGCAGAACATTATTTTTGCAGGTGCACTATAGTCTCGGTACAACACCGGCAACTGTTTATTGACACACACACGCACGCACACACACACGCACGCACGCGTGCAGACCAGAAAAACACAATAATTAGCTGCAGTACCTATTCAAATATGGATATGTGAAATTTTGTATGAATACATGCATCATTATAAATATAGTAGGACAATATAAACTGACCGATAAGGCAATTTGTTGAATATAATGTTAATGACATGCCTGCTGTAGTCAAAATCAAGCTCCTGTTAAATGCAGACGACGCTGTCACTGCATTTAGGTAAAACGGAGTCTATCTTGTTTGGTTCTAGACACGGAATTAGGTCAAGTTCTACTCTTGATAGTACTTGTAATTGTACAGTTATTGAATCTAAATATTCGGTTAAATATCTCGGTGCAACATTGGATCAAACTTTATCCTTGGGTACCATGGCTCGTTCGCTTTTACAGAAGGCTAATACCAGGTTAAAATATTTATATCGTAAGAAAGAATACCTTACACAGCTCACTAAGAAACTTCTTGCCATGTCCTTGATCCAGTGTCATTATGCCTGTTCTATATGGTGCCACGGCCTGACTAAGGTGTTAAACAACAAGCTCCAAGCCACACACAACAAGTTAATGAGGTTTAGATAAGATACGAGATACAAGATACAAAATTTATTTTGAGTCGGCATGATTTAACAATGAACATTAGCTATGCATAGCTATTAACCGACATAAAACTCTAGTTTGTCCTAGGTCTTCATGCAAAGTGTCACATTGGTTCAGAACACAGTTGCTCTCTAAACTGTCTACACGTCAATACTCGTGTAGATCAGATTGTTCTGGGCCATGTGTTCAAGGTTAAACATGGATTGACCCCTGCCTATTTGGGAGAACATTTTGATCCACAGGAAACTGTTCATTCATACAGGACCTGGTTACGTCACAAGGGTGCTTTTGCTGTCCCTAATGGCAATGGTTTGGGGTCAAAGTCCTTCTGTTGTACAGGGTTCTCATTATGGAATAATTTGCCAGCCCGTATAGCGCATAGTGATAAATTATCTACTTTTAAAACAACTGTCAAACATTATTTGCTGGACAATTTGTCATAATGTTTAATTAATATTGTATGTAGACTGTATGTTATGCATAAAATAAACGATAACTCCGTCAATCATCTCACTGTAACACACTTAAGTTGGTCTGCTAACAGCATATCTTGTCTCAGAGTAATCATTCATTTGAGAGTATAATATAAGTATATAGGGGGAAGAAGAAAACTGCGAAGATAATGACATCTCAAACTGACTTATAACAGGTCTTTGTGTAGTTTTATAATCCTTTGGGTTATTTGGACTAATTTGGTTAGGTATTGCGTATTCGACTGGCACATTTCATTGAGTAACAAAAATAAGTTGGCAACGTATCCTGTTCGACTGGTATTTTTTGTGATTTTTCGTTGAGTACAAAAAAAATTTACTTAGCGAGCTGAAATCAGCGTTGTTTTAGTCACATGACCAAAACCAAAATGGCGTCGGCGGTGCGGCTATCGGGAAGCGCGGAAGGGTAATTTCACTTTTCACTATTTACAGTTGTCTACAACTTGTATATTTACGCATTCAGAATCAAAATCGTGTGCACTTCACGTGTGGCTAAGAAAGCTTTGTATAAAGGCATATATTTAGTATGGTTACTCGAATTCACTGCAGATTTAGAATATGTGAACATGAGTTGCCGTTACTGAATTTACTATCAAAAAGTACGGACGTGGCAAAATATGAACCATGCTCTCTAAAATAGATCTATAGATGTTAATGTTGTTGGGAACGGTTTGATTAGTTCTAGATTTTACTAAGAAATCTCATTATCTGGTACCTATTAGATTTAGGTCTACTCTATGGACTATAGTATTGGTGGGAATTTCATGTTGTTGCAAGTTTATTTATCATCGTCACCGAAAACCCATATGGGCAACGCCCCGAAAAAAACTTGTTAGTTGTTACTGGAGATAGTACAAGATACAGAAGAACTTGCAATTCCACCCAGTTAACCTGGTTCATTAACATGCCCGTAAAGCAACGATACGTCCATCCGAGAAGACGAGTGTTAGTGATTAGTTTGTTCGGTGGGAGACCGCTACACCCTGTGTAATTATATAATGCAGTCCAATTTTCACACTTGCAGATACTGGCAAAGTATTGTGTTAAAGTTTCGAGATGGATTTCAAGCTACAGTACGGCTAGATGCGCCAACCATTGCGAAATTGGAGGCAGGAGGTAAGTTACTTGTTCAATTAAAATTAATAGATGTAGGTAAAAAATAATATATGATAAATGCACCATGCTGTTCCATGCATGTGCACTTTTCTGTGCACATCGTATCGTATCATAAGTAATAAATTTGTACCGGTAGGTAAAGATTTGGTGCTTTCTCCCATTTAGAACAGAGGCAAAGTTGTGTTGAGGGCCTCATGGTACTGATGGTAGATGGAATTTTATTCAAATGAGTTCTCTAATAAACGTCTTTACTATTAGTATTATGTGCAGTCACAGTTGCATATCTTGGACTTTCATCACTACTGTACATTTATTGTTCTTATACCCTTTTAGAAAGGCAATTAGTCCTACTCCGTGGTCGAGTGGTTAAAGTCACTATCTCGTATACCACTGTAACCTATCATAACCGATGGTCACTGGGTCGAGCCCAGCTCAGGCCGTGTCTATTTATATGAAAAAGTTGGCAGTTTCTTACAGAGCACCAAGTACTAGTTAACCGCTGGCAGCCTGCCCAGGAAGGGAGATGTTATGTAAACTGCCCGTCGTCGATATAGCCCAAAATGGGGCGTATGAAGGCGTAAACCCGAACAAACAGAGGCAATTTGAAAATGACCTGTTTTGCATTTTAGATGATCGGCTGATGGAAACAATTAGAAAAAACCTGCAGAAACAGCAACCCTCTGAAATTAGTAGGAACGGTATGTCTCAAATGTATTGTTGCTTTGTAAATATAATAAATTATTTGTTGCACCACCCTCACAATAATGAATTGGTCTATAAACGTCATATGGTGACACAACATTTGTTGTTGTTAAGTCAGTAGAATTCAACATAGGGTCACTAGTTTTAATATTGTGATTAGTCGTTTCAATTTGGCAGAATTTTAGCAATTTTGTAATTTATATATTCTCGGCCGCACACAAATTCATTACATGTATATGGTCAGATACTGACCCCTTACTGATGCCTCACCCACTGTTAATTTTACTGACCCAAAATAGTTTGGTAAGGGTCAGTAACTGACCATATAATTCATATGTTAATACTATAATTAACTCATTGATAAGGCAAATTGATCATGGCAAGTTAACTGTTATGCATTTTAGATAACCAGCTGATAGGCACTATCATCCCAAACAAGCAGCAGTGTGCTGGTACTATCACCACTAACAAGCAGCAGAGTGCTACAGAAGCTGAATATTCTGAAAACAGTATGTAACTCTTAAATGTAGTGTTGCTTTGTAAAGATAATAAATTATATTATATAGTTGATACATATTTGAATGATGTAGAGATCAATAGCTAATTTTACTAACCAGCTGATCAGTCACAGTCTCACTAAATATACATGAATACATAGAGAGGAACAGCACTTTTAGATTTATATTTGAACAAATAATCAACCAAGTCGACCATCACCATATCCCATTTCCGTAAGCAAGAAACGTTATCCAGTTGAATTATTTCACAACTGTAAATGGGTACAGGCAGTTTGTTGAGAGCTATACACATGTAAATTTTCCTACACATACCTACATTTTGTAAGTTGTGATGGCAACCATACTGTTTTGGTTAACCATTAAGCACTGAATGATGTGTGCCCTGGCATCTGGTTGTATTTTAGGTGATGTTGAAGAGACCATTGAACCCACAAACTCGTGTTGGTCACGAGAGGCCATCCATTTGCTCATAAGCTTGTACCAGATCCACGAGGAAGCGTTGGAGAACCCATCAAACAAGAAAAAGCATATTTGGAAAATAATCACTGAAACGATGCAAGCGAAAGGTTATTGCTTTAAGCAAAGCACAGTAGAAAGTAAATGGCGCAATTTACTACAATCACACAAAGATGTTCGGAACAACAATTCCAAATCTGGCAAAAAAAGGAAAACTTTCCAGTATTTTGACAATATTGAAGAAATCGTGGCAAAGCGCCATGATATCAACCCAGTATTTCTCGCAGGAAGCCATTGTCAAGATACACAAGTTACACCTAGGAAAGTAGTTTATAGGGCACACAAAGAAACTGATGAGACTTCAAATGACGACACCTCACCATCCACAAGCAAGTCTACAAAAAGGAAGAGAAAGAGTGAAGCAGCTCAAGACACAGGTCAGCAACTTCTCGAATTCATAAAAGAAAAGGAAGAAAGACTTATGCAATATAGGGAAGAGAAAGAGAGAAGGAAGGACGAGCGTGCAAAAGATCGAAATGATCTACTAAGAGAACTAATAAATAAAAATTAAGATAACTGATCATATTTTTGGTATACGGGGTCAGTCAATATAATTTTAGTGATCAGATAGCAATCATATTAAATAACAAAGTTATAAATGGTTTATAAACTTCAAACCTTCGAAAACAGACAAACTCACATTTATCACAAGAAATCACTTGTATTCTATGTAATATAACCACGAATTTCCTTGTCTTACACATGTGCAATATAAGACGATATTACGTCAGTTCAGTTATGACAATTATGGCACGCTTTAGCTTAAAATTCAGTTAATTTCCAATTAACGTTGTAAGATCATGTGATAAAACAATATGACACTCGTTTTCATTTCGTATAAGCTTTTATTACACTCGTCCCAAATTACATTTTTTCCGGATTCATGTAATAAAAGCTTGTATCATATAACTTCCTTTGTTTACAGTGCGATACAGCCATTACATATATTTATGTATGGAATGAGTCTGATTGGCCGAGACAATAAACTGTCTTTAACAGAATCCTATCCAATTTAGGGCACATATTTACAAACAGTAGGAAACATAATGTTATAAAACAACACATTTTAATATGTATGACTCATTTAAACTCCCTGACAATTTCGTTTAAGCTAGCTAAATAATGTACAAAGTGCCAATTTCAAGTGACATTTAAATTTTGGCGCTAAAATTCAATTATTTGGCTAAAAGTACTTTAATTCCAGCTGTGGTTATGTGATACAAAGGCTCGCTTAATAGCAAAATTAGAAAACTTGTTTCATATAATTTGTATGAAATCACCACGAGTGTGAGATCCTATATGTACGAAATGAAAACTTGTGTCATATTCTCTATTTAGCATAATTTTATGTGAATTTATGTTTCAGAAGGATCTTTTCAAACACTGCCTACACACGTTTGGATACAAATCATTGAGTATGTTCAAGCTGTTGATGACACATGTCGACTATCCAGCGTTTGTAGACGTCTGAGAGATATCGTTTATTTGTGTAGACACAAACTTGTAGTCACTGCACAACACTTGCAAGAAAACTCTGAATTATTGTACAAATGCCCGCGTCTGACATGTCTTCATGTTAAGCTTGCTTTTGATCCCGATTGTTTTTCTTCTTTTGTATGTATGCTCAACCAAACAAACTATTGTTGTTTAAAACATCTTACTCTTGAACATTGTGTATTTGGTACCTGCTTCACTGACCTGGCTAATGCATTGTCTGTCATTTCTAGTCTTACTGAGATAGACTGTGTTAACTGTGCGAAAGTTCCAGTGCAGCTATTGAAATACATGTTAAGCAAAAATCAAAACCTGAAGTGTTGCAATATAGGTGTGATTATGAATCCTGATGATGACAGTATCACACAGTTTGCTACTCTGGTTAACAGTCTTGTGGGACAGGTGAATTTGTCATTGGATGCACTCGAGCGTGTGCCCTCAACCTTACTGGAACATCCTGGGTTTAGATATCGTTCAATGTTTCCCACAGGTCAGGTTTATGAATGAGATGAAATTTTGTGATATTTGCTATTTCAAATATCACTAATTGTTGGATAATGTGATTGGTACTAAAATCTCTATTCTACCAGTACAGGGCTGATAATCACATGTTCTTTGGTTTACTGTATGAGCACGGGGCCGAATCGATCTAATCTCATTTGTCATTATTACAGGTGCAGTTTCTATATTTTAATAGTGCCCATGTTCCAGCCGTTGGCAATACGCGTCCAGCAATACCAAATTTAGCAGCAATACTTATGTTGTTAGCCTGAACATTCTGCAGAGAAATTTCAGCAAACAAAAAAGATTCCGAAATTTCTCTGCAGAATGTTCAGGCTATTACGAACGGCTGGAACATGGGCACTATTAAAATTAAGAAACTGCAGCTGTAATAATGATAATTGAGATTCATCGATTCGACCCCGTGCTGGTACTGTAAACAAGATCATGTGAGTATCAGTCCTGCAGTAACAAGTATCAAGTATAATCAAATCCGGTTTATCAAGATATAGTTGTTAGTTTCAAGTTACAGTTCTTAGTTACTGAGTTATGTGTAAATTGTAATTAGGGCCTCGCCTTTTCCACGAGTAAAACTCATGTTGCAGTGCTCTCCGTGTCATTCTCGCTGTTCAATGTTGTTATTTTTGTGTACCACAGTATTTCATTACTGTATATTATTTAATATAATAATTTCCATCAGGAAACAAGATAGTATTTTTGTTCATTTACAAACCAAAAAGACTACTCAATTCAATAATTAATTTGTGATTAGCATATTGCAGTGTGTATATGGGCTTGTTGCACTGCCATACATGTATAAACTTTCTTATAAGTAATGACATATATTTTATTTGTTTTATTTATCGCCACCAGCTAGTCACATAAGCAATGTCCTACAATAGTTATTAATGGGGATAGTGTAAGATGCACCAGAGCCAGAACTTTCACGCAATCTCCATGCTTCTTTTATGTAGAGTTCAGACACGACAGTGTAAAGTGATACACTTGATTCCAGTCTCGTCCAAAATATTGTCTTGTACATTGCAAAATATATAAGTATGATCGAAATTTGTCTCTGGGATTTACTAATCAAGATTTTATCTGCCACAATAATAAAGTGTGACACCATTTTATGCAACAACCACTATGACAGATAAAATCTTTAATGTTCTTTTTCTTAGATCTTCATAAAAGTATGACTTTATGTTCTTTCATATATATGTATGGTAAAATAATTACTATAAGTAGCTCATTTTCTTTGATCATTTCGCTTTTATGAGTTCAAACATTTGCCACATCAAGTGCATAATTGGTTAACTCTTTCACTGAGGAATTGTTTAAATCGCTTTTGCAAACAACTTACATCCAGACCAGCCGCAGCATAACACTGCGTCTGATCAGGATCTAAGTTGTTTGCTACTCTGCCCGGTGCTTTAGCATCCCTATCCGAGTAGCAAACAGCATAGAGCCTGACCAGCATGCAGTGTTACGCTGCGGTTGATCTGGCCCTATGCTGTTTGCAAATGTGTATTTATCAGGCATGAGAATCTTCAGTGAATTCGCTGATTTCAGATGTTTTTATCATAATTTGAGTTTTGAAAATGTTTCAGAATCGATCTGATCTGCCCAAATCAGACACCTTGCCAGGGGGGTGGGGTGGCTTTCAGATGTTTTCAGATGTTTTCAGATGTTTTCTGAGGAAGTCATTCTCATGCCTGATTTATGCGACTTCGGCAGTGAGAGTTAAGATGTTCTCACATGTTGTTAAGAGTAATAAATTGATTATACAGTGTACATAGAACTTTATTGCATACTATGGATTTTTATAATTATCCTCTTCATGCGGAGACCGTCGCTTTTTCAAGTTTTGAGACGTCATAAGTCTGTGTCGTAACGATTGCTTACGCAGAGTATGGAATACAGCATAGTTTATTTCTGATGATAGACAAATTGTTGCGCAATAATAGGAAAACATATAATTGAGCACTCGTATTAATTTAAAAGTTACTGTCCTTGTTATTTTGTTACATGTTTCTAAGAAATAAATTATTCAAATATCTAGTTTACCCTTTATTTGTTTTACACCGACTATGAAAGGAGTACACTTAATACTATAAATCTATACTATTTGGTATTATACATTCAATCAAATGTGTTGTCTACCTGCCAACTTTTCCAGACAGAAACTGAGCATGAATCCGCATTTAGTATATACTCATTTATTTAAGCTCGATTGTGAAACAAGTTCTACAACTTAGATTAATCACGCTCCGAGTCTGTTCCTGGGACCAACCAGTACAAAGCCATCCAAATAAAGTGTCTTTGCTCAAGGAAACAATGGCGGTCACGGCAGGGCTCGAACTCACGAGCCCCGTAATCCGATGAACATGCTTTAGACCACTCGGCCAATCCGCATTTACGACGATCCAGCAAGTTTATCAACTTGTACGTCACATTAGGACCATCTCTGCATATAAAATAATATATACAATTCTAAACTATGATGATGAAAAGTCTAAATGGTGAAAATTCGAAAACAATGATGTTTTTAAGTCATTACAGTCGTCTAGCAATGTCGAGCCTTTTCCTTGCCGCATCGTCTTGATCATGCTCATCGAAATGCTGAACATTTACATATTGTTGAGGAACTTGATCATCCTGCAGTTGATCTTCCAACTCATCATTGTTCATGATGCATATATTGTGCAATACGCAACCAGCCAGAATAGTGCGTACGATTGTTTTTATGTTTCTCTGGTCAATATTCTGAAGTCTGACAAATCTACCCTTCAGCAACCCAAATGCACGTTCAACAGTACAGCGTATACTTGAATGAGTTTTGTTGTACGTTGTCTGTGTAACGGTGAGGTGTCCATTATCCTTGAATGGAGTAAGAAGCCAAGGGAGATTTGGGTATGCACTGTCACCCAGAATATGCCTTGCTCCGCGGCATAGGTTCGAACCGTTTTGATACAAAGGTGATTGTCGAAAGATTCTCGCATCATGAACTTTGCCCGGATACCCAGCAAACACATCTATAAATCGCATATCTTCTCGTACGACCCCTTGCAATACAACAGAATAATAACTCTTGCGATTGTAATAGTCAATACCTCTGATGGGAGGTTTTTTTATCTTAATGTGTGTTCCATCTATCATTCCCACAATACCTGGGAAACCCTTTAACTCTTCATACATGCCCTCCATCTCTTGCAACTCATTGGCATTCGGCCAAACAATAAGCTTATCTTGTAGATGTTCCTGAATAAATTGTAGCAAATTGTGTATTGTTGTGCATGCAGTGCTCTCGCTCACACCAAATCGATCTGCTACAGACGCATATTTATCTGAACTCGCCATAAACCAAAGTAGCAATAGAAGTCGATCTTCTAAAGGTTTCTGTTCAGAACCACCAGTTGACCGTCGGCACATAATTCCAGAAATGTTCTCCTCAGTACACACTCTGCAAATGTATTCGTTCAGATATTGAGCGCTTACACGGCTGACTCTGAAGAAAGTCTTAAACTCATCTAATCGGAAAGCTGATGCTATATGTTGAACATATCCTCGCTGACGATGTCGTGCAGAATGTTTCTTTACCCTGAAATAAAAATAGGAAGAATCTATACACTAGCTGTGAAAAAAATAAAGTAAATTAATCTTTATTTCGTGTCGCATTTTTCAAGAAGTAACATAAGCTCCAAAGAGCTTTTGAGCGACAAACATATTTTAAAACCAATTAAAATTCATATACTCTACCCCCAGCAATTTGCCGGTACCCATTTACAGCCGAGTGAACTGACACAATATGGATAACGATTCTTGCTCAAGGAAAAATTGCGTGGTCCTGGCAGAGGTCGAATCCATGACCCTCCGATATGAGTCAGACGCTCTACCACTAGACCACGCTCTCTGTCTTATTTTTAAAACAAACATAGATCTACTACATTGGGTAAGTGGCGGACACACTGCAATCTAGCCACAAGGTTTGCCAAATGAAATCAGACTTGCTGGCTTTCACCTGAATCTGGTATTCAACTTCAAGTCACACTATTTTGCATTTGGTAGAGCTATACAGCAGTATCATGAGTATGGCAAGACAACCAGTGCATTATATCTGCCACTACCGTTAAGACTCGGCTAGTTCATTGAATGTCAGTTGGTTAAAATCCATAATGTAGCCTTGGTTTACTGTAAAATTATTATATATGTTTGGCCACTCCACCCCACGGGCATAAACATTTAAGTACATAGTTTATTTTAAGTTGGTAACAAAATAGCATTACTTTAGCGTACATGTGCGTACGGTACTGTTGTTTTCCTACCTGTGTTCTAAGGATAAGAAGGCAACAACATCTTCCACTAGTTCCTGCCCGCTGTCATCATCAGAGTCGGAATCACTGCTCTCGCTCAAAAACAACAGTAATTTTCTTTTTTTCGCCGACATTTTGTTGTTTTACAACCGGTGTTATGGTAAAATAGAGATTCAACCCTATTCGACTGGCATAAAAACGTTGAGTAATTACTACTTATTGCGCAGGTGGGCGGAGCTTAACTTATCTCAACGGAAAAATCCCAGTCGAATACGCCCAATGTTTATATTTTCACCGGTAATACCGGAAGTTGCCATTGACAGTTGTCGAAAATTCCAGAAATTAACAACGTGTGTTTGAAGTTGAATTAAGACATGGCGCTTCTCCAGTGTTATAACAAAGGTTGCGGCAGTAAATATGACACAGCAAATAATGCAGAAGGTGAAAATCCGAACAGAAATGGCCCTCAACACTATTTAACAGTGTTTAATTGTAGATTTTTTGTTTGTAAAGTATTCTGATTTCTGCTGCTTCAATACGGTGCAGGGCGGTTAGGGATAGAGGCAGTAATCTAAAGCTGAACAGTATAATACTCTTCAATTGAAGATCAAATTTAGCCCTAATCGTAATGCCCAGATTACTGCCAATTGTCCCAAGATTACTGCAAATTGTATATTTCGTTAACGATGCAGATACCTGTTACAGTGGGATGGAGTGTGCTAGTAATACTGTCCACTTGAAGCCGACGACTGTGCTCCGCCAACCACTTCACTTTGTAATTGTAGATGGTTCCCATCCACTTGTTCTGATTGGATTATTAGAATGTAACAAGATGTTTTTTTTATATGAAGTATATTAGTACCCCCAAACGTGCCGAATCCCTGTGGTACAAAACATATTATTAAGAACTGGCTATTGATATTTTTCAATATTTGAGCTCGTGAATCGTGTTTGAACTAAATAAAAGCTTTTTATCACATTACCTTGGTTGTATACAGTTTCAGCCATTACATATTTTCTTGTATGTACTCATGTGTAGAGTCCGCCTCCGTGGTCGAGGGTTAAGGTCGCTGACTTGTATACCACTGTAACCTATCATCACTGATGGTCACGGGTTCGAGCCCCGCTCAAAATGATGCTGATGCAGGCGTAAAACCCGAAATATAACACGCGTGTAGTACAACCTGGAAGGATTAATAAAAAAGGAAAATCCAAATTACATACGCACCGCATTTTACACCGTTTTTATGTGACGGGCGATAACTCTTGACATTTCCGGTTCTTATTCAGGTTATTGTCGGCTGGGAATTGTTGTCCGCCACGGCTGGGAATTGTTGTCCGCCACCGTTGTTGGCTGGCTTGTGTTCATTGCGGAAGTTCTGCAGGAAAATAAACAAGAAAATTGCCATGGGAACATGAAGTAAATGCACTCGCCGGTATTTTTACTTGTTCACGGACAAGTTACATTCGAAAATCTACTTGCCCGGCGTAATAAATGACCGGGTCGGGCAACTCGGGCTATTGATATCGCCACCCCTGATTTATATGAAAAAGTTGGCAGTTTCTTATGGAGGTTGGTGCACCCAAGTACTGGTTAACTGATGGAGCCTGCCCAGGAAAGGTGTTGTTAGGTAAACTGCCCGCCGGCGATATAGCCCAATATGGTGCTGATGCAGGCGTAAAACCCGAAATATAACATATTTGTGCATAACGTTTAGGAAAAGACAAACAGCGATTTAATATACATCCTCGATGTAATTGTATCACGGTTTAAACACACATTTAATCAGTTTACGTAGTGACATCATGACAATTTAGTGATGTCATGCCAATCTGCACTGATGGCCGCCAAAATTTATGTAGCAGCGTTATTTTGTGCAAATATATTAATAAAATGAGCGCTAGATGGTAATGTGATAAAAAGGTTCTTATACATGTGGTGATTTTATATCATATATTTTATAAAACTCGTTTCATAAAATATGGTATGAAGTCACCACGAGTGTAAGATTGTATACATACGCTCGTCCGTGTCTGGAATACTGTTCGACTGTAAGCGTAACAGGCCAAGTACTAGTGACCGGTGACTTGGTTTATTTGGACCACTGTCGTGTCTATTTTTGCTATACTTTTCTCTCAAATTGTGAATATCTTGCCAACATATAGAAAAGTATCAAATCTCTTGAATGTGTGTTTTAAGTTTATTTATCGTCGCTACCGGTTACCCATATGAGCGACGCCTCCTGAAGAGACTAGTCATTTTAGATTTTTGGAGGATAGTGCAATGATACAGACAGAGACCCATTCCAGAGTCTCCTCTAGTTCTTTTACGTGCACAGTGTAAAGCACCGACACGGGACCTCGGTTTAACGTCCCATCTGAAAGACTGTTAATTTTATTAGGGTCAGACAGGGGATCGAACCTGCGATCCCTGGATTACCAGTCCAGCGTGTTACCACTGGACTACAGATCTGTCTGTATCTCTTGAATCTACTGTGAGTTACATTTTATTTACAGATGCGTGTCATTATCACCCTGGAACTCCTGTGTTCCATGATGCTTTGAAGGGATGGTCATGCTGCAAGAAGAGAAGTACAGATTTCACAGAATTCCTTAATTTCCCAGTAAGCCACATTTTCTTAATGTGTTAAAAATTGTTTGTCTGTTTGATTTTGTATTCATTTAATTTTTAAATCGAGGAAGTGTCCATTACGGAAAAATACCGAGCCGTACAGGTATTAGAGAAACGTTATTAAAGATTTATTTCCCTTTGATACTAAAGTTTGCAATCGGACGCCATTTGTCCGATTGCGAGTCCCTCGTGTTCAAAACCAAATGCAGCAGACTTTTGATGAAAATAACTGCGTTTTATATATGAAAGATTACGGTCTTCGACCTCGTAGACAGACAGATTTTGATAATTACTCCGATGAGAAAATATTTGATGACGCATGACCGATCAACGCCCCGGGTCAATAACTGCGTTTTATATATGACCGATTACCGTTACGGTCTTCGACCTTGAAAACAGACAGATTTTGATAATTACTCGGATGAGAGAAAATATTGGATGACGCATGACCGATCAACGCCCCGGGTCAAAATGACTCTCAGGGCATTTTCACCAAGAGTCAAATATGCGTCTTTATCAATTTTCGTGCGTCAAAACCCGGGAGCTCGGGTCTAATGAAAGCCCTGTCCATAGCTGCTGTTTCTCGTCGTTGAATATGAAACACATGTTTATCACTGGATTGAGGACCTGTCTAGTTATTGGACTAACGAGCACATGGAATAGTGTCTATATACGTTAACGGTTTCTGTCTTCGTTATAGGCAAATTTCCAGCACTAATAAACCTAGACATTTATCTATAGCACATTGCATGTTAGAGGTCTATAAAATATATTTCGGTATGTTTGCTTTTATACTGAGCCTGTCTCATAGTATTGTGATGTAATGTAAATGTATCAGATTGTATTCCAAGTGAATAAGTCATCTGGTTAGCATGTACAGATAGCTTGTGAAAGATCGATGATTCAACCTGTATGTGTGTCCATAATCTGTATGTGAGTCGAGAAGTCCTAACCTTCTAGTACACTATTACTGCTAGTACGCTATTACTGCTAGTACACTATTACTGCTAGTACACTATTACTGCTAGTACACTATTACTGCTAGTACACTATTACTGCTAGTACAGTACACTATTACTGCTAGTACAGTACACTATTACTGCTAGTGTGCTATTACTGCTAGTGTGCTATTACTGCTAGTACACTATTACTGCTAGTACAGTACACTATTACTGCTAGTACAGTACACTATTACTGCTAGTACACTATTACTGCTAGTACGCTATTACTGCTAGTACACTATTACTGCTAGTACACTATTACTGCTAGTACAGTACACTATTACTGCTAGTACACTATTACTGCTAGTACAGTACACTATTACTGCTAGTACAGTACACTATTACTGCTAGTACACTATTACTGCTAGTACAGTACACTATTACTGCTAGTACAGTACACTATTACTGCTAGTACAGTACACTATTACTGCTAGTACACTATTACTGCTAGTACAGTACACTATTACTGCTAGTACAGTACACTATTACTGCTAGTACAGTACACTATTACTGCTAGTACACTATTACTGCTAGTACAGTACACTATTACTGCTAGTATGCTATTACTGCTAGTACGCTATTACTGCTAGTACACTATTACTGCTAGTACACTATTACTGCTAGTACAGTACACTATTACTGCTAGTACACTATTACTGCTAGTACACTATTACTGCTAGTACACTATTACTGCTAGTACACTATTACTGCTAGTACAGTACACTATTACTGCTAGTACACTATTACTGCTAGTACAGTACACTATTACTGCTAGTAGAGTACACTATTACTGCTAGTACAGTACACTATTACTGCTAGTACACTATTACTGCTAGTACAGTACACTATTAGTGCTAGTACACTATTACTGCTAGTACAGTACACTATTACTGCTAGTACAGTACACTATTACTGCTAATACAGTACACTATTACTGCTAGTACACTATTACTGCTAGTACAGTACACTATTACTGCTAGTACACTATTACTGCTAGTACAGTACACTATTACTGCTAGTATGCTGTTACTGCTAGTACGCTATTACTGCTAGTACACTATTACTGCTAGTACACTATTACTGCTAGTACAGTACACTATTACTGCTAGTACACTATTACTGCTAGTACAGTACACTATTACTGCTAGTACAGTACACTATTACTGCTAGTACACTATTACTGCTAGTACACTATTACTGCTAGTACACTATTACTGCTAGTACGCTATTACTGCTAGTACAGTACACTATTACTGCTAGTACGCTATTACTGCTAGTACGCTATTACTGCTAGTACACTATTACTGCTAGTACACTATTACTGCTAGTACAGTACACTATTACTGCTAGTACACTATTACTGCTAGTACAGTACACTATTACTGCTAGTACAGTACACTATTACTGCTAGTACAGTACACTATTACTGCTAGTACAGTACACTATTACTGCTAGTACAGTACACTATTACTGCTAGTACAGTACACTATTAGTGCTAGTACACTATTTATGTTGATATGTTCACCTGTGTTACAGGGTTGTACATCGGGTCAGCACTATTTATGTTGATATTTTCACCTGTGTTACAGGGTTGTACATCGGGTCAGCACTATTTATGTTGATATTTTCACCTGTGTTACAGGGTTGTACATCGGGTCAGCACTATTTATGTTGATATTTTCACCTGTGTTACAGGGTTGTACATCGGGTCAGCACTATTTATGTTGATATTTTCACCTGTGTTACAGGGTTGTACATCGGGTCAGCACAGCAATGCTAAGCCAACAGAACCAGAGAAAGCCAAGCCGGAGGTTGAGATACCGGATATAGTGGTGGGTTGATATTGCCTAATAATACCCACTTCAAGTGTTTAGCTCACAGCATAATAGTAAATACGCCAGGGCGTTCACTACACTTTGAAAGTCAAGAGTCAAAATCTCAAAGAGTCAAACTGGATTTTTCAAGAGTCAATATGCATGTTGGTACTTTCCGTACAGATAACCTTTTCCCGTCCATATAACCTCTGGACCAAGGTGTGTCTTGGGTGCTGTTAGTAATTTTGTTATCATAATTAGAAAAAACATTGTCTAGTTTGCTGAGCTTGCATCTGGGTTTAGAACCTTACACGTATTTAAGTGTCATGTTACTTTGTGGTACATGTAGAGCATCGGATGCACGTTCGCTTCAGGTGCGAAAGGTCTGGAGTTCGAGCCCCGCTGGAGCCGTTACGATTGTGCCCTTAGGCAAGGCATTTAAATTCCACGTTGCCTCTTCTCTCTCCCTCGTGGCGATGGATTCCATCAGGAATGAGGTCTCGAGAGTGATTAATATAAGTTGAAATAACTTGTTTCGCAATCGAGCTAAAATAAATTTGTATAAACTTAGAGCATCGGATTTGAAATAGAACTGTCCAGGGTTTGATACTGAGCAAGGCACCTCACAAAAATTGCTTAGTACTGTTTAACCACTCAGGTCAACTAATTCTGCCCAGGAAAGCACGTCTAGGTCCCTGTTGTATTTGACAGTTGCTGAGCACACTTTTTCTACACAAATAGTCATGTCGGTAACACCTACCGATCTCTCTGTAATGTACTCTTCGTATAACAATACCCATATATGTGAAGTGTGCATCTTGTATGTATACAGTATACACTGTATTTTTTTCCTTCAGGTAATTTAAAACATCTTTTCGCTTAATTTTATCCCCAAGTCCTTGAACATTCATAGATGCAAACACAATAGATTCGGGCATTAAACTACCTGAGTACTTGTTGACACATTATGCAGTCCCAGTGAAGACGAATCTGTGTGCACCGCACCATGTGGAGGCCGCCCAAACTCTCGATATCCCATATGTACATAAAAGTTCTATAAAATTTAAACAAATAGAAGAAATACATGTTTTAATGCAAACAATATGGAGGGTATCTCATAATTTACCATAAATATATATCATATTTACTATTTTCATCTGCGAAGTACATGTATGTAACTATACAATATAGGTTACATGAATACAGTTTTATATGTATCTGAAATAGAGACAGTTTATGTCTTTGCTACATAATGTTAGCGTGGTAATAACAAAAACAAATTAAATCTGAGGGGGGGGGAAATTGATAGAATTTTTTTGCCATATGTATAATCTACTATTTATATATACACGTCAGTGTCCAGAGAGTCATCATCATATATTTATATATATGTATATATATCTTCGTTTTACCAGACAGAAGAAAAACCCAAACCAGAAATGATGAAACAGAAGTTCCACGAAACTGAAAGATCCTCCGAGAATGATCCGTTACAGAGATTAAAGGTTATCGTGACACCATCCCTGCAGAAAGCACTAGATAAATGTCTACAAGAGATGACTCTACATTGTGATAAAGGTAGATTTGAAAGTCGTGATAGCGCAGTGATGCACGTTTGATTCAGGTGTAACATGTCCGTGGTTCGAGCCCGCTGGAGCCGTTACGAGTGCGACCTTAGGCAAGGCATTTAAATTCCACGTTGCCTCTTCTCTCTCCCTCGTGGCGATGGATTCCATCAGGAATGAGGTCTCAAAGAGTGATTAATATAAGTTGTATGAACTTGTTTCGCATTCGAGCTAAAATGAATTTGGATAAAGTAAGGTAGATAGAGAGAAGTTACTAGTTGATCATATACATTGTAAGCATCATTTCAGCTCTTGTTCGTTTATCACTGCCCTCCTAGCAGTGTTTCAGATATGAGCAGGCACCTGCGTAGAAACACCTCTGCAAGCTAGCTGGGTAGTTGTTTCATTTCAATGATTGTGGCTTTGATGGACTTTATCACGGATAGTGTATACAAATTTATTTTAGCTTGATTGCGAAACAAGTTCTTACAACATTACCGATATGTTAATCGCTCTCGAAACCTCATTTCTGATGAAATCCATTGCCATAAGAGAAAATATGGAATTTAAGTGTCTTGCACAATCTTAACGGCTACAGCTGAGCGCAAACTCCGGGCCTTTCACACCTTAAGCGAATGCGCTATCACGACTTGCACTTTATATCCCTGATAGAGTCGAGATGTAAATAATTCCCAGTCCCTGCTCAGCAATCGAGGTAAAAATCAATTTGTAGGGTAAATCCTTGGATCATATATTTTACCCTCTTAAGCTTACAATAATATGATTTCATCTGTGTTGTAATGATATGTTGTCTGCCTGGTAAACTAGGGATGATGATCTAAGATACTTAATAGTATATAAGTTTAGTTTAAACTTTATTTATTTTACAACGATTGCGAAGCAAGTTTTGGCAACTTATATTAATCACTCTCGTTGGAGGAAACTGGAGTACCCGGAGAAAACCGATCTGGCGACCACCGTACCATCTCACATACTTAGTATATATTAAGTGGATCGTCCAGCATGTTGTCGAGTGTCTGCTCACAAAACTCATAATAACAATATCTCTCAAGCTGTTTGTCAATTTTGCTGAAACGTTGCTACTAAATTGCTTCTACATTTATAAAGCAATTTTGAATATTGCTGCCACAAAAATAGACTCGTAGATGAAACCTTGACTAGTTTGACTGAAATGTGAACTGGCCAAAGTCAATTAACGAGTGAAAGTTTCAAGCCCTGGTGTGTGTAGCATATGTTTGTTGTACACAACATGTTCGATGATGGATATGCCCAGCCGTGTGTACAGAGACTGTTTGAATTGATACCTTGCTCGTGTACACGTAGTCACAAGTTTTAGTATTTTCAGAAATCTCAAATGAAGATGATTGCATCAAAGTAGGAACATCTTGTAAAAATAGCAGTTGTAAAGCTGTAAGTATAGACATAGCCTGGGAACAGGCGTCGATATATATTGCGCCTGATCAGTCAAATAAATATATTTTAACACCGAGACTATTAATTGGACCGTATTCAGCTTCTGATAATGTCATTTTTGCAAGAAGTTAAAAAGTGAAAAATCGACAGACTGGAACCCAGGCTAGTATAGACACCCTGTTACCAGTTACTGAACTCTCTCTGTGTGTACATGTGTGATTAGTTTAATGTAACATATTACCAGGGTTCCCACTGTCGTCGCCAATGGCGCCAAATAACAAATATTGGCGCTAAATTTTGTGAACTGGCGAAAATATTTGGTGCAACTTTTTTTTTTGGGAACATGTTTTGTCAAATATATGGCTTCATATATTTATTTGTGAACTATATGGCTCTTAGTTGGCTCCAAGTTTTTTTAATTGGCTCCAGTATTTTTCAATTGGCGACAGAAGTGGCGCAGACAAACATTCAGACAGAGGGAACCCTATATTACCACATTGTATAGCGAGAAATATCTCACATAATCAGTCCACATTAGTAGCCTCTCTAGTCGATACTCAACCAATTAGCAAGATTGGGGTGGTGTTTTAGTTTTGATAAACCTTTATTGCATCTTCAATATATTTCCAAGGCAGCTGATTCCCTTAGCTTCAACTTTATTTATTTTACAGCGATTGCGAAACAGGTTTTAACAACTTATATTAATCACTATCGTTGGCGCAGATGAAAGCGTATATGTGGTCATTCGTGTGGGAGGAAACCGGAGTACCCGGAGAAAACCCACCTGTCCGATCTGGCGACCACCATGCCATCTCACATACTTCCCAGTCAGAGGATCAAACCCAGGTTGCATTGGTGAGAAGCGAGCTGCTGACTCCTAGAGGGCGAGTGTGTAAATGATGCATTTTAAATAGCCTATTGTGTATGATAGCAACATATTTATCTACGAGATGAGTAAATGAGATGCATATTATGTTCTTAAGCTCTACTACAATGTATGTACAGTCAAACTTGTATTAAGAGACCACCAAAGAGAAAGCCAAAAGCAGGAATGGTCTCTTAATACAGGCTCATTTATTCCATAACAACACAAACAGGAACTGAAAAATGGTTTCTTAATAGAGGTGGTCTTTCGAGCAAGTTATATTGTATATAACACCGATGCTATTGTAATGATCCGATGTTGTCGATAGACAATTGTTCAAGCAACTTCCCATGAACTGCTACGTCTCCTAACTTGGTCTGCGTGTCCTTACATGCTCAAGTGCTTCCTTATTACATCACAAAATGACAACCAGAGCTAAAAATAAACACACTTTCACCTTTTCTCATGCAACAGTCTACATGTAATTGGTATTTGTCTGGCTCTGTGTTTTACATAAAACTATTTCTATAAGTGTTCGCCGCATGTATCACGAATACTTCATGATCCCCTTCTAGGACACCTATCACAGAACTTCCGTTACAACCTGCTTGTCCTCTGGGTTTCTGTTCTCTCTACGACATTGAAAAATCAATAAAAAGACGATGAATCCGTTGAAATATTTGTATTTAATCATTTACAGACATATCAATCTGCAGATAGTGATACAGAACCTTGCCAGTTCCATGCTGGTGTAGCAATCTTCCATGAAGGGTAGGTAGATGTAAGATTCATATAATTATGTCGTTCCAATCAAGCTGTGTTATACAGTGCCGGAATCATAAAGCAACTTCATATATTACATATTGTATGGATATAGAGATGTTACTGATAGTGTATGCATATAGAGATGTTACTGATAGTGTATAGATATAGAGATGTTACTGATAGTGTATGCATATAGAGATGTTACTGATAGTGTATAGATATAGAGATGTTACTGATAGTGTATGCATATAGAGATGTTACTGATAGTGTATGCATATAGAGATGTTACTGATAGTGTATAGATATAGAGATGTTAATGATAGTGTATAGATATAGAGATGTTAAGGAGAGTGAATTATATAGAGATGTGACGATCGGTAGCATTATAGAGATGTATGCTAGTATAGAGATGTTACTGATAGTGTATAGATATAGAGATGTTACTGATAGTGTATGCATATAGAGATGTTACTGATAGATATAGAGATGTTATTGATAGTGTATGGATATAGAGATGTTACTGATAGTGTATGGATATAGAGATGTTACTGATAGTGTATGGATATAGAGATGTTACTGATAGTGTATAGATATAGAGATGTTACTGATAGTGTATAGATATAGAGATGTTACTGATAGTGTATGGATATAGAGATGTTACTGATAGTGTATAGATATAGAGATGTTACTGATAGTGTATAGATATAGAGATGTTACTGATAGTGTATAGATATAGAGATGTTACTGATAGTGTATGCATATAGAGATGTTACTGATAGATATAGAGATGTTATTGATAGTGTATGGATATAGAGATGTTACTGATAGTGTATGGATATAGAGATGTTACTGATAGTGTATGGATATAGAGATGTTACTGATAGTGTATAGATATAGAGATGTTACTGATAGT
>CM026387.1:82471123-82620504 GCA_014843695.1 Archivesica marissinica | reverse complement strand
TTCTACACGTTATGCACTAATACATCAGTAGTAAGGATGCGTGTCGACAAACCTTAGACTAAAGCACTTATTATCAATACTCTCTCATTAATCTATTCCACTACCTATTTCACTTTATATAGATGGAACCCTTGAAGGAATATGCTCTTCAACTGTTGAATGCGTGGATGTCACATTAGAATGTGTGCCAATGCAAACGAACACGGACGTGTCAGTGTGTGAATGCATAGCAGGATATACAAATATAGCAACGGAATGCAAGCAAGGTATATACTTATATCTATGTTGTTACTAAATAAGAGAACAACACATACATGTATATTATTGAGTTATTTAGTTATCTACCTTTGGTAACAAACCTCACGACAATGTACACACGGACTGTGTTATTACTAACATTAGCACAACGCAATGGACGTTCAATAATTCCCTTACAATTGGTGAAGGTATACATGATGCACAGTTGAACAACGCAATGGACGTCCATTCATGTAAATGGTGTTGCACATGCACAGTTGCACGGACATTGTCACGGTTGCACTCACACATGTTGTAGCAATCAATGGCAGGTAACCCGATGAGTAGCGCATTGGGATGTATTGTGGCGGTTGGAAGGTAAACCGATGAGTAGCGCATTGGGATGTATTGTGGCGGTTGGAAGGTAAACCGATGAGCGGCGCATTGGGATGTAATGTGGCGGTTGGAAGGTAACCCGATGAGTAGCGCATTGGGATATATTGTGGCGGTTGGAAGGTAACCCGATGAGTAGCGCATTGGGATGTATTGTGGCGGTTGGAAGGTCACCCGCATTAGTAGCGAATGGGGTGTTAATGTTGCGGTTGGAAGGTAACCCGATGAGCGGGCGCATTGGGGGTATGTGGCGGTTGGAAGGTAACCGTGACCGGGCGCATTGGGTGCCCGCATGGGCGGTTGGAGTAACCCGATGCGTAGTGCAATGGGGATGCATCAGGGTGGTTGGAAGGTAACCCTATGAGCACGCATTGGTCATGCCCCAGGGGTGTTGGAAGGTACCCCGATGATAGCGCATGGGATGAGTAAGTACATGACGTCTCTTTTTTTTTTTTTTTTTTTTTTTTTTTTTTTTTGTTTTTTTTGTGTGTTTTTTTTTTTTGTTTTGTTATTGGGATGGTAAACAAACGGGCGCCAATTTGAATTCTATTTTTAGTAACTCATTTGCATATAAGGTAATATCAAGTATGTTCGCGCGTGAAACTATTTTCCCTTCCTGCATAGCCTGTAATGACCGCATTAAGGTCGTTATCTTACAGTTTGTAGCCCATTCTGTTCGTCTCTCCTAGTGTATCGATGTTATTTAATTAGTTTATACAAATTTATTTTAGCTCGATCAGGAATGACTGCATGTATACTTTCATTCCCACCAGTGAGAGTGATTCATATAAGTTGTTAAAGCTTCTTTTCCCAATTGGGTTTCAGATCCCAGCAGGTTATTTTCTCTGGGTACTCTCGTTCTCCTTGTCCAAATGAATGTCCATATCTCTTTATCCCAACAACGAGGGTGATTAATAAGTTGTTAAGCTGCTTTCACAGTCTGTGAGCAAAAGACTTTTACCTACGAATTTGACGTCATCAATTTTTCTACTCTGCGTTAGAGCGTAGACATCCGTATAAATCGACGTAGCTCGGTGAGACCGACACGACCATATCTTTCATTTATTTATACGGCCAGTACTTTTCGAGAAATAGCGGTTTAAAGATTTGATATATTCTTAAAGTCCCTTTTATGAAAATAAAAAAAAAATATTTAAACGTAACTATAAGTTAGTTCTAATATACGCGTATCGACGTCACGAGTCCGACGCTACCCTTCATTTTGATCTATCATTAGTCGATATATCTATAATACTGATTATCTCCCTTTAATCGTAACTAAGTTTAAAGAAAAATGAACTTTCGAGGAAACTGGCCATGTTTGGTATCGGCGGAAAGATCTCGAAGAGACAATGACGAATCCGCGACTCAATTAATGGTCCGACCTCATACCGTAAGTAGTGATCCGAAAAACCGGAAATACCGATATAAATTCGCTATATAAGATTTATCATAGTACCTATCTATCCGGGGGGTTTCGATAAACGATTATACGTTCCGAGAATACGATTTTCAAAATGGAGGATAAAAATGGCGGCAAAACACTATCTCGCTTATTAACGGTCCATTCGACTCGGGGTGTGCCATTTCTGTCCGTACCTACCATTAATTCTAATTACGTAGCTAATGTCCGTACACACTCCCTCTACACATTCTCGTTATACCGATTATATTTATTTTCTTCATTTCGATCTTAAGATGTTGATATTATATAATACATATAAGTGCCTAAATATCCTTACACTTTGGCATCCGATACTTAAGTCGCTGACCGTTTCCGGCATATTGCATCAGTCAGTCGTTGGCGTCACGAAATCATGTCCAGACACGTATAGACCTATCCTATAAATGAACTAAGGTGCTATAAATAGAAAAATAGTTGGAACGGGTTATTTATATTCATCCGATCAGAACGTATTGCTATAAATAACAATGACATACGTTACTATAAATAGAAAACTAGTTAGATCCGGTATTGTTATTTTTATTTATCCGAGGAGAGCGTATGCTATAACTAACACTTAACTACGTTACTATAAATAGAAAACTAGTTAGAACCGTTATTGCTATTTTTATTTATCCAATGCCGTTATACCGACCAATCGTGTGTCGTCTGATAGGACAGAGACCGATGTATGATATGACTACAAATATACACCTATCTCACCATATTTCGTACATTACACAAGATACACACACTATATCACCATATCTACACACATTACTACAAGATTACGCCGTCTCACCATATCTACATACATTCCTACAAGATATATCCATCTATCTCACCATATCTACTATACATTACTACAAGATATACACACTATCCCCTATATATAACGCACATTACTAAAGATAATACACGCTGTCTCCTAAATATCTACATCAAAAAAAAAAAAACTAAAAACTATATACACACTATATCCATTCTGCATATATTACAACAATATATATCCACTAGCTCACCATATATACATACATTTCTACAAGATATACACGCTATCTCACCATATATACATACATTGCTACTAAATATACACACTTTCTCACCAAATCTACATACATTACTACAAGATATATCCACTATCTCACAATATTTACATACATTACTACAAGATATACACACTATGGCACCATATCTACACACATTGCTACAAGATCTACACACTATATCACCATATCTACATACATTCCTACAAGATATATCCACTATCTCACCATATCTAAATACATTTCTACAAGATATACACGCTATCTCACCATATATACGCACATTACTACAAGATATACACGCTGGCTCACCATATCTACATACATTCCTACAAGATATATCCACTATCTCACCATATTTACATAAATTACTACAATAACTACACACTGTCTCCCCATATCTAAATACATTTCTACAAGATATACGCGCTATCTCACCATATCTACATACATTACTACAAGACATTCACACTATCTCACCATATCTACGTACATTACTACAAGATATACACACTATCTCACTATATATACGCACATTACTACAAGAAATACACGCTGTCTCACCAAATATACATACATTACTACAATATATACACACTATATCAACATATCTGCATATATTACAACAATATATATCCACTAGCTCACCATATATACATACATTTCTACAAGATATACACACTATCTCACCATATATACATACATTGCTACTAAATATACACACTTTCTCACCAAATCTACATACATTACTACAAGATATATCCACTATTTCACAATATTTACATACATTACTACAAGATATACACACTATCTCACTATATATAAGCACATTACTACAAGATATACACGCTGTCTCACCAAATATACATACATTACTACAATATATACACACTATATCACCATATCTACGTACATTACTACAAGATATACACACTATCTCACTATATATATATATATATATATACGCACATTACTACAAGATATACAAGCTGTCTCACCATATCTACATACACACACTATATCACCATATCTGCATATATTACAACACTATATATCCACTATTTCACCATATCTACATACATTTCTACAAGATATACACACTATCACACCATATATACATACATTGATACTAAATATACACACGTTCTCACCAAATCTACATACATTACTACAATATATATCCACTATCTCACTATATATACGCACATTACTACAAGATATACACGCTGTCTCACCATATATACATACCTTACTACAATATATATATATATACACACTATATCACATCATATTTTGGTGTAGTTAATCTGATAAAAAAATTAAACGGGTTTAATTTTTTTATCAGATTAACGACACAAACATGCGCTTGTAGCTTCGCATATCGAAACGACGGAGACAAAAACTGAAATAACAATGACAAAAACTGCAACGCTTGTGTCAGAAATTGAAACGCTTGTGTCAGAAACCTAAACGCTAGTGTCAAAAACTGAAACGGACTCTATGGAGAATTACGTGTTAACGGGTAAAAACTGAAACGCTAGTGTCAAAAACTGAAACGCTCGTGTCAGAAACTGAAACGTTACTGTCAAAAAATTGAAACGTTAGATACAAAAACTGAAACGCTACGGTGTAATACATGTTTTGACGACCTAATGTTATGGTAAGATCCATGTTTTGTGTTGGAATATGCGGGATTTATGTAGATATGGTGCTAAAGTGCGTATATCTTGTAGTAATATATGTAGATATGGTGTTATAGTGTGTATATCTTGTAGTAATGAATGTATATATGGTGCGATAGTGTTTAGATATTGTAGTAATGAACGTATATATGGTGATAGAGTGAATAATTTCTTGTAGTAATGTATGTAGATATGGTGAGATACTGTGTATATCTTGTAGTAATGTATGTAGATATGTTGAGACAGTGTGTAGTTATTGTATTAATATACATTGATATGGTGTGATAGTGTGTATATCTTGTAGAAATGTATGTAGTTATGTTGAGATAGTGGATATATATTGTTGTGATATATGCAGATATGGTGATATAGTGTGTATATATTGTATTAATGTATGTAGATATGGTGAGACAGTGTGTATATCTTGTAATAATGTATGTAGATATAATGAGATACTGTGTATGTCTTGTAGTAATGTATGTAAATATGGTGAGATAGTTGATATATCTTGTAATAATGTACGTATATATGGTGCTATAGTGCTTAGATCTTGTAGTAATGTATGTATATATGGTGAGATAGTGTGTATGTCTTGTAGAAATGTACGTAGATATGGTTAGATAGTGGATATATATTGTTGTAATATATGCAGATATGGTGATATAGTGTGTATATATTGTAGTAATGTATGTAGATATGGTGAGACAGCGTGTATATCTTGTAGTAATGTGTGTATATATGGTGAAATAGTGTGTATATCTGGTAGTAATGCACGTAGATATGGTGAGATAGTGCGTACATCTTGTAGCAATGTATGTAGATATGGTGAGATAGTGTGTATATCTTGTAGGAATGTATGTAGATATGGTGGTATACTGTGTAGATCTTGTAGCAATGTTTGTAGATATGGTGACATAGTGTGTATATCTTGTAGTAATGTATGTATATATTGTGAGATAGTGAATATATCTTGTAGTAATGTATGTAGATTTGGTGAGAAAGTGTGTATATTTAGTAGCAATGTATGTATATATGGTGAGATAGTGTGTATATCTTGTAGAAATATATGTAGATATGGTGAGATCGTGGATATATATTGTTGTAATATATTCAGATATGGTGATATAGTGTGTATATATATATTGTAGTAAGGTATGTATATATGGTGAGACAGCGTGTATATCTTGTAGTAATGTGCGTATATATAGTGAGATAGTGGATATATCTTGTAGTAATGTATGTAGATTTGGTGAGAACGTGTGTATATTTAGTATCAATGTATGTATATATGGTGTGATAGTGTGTATATCTTGTATAAATGTATGTAGATATGGTGAGATAGTGGATATATAGTGTTGTAATATATGCAGATATGGTGATATAGTGTGTGTATGTAGATATGGTGAGACAGCTTGTATATCTTGTAGTAATGTGCGTGTATATATATATATATATATATATATAGTGAGATAGTGTGTATATCTTGTAGTAATGTACGTAGATATGGTGATATAGTGTGTATATATTGTAGTAATGTATGTATATTTGGTGAGACAGCGTGTATATCTTGTAGTAATGTGCTTATATATAGTGCGATAGTGTGTATATCATGTATTAATGTACGTAGATATGGTGAGATAGTGGATATATCTTGTAGGAATGTATGTAGATATGGTGAGCAGTGCGTATAACTTGTACTAATGTGTGTATATATGGTGAGATAGTGTGTGTATCTTGTAGTAATGTATGTATATATGGTGAGATAGTGTGTATATCTTGTAGAAATGTATGTAGATATGGTGAGATAGTTGATATATATTGTTGTGATATATGCAGATATGGTGATATAACGTGTATATATTATAGTAATGTATTTAGATATGGTGAGACAGCGTGCATATCTTGTAGTAATGTACGTATATTTGGTGAGATAATGCTTATATCTTGTAGTAATGTACTTAGATATGATGAGATAGTGCGTATATCTTGCAATAATGAATGTAGATATGATGAGATAGTGCGTTTATCTTGTAGAAATGTATGCAGATATGGTGAGACAGCGTGTAGTTATTGTAGTAATATATGTAAATATGGTGATATAGTGTGTAGATCTTGTAGTAATGAATGTAGATATGGTGAGATAGTGTGTAAATTTAGTATCAATGTATGTATATATGGTGAGATAGTGGATATATCTTGTAGGAATGTATGTAGATATGGTGATATAGCGTGTAGATCTTGTGTTAATGCATGTACATATGGTGAGATAGTGGATATATCTTGTAGGAATGTACGTATATATGGTGATATGGTGCGTAGGTCTTGTAGTAATGAATGTAGATATGGTGAGACAGCGTGTAGTTATTGTAGTAATGTATGTAAATATGGTGAAATAGTGTGTATATATTGTAGTAATGTATGTAGATATGTTGAGACAGCGTGTATATCTTGTAGTAATGAATGTATATATGGTGAAATAGTGTGTAGATCTTGTAGTAATGAATGTAGATATGGTGAGATAGTGTGTATATATTGTAGTAATGTACGTAGATATGGTGAGATAGTGTGTATATCTTGTAGTAATTTATGTAGATATGGTGAGACAGCGCGTAGTTATTGTAGTAATGTATGTAAATATGGTGAGATAGTGGATATATCTTGTAGGAATGTACGTAGATATGGTGATATAGTGTGTAGATCTTGTAGTAATGAATGTAGATATGGTGAGATAGTGGATATATCTTGTAGGAATGTATGTAGATATGGTGATATAGTGTGTAGATCTTGTAGCAATGTTTGTAGATATGGTGCCATAGTGTGTATATCTTGTAGTAATGTATGTAAATATTGTGAGATAGTGGATATATCTTGTAGTAATGTATGTAGATTTGGTGAGAAAGTGTGTATATTTAGTAGCAATGTATGTATATATGGTGAGATAGTGTGTATATCTTGTAGAAATGTATGTATATATGGTGAGCTAGTGGATATATATTGTTGTAATATATGCAGATATGTTGATATAGTGTGTATATATTGTAGTAATGTATGTATATTTGGTGAGACAGCGTGTATTTCTTGTAGTAATGTGCGTATATATAGTGAGATAGTGTGTATATCTTGTAGTAATGTACGTAGATATGGTGAGATAGTGTGAATGTCTTGTAGTAATGTATGTAGATATGGTGAGATAGCGCGTATATCTTGTAGAAATGTATTTAGATATGGGGAGACAGTGTGTAGTTATTGTAGTAATTTATGTAAATATGGTGAGATAGTGGATATATCTTGTAGGAATGTATGTAGATATGGTGAGCCAGCGTGTATATCTTGTAGTAATGTGCGTATATATGGTGAGATAGCGTGTATATCTTGTAGAAATGTATTTAAATATGGTGAGATAGTGGATATATCTTGTAGGAATGTATGTAGATATGGTGATATAGTATGTAGATCTTGTATCAATGTTTGTAGATATGGTGCCATAGTGTGTATATCTTGTAGTAATGTATGTAAATATTGTGAGATAGTGGATATATCTTGTAGTAATGTATGTAGATTTGGTGAGAAAGTGTGTATATTTAGTATCAATGTATGTATATATGGTGAGATAGTGTGTATATCTTGTAGAAAGTCTTGTAGTAATGTATGTAGATATGGTGAGATAGCGCGTATATCTTGTAGAAATGTATTTAGATATGGGGAGACAGTGTGTAGTTATTGTAGTAATTTATGTAAATATGGTGAGATAGTGGATATATCTTGTAGGAATGTATGTAGATATGGTGAGCCAGCGTGTATATCTTGTAGTAATGTGCGTATATATGGTGAGATAGCGTGTATATCTTGTAGAAATGTATTTAAATATGGTGAGATAGTGGATATATCTTGTAGGAATGTATGTAGATATGGTGATATAGTATGTAGATCTTGTATCAATGTTTGTAGATATGGTGCCATAGTGTGTATATCTTGTAGTAATGTATGTAAATATTGTGAGATAGTGGATATATCTTGTAGTAATGTATGTAGATTTGGTGAGAAAGTGTGTATATTTAGTATCAATGTATGTATATATGGTGAGATAGTGTGTATATCTTGTAGAAATGTATGCATATATGGTGAGCTAGTGGATAAATATTGTTGTAATATATGCAGATATGTTGATATAGTGTGTATATATTATAGTAATGTATGTATATTTAGTGAGACAGCGTGTATATCTTGTAGTAATGTGCGTATATATATAGTGGGATAGTGTGTATATCTTGTAGTAATGTACGTAGATATGGTGAGATAGTGGATATATCTTGTAGGAATGTATGTAGATATGGTGAGACAGCGCGTATATCTTGTAGTAATGTGTGTATATATGGTGATATAGTGTGTGTATCTTGTAGTAATGTACGTAAATATGGTGAGATAGTTTGTATATATTGTAGTAATATAATCATTTTATCGGTATATGTCACTATCATGGATTCTGATTGGTCGGTTATAACGTCATTGGATAAATAAAAATAGCAATACCGGTTCTAACTAGTTTTCTATCTATAGTAACGTAGTTAATTGTTATTTATAGCAATACGCTCTCCTCGGATAAATAAAAATAACAATACCGGATCTAACTAGTTTTCTATTTATAGTAACGTATGTCATTGTTATTTATAGCAATACGTTCTGATCGGATGAATATAAATAACCCATTCCAACTATTTTTCTATTTATAGCACCTTAGTTCATTTATAGGATAGGTCTATACGTGTCTGGACATGATTTCGTGACGCCAACGACTGACTGATGCAATATGCCGGAAACGGTCAGCGACTTAAGTATCGGATGCCAAAGTGTAAGGATATTTAGGCACTTATACGTATTATATAATATCAACATCTTAAGATCGAAATGAAGATAATAAATATAATCGGTATAACGAGAATGTGTAGAGGGACATTAGCTACGTAATTAGAATTAATGGTAGGTACGGACAGAAATGGCACACCCCGAGTCGAATGGACCGTTAATAAGCGAGATAGTGTTTTGCCGCCATTTTTATCCTCCATTTTGAAAATCGTAGTCTCGGAACGTATAATCGTTTATCGAAACCCCCCGGATAGATAGGTCCTATGATAAAGCTTATATAGCGAATTTATATCGGTATTTCCGGTTTTTCAGATCACTACTTACGGTATGAGGTCGGACCATTAATTGAGTCGCGGATTCGTCATTGTCTCTTCGAGATCTTTCCGCCGATACCAAACATGGCCAGTTTCCTCGAAAGTTCATTTTTCTTTAAACTTAGTTACGATTAAAGGGAGATAATCAGTATTATAGATATATCGACTAATGATAGATCAAAATGAAGGGTAGCGTCGGACTCGTGACGTCGATACGCGTATATTAGAACTAACTTATAGTTACGTTTAAATATTTTTTTTTTATTTTCATAATAGGGACTTTAAGAATATATCAAATCTTTTAACCACTATTTCTCGAAAAGTACTGGACTTATAAATAAATGAAAGATATGGTCGTGTCGGTCTCACCGAGCTACGTCGATTTATACGGATGTATACGCTCTAACGCAGAGTAGAAAAATTGATGACGTCAAATTCGTAGGACAAGTCTTTTAGCTCCACATGACTGTGAAAGCAGCTTTAACAACTTTGTTAATCACCCTCGTTGTTGCGGATGAAAGCATATATGGAATCATTCATTTTGGAAAGGAGAAACGAGAGTATCCCAGAGAAAATCCACCTGCTTGGATCTGAAAACCCAATTGGGAAAAGAAGCTTTAACAACTTATATGAATCACTCACACTGGTGGGAATGAAAGTATGCATGCAGTCATTCCTGATCGAGCTAAAATAAATTTGTATAAACTAATTCAATAACATTGATACAATAGGAGAGACGAACAGAATGGTCTACAAACTGTTAAGATAACGACATAAATGCGGTCATTACAGCTATGCAGTAAAGGGAAATAACCCTTTTTATGTTGCAGATAGGAACGTTTACGAGTTAATTCTCTTAGTCCAACACTAACGAAATGCTATCCAATGCGTTAATCGGACAGCCCTATATTACAATCCCTCACGGTGGTAAATATACATGTACTAATGAACTACATACATATTATAGTTATACTTAATAGTATTTGAGAGTAGATCTTCTAACATATACGAAATACGTAAACACCGCTTTATGGTGAAAGGGAGACAACCCCATTCGTTTTACTACATACATTCGAAGTTCGAACACAACATTGAATCATTAAACAATGTTTAAAAATGTATGGCATACACGCTTTCAAAAGTGAAATTAAGATTTCATATAACTGTCATCCGCGCTCCTGAGTTGACGTTTGTTTGTCATTGGAACGAATACTAAACGAGCGATATGTTCGATTAGAGATAGTTAGAAATATCTATTTTGACATTGCATTTTCCAGACATTCCGTCTGCTATTCCTGTTGCAATTAATCCTATATGCGTATAAATTAGATGGGAGCTACGACATTTTTAGTTCCTATCAGATATATTGATAAGTTGCGCATGATTTTTTAGAATAAAAGGTTCATATAGACAGACAGACAGACAGACAGACAGACAGACAGACAGACAGACAGACACAGACAGACAGACAGACAGACAGACAGACAGACAGACAGACAGACAGACAGACAGACAGACAGACAGACAGACAGACAGACAGACAGACAGACAGACAGACAGACAGACAGACAGACAGACAGACAGACAGACAGACAGACAGACAGACAGACAGACAGACAGACAGACAGACAGACAGACAGACAGACAGACAGACAGACAGACAGACAGACAGACAGACAGACAGACAGACAGACAGACAGACAGACAGACAGACAGACAGACAGACAGACAGACAGACAGACAGACAGACAGACAGACAGACAGACAGACAGACAGACAGACAGACAGACAGACAGACAGACAGACAGACAGACAGACAGACAGACAGACAGACAGACAGACAGACAGACAGACAGACAGACAGACAGACAGACAGACAGACAGACAGACAGACAGACAGACAGAACGACAGACAGACAGACAGACAGACAGACAGACAGACAGACAGACAGACAGACAGACAGACAGACAGACAGACAGACAGACAGACAGACAGACAGACAGACAGACAGACAGACAGACAGACAGACAGACAGACAGACAGACAGACAGACAGACAGACAGACAGACAGACAGACAGACAGACAGACGGACGGACGGACGGACAGACAGACAGACAGACAGACAGACGGACGGACGGACGGACGTACGGATAGGCGGACAGCCATCAAATCTTGAAATAGCGCTATACATGTTTCTAAAAATACCTGATTCGTCTGGCTAGAGCCAAAATAATCATAGACAGTTACCTGTATTTTGATTTCTAACGTATTCAAAATACGTCAAGAGTCTGTTTATCTAAGCTACTGCATTTTTGAGGCTATCCAAGTGCTCTACATCTCCCCAAACAGTTGATTATCTGCGGATGACCTCATGATTAAGTTATGTACGCGCTCCGGTCTTAACAGTTAATCCTTTATGAGAAATGATGGTGGTTAATTACCAGTCTTACCGTTAGCTTTTAACAGATGGCATTGACAGGTGAAAGCAACCGTGATATGTAAACGTATTAATTACTTTAGAATCATGATACAATTTGCCATGGTATGTGCGCACTCTGTGCTTATCGGTTAATCAGCTATGTTGCAGCTCAGAGATGACAACCGTGGTATGTAAACTCGTTAATTACTTTAGAATCATATTTATAATTACATGTATGAATGTGTCAGTGTTTGGTTCCATGCTGATTTCATTTTGTTTAAGTATTTCTATGGCCTTCCATGACACTAATGACGGATTTTGTAGTAAATACTGTGGCAAACGGTTTTCGCCTTCATTTTCTGTACTGATGTTGTTGGGTGAGGTGCCTAAACTGAGATGTATCTTGCGGTGTTAGCTGTGCTCCGCTCTAAAACGTACATTACGGATTATTAATAATTTATCGCGTTTTTATGGAATTATACGTAACGATATATATTATTCATTTTCGTACATAGGTTAAGTTTGTAATTAGGATTTCTTACTCGATAAAAACGTACGCCTAGCTTGAATAATATAATGAACTTACCCGTATAAGCTCGTGAAGCTGCTTGAGTACTAAGACCGTTCTAATCGGACTATATTTATATAGAAGCGTTCGTAATAGTTATTTATGGATCGGTTCGTAGTCTATATTTATAGAATGGTACGAGATCGCTATTTATAAAGCTATTACCAATAGACTATATAGTGACGCGTATACCAAACAAGCAAAGAGCTCGGTAGTTGAGCGCTACGTCATCAATAGTGACGCGTATACCAAAAAAAGCAAAGAGCTCGGTAGTGGTGGTGGTGACGTATACTCAACAAGTAAAGAGATCAGTATTTGAGCGCTACGTCATCAATATACTAAAAATATACGCGCACGCGCGTAACCTACTTTATATTACCTTATATGCAAATGAGTTACTATAACTATAATTCAAAATGGCGCCCGTTTGTTTACCATTCAAAGAGACGCATGTACTACTGGGATGCATCAGGGGTGGTTGGAAGGTAACCCGATGAGCAGCGCATTGGGATGCCCCAGGGGTGGTTGGAAGGTAACCCGATGAGTAGCGCATTGGGATGCCCGGTGGTGGTTGGAAGGTAACCAGATGAGCAGCGCATTGGGATGCCCCAGGGGCGGTTGGAAGGTAACCCGATGAGCGGCGCATTGGGGTGTAATGTGGCGGTTGGAAGGTAACCCGATGAGTAGCGCATTTGGATGCCCCAGGGGTGGTTGGAAGGTAACCCGATGAGTAGCGCATTGGGATGCCCAGGGGTGGTTGGAAGGTAACCCGATGAGCAGCGCATTGGGATGCCCCAGGGGTGGTTGGAAGGTAACCCGATGAGCAGCGCATTGGGGTGTAATGTGGCGGTTGGAAGGTAACCCGATGAGTAGCGCATTTGGATGCCCCAGGGGTGGTTGGAAGGTAACCCGATGAGTAGCGCATTGGGATGCCCAGGGGTGGTTGGAAGGTAACCCGATGAGCAGCGCATTGGGATGCCCCAGGGGTGGTTGGAAGGTAACCCGATGAGCAGCGCATTGGGGTGTAATGTGGCGGTTGGAAGGTAACCCGATGAGTAGCGCATTGGGATGCCCCAGGGGTGGTTGGAAGGTAACCCGATGAGTAGCGCATTGGGGTGCCCTAGGTGTGGTTGGAAAGTAATCTGATGAACGACGCATTGGGATGTCCCAAGGGTGGTGCGATATGAGAAGATAATGACTCACCATTTCCATTTATTGAATCGTTGAAGTTTATGCTTTTGGCATGATTGATCTCCATTAAAGCACATGCAGTCAGCTGACCGTAATGGGGTCTGTGGTCAAATTGTCAATCGGATATCGCAACTTTGTTGAATAAAGTCCATTACTTTAGTTTGGGGAAATGTTATGGAAATTGATGCACTATATTGAAAGTGGGTTCTTGTACGTAGGCAGTTTTGGAAATTTGTATACTAGTGTGCACACATTAACTATTTTGTTTTTACTGGAATGACGGTCTTATAATACATGTTGTTGCTGTTGATATTGCACTATCATAATACATACACAGATGGTGGATTAAATGGTGCATGCTCTGGTTCGATTGGTTGCCATGATAACTACACGGTGTGTAACACTACACTAAATATATGTGAATGTACCATAGGCTTTGGTCCAAATGATGGCATGTGCTACGCAGGTAAGTGTGTCGCTGTTGTTCATGTTTTAAAGACATACATAACTGTACAATTTGTTAAGATTGGTATTTTAAAGCAAATGACAAAATGAAACACTATTAGAACATGGCGATTATTGCAGTCGAATAGTGTTTAAGCCATTTACTGTTGCATGAACAGAGCAATACAATATTACTACACCTATCGGAATGACGGTACCTTCAGTGTCAGTAAAATACGATGGTCGCCAGATCGGACAGGTGGGTTTTCTCCGGGTATTCCGGTTAACTCCTACACGAATGACCTTATATAAGCTTTCATCCACGCCAACGAGAGTGATTAATATAAGTTGATAGATCTTGCTTCGCAATCGTTGTAAACTAAATAAAGTTTAAACTTGTAAAATAACTGCCTCATTGATAACATAGTTACTCCATATATACAGTCACTGTTAGATACTTCTATTGACTATTCGAGAATAACACGGACCTGCAAGTAATCAGCACATTGTGGCGGTATGGTGTGTGCACATGTATTACATCCAATGTTGCATTTTATGGTCAAATGGCCCGTCGTCTAGTTTCAGCAATAAGAACACGAGGTCTGGAATCGCGATTACCGAAGATAATGGACATTATTTCATTTTGACATTGGGGCAACATTATTTATTATATTACTTTATGGTGTATTGTAAGCATAGTCACAACCATTGAGTAGCGTATGAACCCTGCACTGAGAGATTATCATTATGTTCCAAGTAATTTACCTAATTTTGATTGACTGTTTCCCCTTCAGATGGGGAACTTAATGGTTATTGTGAAGTAACAATAGACTGCCCGGTAGATGATAATGCTGTTTGTGTGGATGACATTTGTGAATGTGACGATGCATATACAGACATAGACGGCACATGCAAGAAAGGTAAGGACTTATTGTTAACTGGAATTATCGGACTTGTATTTGGAAGCAATCCAGCTAAATCATATGTCGGTGTGTGGATGAACATTCTCGGCAAAATCTTCTGAAATACTTTCTAATTTGCAACAGTATTTATTTTGTATTTCAGTCAGCACATAATTACTAAAGCATTGGACACTCGGAATTACGCGTGTCGTATTTAGAAACATATCGAGTGTGTGTTTTACGTTTATTTATCGTCGTTACCGGTTGCCCATATGAGCGACGCCTCCTGAAGAGATTAATCATTTTAGATTTATTGAGGATAGTGGAATGATACATACAGATACCCATTCCAGAGTCTCCTCTGGTTATTTTACGTGCACGGTGTACAACACCGACACGATACCTCGGTTTAAAGTCCCATCTGAAAAATTGTTAATTTTAATTATGGTCAGACGGTAGATCGAAACTGCGATTCCTGGATTACCAGTCCAGCGTGTTACCACTTGACTACAGATTCGCGTGTGGTATTTAAAAACATATGGAGTAATTTGATGCAGTTATTATGTGATTACTCGTGCAGACCGGGACCTTGGAGGAATCTGTTCGCTTGATGTTGCTTGCATAGATGACAATGCCGAATGTGTGACACTGCAAGTGAATGTTATATATTTCTATAATTCTATTAATCCACAGGTAACTCTACCAGGTTGCTAGACTATGATTGTGGATGTAATTAGTATTCTGACTTATAGATTGTTCATGTGTCGATATCATTAAATTGTGACATAGTAATTATGGTCGCTGTATTACTGAGAATACAAGCCTGCACTTCCGAATGTGATTGGTGCGATCCGCCGCTGCATCTTATGCATATGCTTTATGATAGTTTGCACCTCAATTAGTTGTTCCGATATATAACCTGATGTCTGGTGTACTGGACTTTATGTAGGCACTCAAGCCAACAAGATTGCATATTACATACCATATTGAGATTCTTAATATTTAGTTACTTTCCGATTAACCTAATGGTTAGCAGACTTGCTTCTCACAAATTCCACTGCGTCAATCCTCGAACCGGGAAGTATGGTAGGAGGATCGGTAGCCCCAGGACCGGACAAGTGAGGTTACTCCAGATCCGGTTTCCTCTCACATGAAAGATCACTAATGCAACACGCGTCGATCATCGAACCGGGAATTATGGGAGGTAGAACGGTAGTCCCAAGATGGACAATGAGTTTACTCCGGATCCGGTTTCCTCTCACAGAAATGAGCACATACACGGTTTCATCGGCGTTAACGAGAGTAAGTAATATAAGTTGCTAAAGCTTGTTTCGCAATCCTTGTAACACAATAGTGTATACAATAGTTTCATGCTACATTCAAGAGTGTCCCTTTGTCCTCATTGTTGTACTGTCTTTTTGTTCTGCAGATGGACAACTGAATGGCTATTGTGGATTGGGTAACGTTTGTCTAGATGTAAATGCTGTTTGTTCGGATGGAATATGTAACTGTGATATTGATTCTACTGATATAGACGGGACGTGCAAGAAAGGTAGGGCAATAATGAAATTCTCTCCCTCATGGCGATGGATACCATCTGGAATGAGGTCGCGAGAATGATTAAACTAGTGGTATCGGAACTTGTTTCGCAATCAAGCTAAGATAAATTTGCATTAAAAAAGTAAAACTTAGAATTATCCAGAACTGTATCAATCTCAGTAAATCAGATCCTATACATTACCTTCACAACGTGTCGGTTATGTACGTCGTATGTCTGAGAAAACAAAAACATTTGATTTTAATGAGGTTGTCCTATATCTTGAATTAATCTGCAATTCTTTGAAGAAGTGAAGACATTATATGAACAGTAAATTACTAGTATATTCTCAATTCTTTATAGTACAACTAGTTTCTGATTCTACACGTTATGCACTAATACATCAGTAGTAAGGATGCGTGTCGACAAACCTTAGACTAAAGCACTTATTATCAATACTCTCTCATTAATCTATTCCACTACCTATTTCACTTTATATAGATGGAACCCTTGAAGGAATATGCTCTTCAACTGTTGAATGCGTGGATGTCACATTAGAATGTGTGCCAATGCAAACGAACACGGACGTGTCAGTGTGTGAATGCATAGCAGGATATACAAATATAGCAACGGAATGCAAGCAAGGTATATACTTATATCTATGTTGCTACTAAATAAGAGAACAACACATACATGTATATTATTGAGTTATTTAGTTATCTACCTTTGGTAACAAACCTCACGACAATGTACACACGGACTGTGTTATTACTAACATTAGCACAACGCAATGGACGTTCAATAATTCCCTTACAATTGGTGAAGGTATACATGATGCACAGTTGAACAACGCAATGGACGTCCATTCATGTAAATGGTGTTGCACATGCACAGTTGCACGGACATTGTCACGGTTGCACTCACACATGTTGTAGCAATCAATGGCAGGTAACCCGATGAGTAGCGCATTGGGATGTATTGTGGCGGTTGGAAGGTAAACCGATGAGTAGCGCATTGGGATGTATTGTGGCGGTTGGAAGGTAAACCGATGAGCGGCGCATTGGGATGTAATGTGGCGGTTGGAAGGTAACCCGATGAGTAGCGCATTGGGATATATTGTGGCGGTTGGAAGGTAACCCGATGAGTAGCGCATTGGGATGTATTGTGGCGGTTGGAAGGTAACCCGATGAGTAGCGCATGGGGTGTAATGTGGCGGTTGGAAGGTAACCCGATGAGCGGCGCATTGGGGTGTAATGTGGCGGTTGGAAGGTAACCCGATGAGCGGCGCATTGGGATGCCCCAGGGGCGGTTGGAAGGTAACCCGATGAGTAGTGCATTGGGATGCATCAGGGGTGGTTGGAAGGTAACCCGATGAGCAGCGCATTGGGATGCCCCAGGGGTGGTTGGAAGGTAACCCGATGAGTAGCGCATTGGGATGCATCAGGGGTGGTTGGAAGGTAACCCGATGAGCAGCGCATTGGGATGCCCCAGGGGTGGTTGGAAGGTAACCCGATGAGTAGCGTATTTGGATGCCCCAGGGGTGGTTGGAAGGTAACCCGATGAGTAGCGCATTGGGATGCCCAGCGGTGGTTGGAAGGTAACCGATGAGCAGCGCATTGGGATGCCCCAGGGGCGGTTGGAAGGTAACCCGATGAGCGGCGCATTGGGGTGTAATGTGGCGGTTGGAAGGTAACCCGATGAGTAGCGCATTTGGATGCCCCAGGGGTGGTTGGAAGGTAACCCGATGAGTAGCGCATTGGGATGCCCAGGGGTGGTTGGAAGGTAACCCGATGAGCAGCGCATTGGGATGCCCCAGGGGTGGTTGGAAGGTAACCCGATGAGCAGCGCATTGGGGTGTAATGTGGCGGTTGGAAGGTAACCCGATGAGTAGCGCATTGGGATGCCCCAGGGGTGGTTGGAAGGTAACCTGGTGAACCACGCATTGGGATGTCCCAGGGGTGGTGCGATATGAGAAGATAATGACTCACCATTTCCATTTATTGAATCGTTGAAGTTTATGCTTTTGGCATGATTGATCTCCATTAAAACACATGCAGTCAGCTGACCGTAATGGGGTCTGTGGTCAAATTGTCAATCTGATATCGCAACTTTGTTGAATAAAGTCCATTACTTTAGTTTGGGGAAATGTTATGGAAATTGATGCATATATTGAAAGTGGGTTCTTGTACGTAGGCAGTTTTGGAAATTTGTATACTAGTGTGCACAAATTAACTCTTTTGTTTCTTACTGGAATGACGGTCTTATAATACATTTTGTTGCTGTTGATATTGCACTATCATAATACATACACAGATGGTGGATTAAATGGTGCATGCTCTGGTTCGATTGGTTGCCATGATAACTACACGGTGTGTAACACTACACTAAATATATGTGAATGTACCATAGGCTTTGGTCCAAATGATGGCATGTGCTACGCAGGTAAGTGTGTCGCTGTTGTTCATGTTTTAAAGACATACATAACTGTTCAATCTGTTAAGGTTGGGATTTTAAAACAAATGACAACATGAAACACTATTAGAACATGGCGATTATTGCAGTCGAATAGTGTTTAAGCCATTTACTGTTGCATGAACAGAGCAATACAATATTACTACACCTATCGGAATGACGGTACCTTCAGTGTCAGTAAAATACGATGGTCGCCAGATCGGACAGGTGGGTTTTCTCCGGGTATTCCGGTTAACTCCTACACGAATGACCTTATATACGCTTTCATCCACGCCAACGAGAGTGATTAATATAAGTTGGTAGAACTTGCTTCGCAATCGTTGTAAACTAAATAAAGTTTAAACTTGTAAAATAACTGCCTCATTGATAACATAGTTACTCCATATATCCAGTCACTGTTAGATACTTCTATTGACTATTCGAGAATCACACGGACCTGCAAGTAATCAGCACATTGTGGCGGTATGGTGTGTGCACATGTATTACAGTAAAAACCCTATAATAAAACTACCAATGGGACTTCCAAAAAGTGGTCTTATTAGCGGGGTGGTCTCTTTATCGAGTTTGGTCAAGAATACCAAATTATGATAATTTTACTACATGTACAATGTACTTTCACATTTCACGTGTTTCTGTTTTAATTACAGAAGGGTTGGTTGTTTCTATGGTTTAGGATTGTACTTCTGAAATCCATTCATAGACAACTGTATATCACAATTAATTAATTAATAATAAAACAAAGAATAATGTAAATGAGTTAATCCATTTATGTTCAACATTTATTTTCTTGTTTTCATTAATTATGGTGTGTATACCAAGCACAGTAGTTTCCTTGAAAAGTACATATCATCATCAATTCATTATGTAAAAAAAAAACATTCACGGGTTGACTGCTTATTTAAGCACTTCACATTCACGGATTGTTTCTCGATCTCATCTTGGATGTTTTAGCTAAGTCCTGTGACAGAGTGCCCAAGTCCTTACACATGCAGTACAACTTTAGCAGCGATACTCCAATCCAGACAATATACAAAAGATTAAAAGCAATCAAAACTAATCATTTACAATCAACACTTCCGTGTTTATCTCACTTAACCTTGACCGATACCATAAAGTGGTCGCTTAATTGTCGTAAAACAGGGACATAATTAAAAATGTTTTATCAATGAAAGTGAGAAAATCGCCCGCGGTCGTATTACGGGTTCAATTAGCATAGGATTAATGACATTTGTCTGAATTAACTGGTCGTATTACGGAATAACGGGGTGGTCTGGTTATTGGGGTCAACGACCACTGATATGCATAGTGAAATAGTCCGTTCTGAAAAATCATTCGGAATAGCGGGGTGGTCTCGACATCGGGGTGGTCACAAGATTGCATTTTATGGTCAAATGGCCCATCGTCTAGTTTCAGCAATAAGAACACGAGGTCTGGAATCGCGTTTACTGAAGATAATGGACATTATCTCACTTTGACATTGGGGCAACATTATTTATTATATTACTTTATGGTGTATTGTATGCATAGTCACAACCTACGAGTAGCGCATGAACCCTGAACTGAGAGATTATCATTATGTTCCAAGTAATTTACCTAATTTTGATTGACTGTTTCCCCTTCAGATGGGGAACTTAATGGTTATTGTGAAGTAACTATAGACTGCCCGGTAGATGATAATGCTGTTTGTGTGGATGACATTTGTGAATGTGACGATGCATATACAGACATAGACGGCACATGCAAGAAAGGTAAGGAATTGTTGTTAACTGGAGTTATCGGACTTGTATTTGGAAGCAATCCAGCTAAATCATATGTCGGTGTGTGGATGAACATTCTCGGCAAAATCTTCTGAAATACTTTCTAATTTGCAACAGTATTTATTTTGTATTTCAGTCAGCACATAACTACTAAAGCATTGGACACACGGAATTACGCGTGTCGTATTTAGAAACATATCGAGTGTGTGTTTTACGTTTATTTATCGTCGTTACCGGTTGCCCATATGAGCGACGCCTCCTGAAGAGATTAGTCATTTTAGATTTGTTGAGGATAGTGGAATGATACAGACAGAGACCCATTCCAGAGTCTCCTCTGGTTATTTTACGTGCACGGTGTACAGCACCGACACGATATCTCGGTTTAAAGTCCCATCTGAAAAATTGTAAATCTTAATTATGGTCAGACGGGGGATCGAAACTGCGATTCCTGGATTACCAGTCCAGCGTGTTACCACTGGACTACCGATTCGCGTGTGGTATTTAGAAACATATGGAGTAATTTGATGCAGTTATTATGTGTTTACTCGTGCAGACCGGGACCTTGGAGGTATCTGTTCGCTTGATGTTGCTTGCATAGATGACAATGCCGAATGTGTGACACTGCAAGTGAATGTGGCATTGTCTGTATGTGAATGTACAGCTGAATATACAAACATAGAAGGCGCGTGCAAACAAGGTATATCGATAGTATTGTACAGATGGTATTTACAATATATGTTGAGTTTATTGCAGTAGAAAGCTATGTGTTTATTGTTTAATCATATTTCATTTTGCTCTATTATGACACAGAATCTATATACAATATATGCAAAGAAATCAAAATTGGGTCGAGCCACAAGTTCTTACAACATTAGAGACGGCTCTTCCCAAGCTATATGTACATGTTCACCGAACGTATATGTAGCTTAGTTTAAACATAGTTTATTTCAAGCAATACAACACTTACAAATAAATATACATTTTGCACAGAATTTAGATACATGAATATTGCTTATAGAGGTCTTCTCCTATATGTAGTTTATGCTGCGGGTTGTTCGTGTCATTGTATGGCATGTGTGGTGGCCACCAATTTCTTCATCAACTGTGTATGCACGTGATTGCGTGTTACCTCTTGCATTTATACTTAGATATAGCCACAGAATGGCCTTTCTAAACTGAATACTTATTTAAGCCTGGATACATCGTCGATCCGAGGTGGTCTATGTTATGGTATATTCTGATTGTTTATCTATATTCTTTGTCAAGGATATACATTCAGCATTCTAATTACATTATTCACAAAGATGGTCGCCTTGGAGGCCGGTGTACAGGCGTCGATACATGCTCAGACGCAAGCACAAACTGCTCAACAGATGGCATATGTACATGTGTAGAGGACTTTTCAGAAGTCAGCAACATTTGTAAAGAAGGTAATTTCACTAATTTCTTGTTCGGAGTAATAGTTGTTTGTGTATGCAAAATCTGTGTTTGGCCGTGTTTATTTAATGTATGAGACAGGTTATAGTCAAATAAAACATGGTTTGTCGTTGTGAGCGTCGCAGATGTATCTGTAGTCCAGTGGTTAACACCTTGGACTGGTAATGCATGGGTCGCAGGTTAGATCCCCCGTCTGACCCTAATAAAATGAACAGTCTTACATATGGAACTTTAAACCGAGGTCTCGCGTCGATGCTTCTCACCGTGCACGTAATACAACCAGAGTATGCATCGGTCATACGGGCAACCGGTAGCGACGATATAACACCACCACCGTTGTGAGCATCGTAGTTAACCACTTACGTCGTAACCACTGTGGCTAATTCGTATATGTCAGAACTCCAAACCATGCGTTATTCGCCAGCAGCAAAATGGAACGTTCACTACGAGTAAGAACAATAAGTATGTGTTATATAACGAAGCCCAAATGTTATCAAATGATATTGCTATTATTTAGTTTATGTGTGGCGTCCGTGGTCCAGTGGTAGAGCGTCGGATTTGGAATCGAACGGTCCCGGGTTCGATACTCGGTCAGGCCACGTATGTAGTGTCATTGAGCAAGGCACCTCACACACATTGCTTAGTACTGGTTAATCGCTTAGGTCGGCTAAGCCTGCCCAGGAAAACAGGTCTAAGTCCCCGCAAGGGGTTTGACATTAAAGGAACATACATACATACATACATACATACAGTTACATGTTCTGTTTTAACAAGATGCTGGACACGGAGGTGTGTGTGGACTAGGTTCGACCTGTAAGGGTGAGCATGCTATGTGTGTTAGCGATGTACAGCAGCAATGTGGGACCTCCAGCTGTGTGCCAGGTCTCTGCCAATGCAGACAGGATTATCATGTTGGATTCGGTGGCTCATGTACAGAAGGTATTTGGTTTAAGCACTGTACTCGTCTCCAATTAATAAGTACGTAAGCGGCTAGCACCACATACGGTATGAATCATCGTTCGATGAACGTCGATGAACGAGACAGTAGAGACGATGTATTTATTTAATGTAAGCATACACTAATTACTGAAGACTTGGGAACGGACATACCCAAATGTGTATATTAAGTGGCTATTCCTTACTGATTTCTATAGCCATATAAACGGGAATGATAGCCACATAACAGTTTTTATATCCACATAACCCCTAACCCTAGACTACTAGACAGTAAACATATTGTGAAGAACCAGTTTGTGAGCGGGCACTGATAGTAATGGTCTTATAATACATGGGGAACAATATATTTCCTTGACTTTATTATATATATATATATATATATATAGGTATATATATGGTTGCTAGTAGACACACACTGTACATGTGTATTCGAGCTAGGTCTGTGTCGAAAAATGGTTGTCAGATCGTGGTCAAGTGTGTTAACTAACTTACCGTCTGGAAATTTTAGAAATCATAAATAATTATGTTCAAGTTGATAGCATGGTGAGATAATGTATCTATTATTGTCTTAAACACCACTAAGTGATAATGTAAGACAACTGAATTTGCTGGTAACCGGCGTATAGCTGAAATAAGAAACAGTGGCGGAATTGGAATGGATTAACAACGGCAAATAGATGATCCGGAATCAATCAGGCCCGTAGCCACACTGAGGCACACCGAGGCTGCTGCCTCGACTAAAATGTACAAAGCCAAAAAAACCAATAATGAGAAATTTAATAAATAAAATGCCAAAAATATCCCTTTGCTGTATAAAATATTGACTGCTAGAGAGCTGAAAGGTCAGTACATAACTATACGTCTGAACTCATTAAACCAGAAAAATGCAGGAAATCGTTTCTATATCCCGACAATTTTAAGGGGGACAATGCCCCCGGACCCCCTAGATTGCTTCGGTTGAAATTTTCCTCCGGCTACGGTATTTTCAATCCATGATTCAATGTTCCTCATTAACACGTGTACATTATAGATGGAGCTATTGGCGGGCAGTGTGATGTAGACGATGATTGCAATGATGTGCATGCAAACTGTGACAGTATCGTCTACTTTTGCACGTGTTCTAATGGGTATAGAACTGTTGCTGGAATATGTGTCAACGGTAACACTGTACAAATCTGTATTAGGTTAAAATAAATAATTGAATATTTGCAAAACGACAATTCCGAGTGCATGCTAACATGTTACTCGTAGAAGTTTATTTCCCTTTATTAGCTAGTGAAATAGATTTGAAATAGTAAATGTATCACCATTGTATGTTGATTTAAAAATAGTCGCTCGCTCAAATGGTTCGCCGGACGGGAGTGTAAATATCTATCTTCCTTTAATGTGGAACACCTCGCGGGGAGGTAGACATGTAAATACACCATATTATCATTTTAAAAATCGTACTATATTAGTATATTAGTTCCAATATAAATAAAGACTAAATGTTAGTTTGTGGTCACCATCTTATTATGATCAGTTAACATTTTACTGGCATGTTCGATAAATTTAATTAAAATTAACAGTCATTCAGATGGGACTTTAAACAGAGGTCTCGTGTCGGTGCTTTACACCGTGCACATAAATGAACCAAAGGAGACTCTGGAATGGGTCTCTGTCATCCTCCAAAATCCAAAATGACTAATCTCTTCAGGAGGCGTCGCTCAAATGGGCAACTGGTAGCGACGATAAATAAACGCAAACAGTTTACCCACTTTTATTTGTGACCATGTAAGCTTGTTAAGTTCATCATTTCAGATGGCGCCCCTGGTGGATATTGTCTGTCCGACAATACATGTACAGATCCCCACTCCATGTGTATAGACGGAACTTGTATATGTAACCATGTCAGGAACTATGCACTCAAAGATGCAATCTGTCAGAGAGATGGTATGGACAATATGGACATACTTTTATAAATTATACCATATATATTTTCAAACAAGTCCAACTTATAATCAAAAGTACTAAAGGCTTTGAGCGTCATATTATCTACTAACACAATGCAAGTACTGTTCTCTACGAGCCGCTTTCCTATTAAATTTTGGTGTGGGTTCTGGCTGGCTGGGAGTACGGTGCGTATGGCGCAGAAGTAGAGAGCTGTTACAGAATGCTTCTCTATTTTTATTTCTATTTCATTTTTTTGTCCTTTCTAAACTTGATCATTTATTGTCCTCGCGTTAAAATAATATAGTTATTACAGTACACATCGCTACGGTCATTTTGTTAACATCAATCTGGTTTATTGGGGGAGGGCGCTCGCTAATGTTGGTCAAACTTGTTACCCAACCCATTTGCTTCTAGATTTTATTCTTACAGTGTTCAAGTATAAGCATATCATTGCAGTTGTATCATTTGGTTATATTTTATATAAACAAGCAATACAATATGATTAAACTAAGCTAAACACATGTGTTTCATGTACGCTGTGGGCCTTGCACTCTCTTCACAACACTGGCATAGCTCAGACACATCGTAAATCAGTTGTATCGATCGATATGAGTGGTCACCCAGTAGCATATAATTATAATACGGCTACGTGTTGGGGAGGGAGGACGGATATGTAGTCCATTGGTAACACGCTGGACTGGTAATCCAGGGATCGTAGGTTCGATCCCCTTATGACCCTAATAAAATTAACAGTCTTTCAGATGGGACGTTAAACCGAGGTCTCGTGTTGGTGCTTTACACCGTGCACGTAAAAGAACCAGATGAGACTCTGGAATGGGTCTCTGTCTGTATCATTGCACTATCCTCCAAACATCTAAAATGACTAATCTCTTCAAGAGGCGTCGCTCATATGGGCAACCGGTAGCGACGATAAATAAACGTATACCACACACATAAATAATATGGTCGAATTCATATGTTTACAAATATCAAATTATCATTCGACACTTGTACTATACCCCAACGATATCGTGATTCCCGCGAAAAAGATAGCACTGGCTAATATTATTATAACGGGTAAAAAGAAGTTTATTATCAAAATGTATGCATTACTTGGCACACAGGATTATTTATTACACCCTACGTATTGATTTGGCTTATTCCAAACCTATTTATAGTAATGCTTGTATATAACACGTTATCGTTGGGCCATAGTACCTATGTAATTGTTTTCATTTGTTTTGTATTGTACATACACTATGTATATAGTACTATGATGAAACTAAAGGGCATGTCGTACATATATAGCTATGGTAGTTTCGTGTGGAACCCCCCTCTGTATATGATGTGTGTTATAAACATGTATTAGTCCTGAACAATCGGGCGCAAGCTTAAAATAGGTTTGACCCGCTGCTATTCTAGATGACATAGAAAACGCACACTTCGGATAAGTTTGTTTTTGAAAACCAATAACTACACTGAACCGAATTTCTAAACGTCCACCTGATGTTGTATAACAGTTGAAGACAATCAACAAGTAAAGACCATAGTAGAATGCCGTCTGTTGAAAAGTCGTGCAACCTGGAAACACGATGGAAATGATTTAGAATGATATTAAAATATGACATTGTATGATTCATTACAAAATGTACTTGAAATATCGAATTTAATTACAACGCTGAACATACCTGTCTGATAGAAGTGCCTGTATCAAGCATACCGACGGCTCGCCCGCTTTCCTCAATGGTCATTCTCGCCATATTTTCTGTTTTTTCGGTTACGGGTCGCACATAGAATAAATTGCAAACAAATTGAGCACTCACCATGCCGTGCACGTGGTCCTCATGCCAACACTTAGGATTCGAACCTTCCGTTCCGCTTGGTCAGCCATGACAATAAATTGGTGTTTTCTTAGTGCACATTGATAAAGTATGGTGGATAACAATAGACTACCAATATTTGGACTAATACACAGACCCGTTACCCTAAACTCACAATTTATTAGATGGACGTTTAGAAATTCGGTTCAGTGTATATAAATACTTAGTTTTAAACATTTTGGAATATGTTTAGTTGTTCAGTTTGTGTTTTCTAATAAAGTTGTGATACTTTGGAATACTTCGTATTTCGTGTTCATGTAATAATAATCATATAGTGTATGTGTGCGTTTTCTATGTCCTCTAGTATATATATATATAAATATGTTGTTTTTGTTGCTTTTCTTTGTAGAGCACTATATTAGTGGAGATTGTACAGCGAATAGTTGTGTTGACGAAAATGCTGTGTGCATGGGAAGTGAATCAACCAATGACATATGTCTCTGTAGAGTAGGATACTCGCAGCACAACGGAATGTGTACATTCGGTGAGTCTAACGATTATCAAGAAAAATAGCCACTTACTACAATAATATGTATGGATTCAATAAACATGAGAGATGTAATTAATACATATGTGTGTACTAATTGAAATGTTAACTTGAACATGTTGACAACATCTTAGATATGTACTTGAACTTCTTATAGGCAATACGTCATCAGTGACGTCATGCAACGGAGGTTCATCATACAATCAACTTGCACCAGACTGTCAAGTTGGGAACGTCCCAGTTATTATAGAAACATACCAACGTGTAAAACCAGCCATCGATAACTGTCCAGAAGAAATGAATACATACGACCAAGCACAATTTACAAATTGCTGTACTTACACAGTTGGAGATTGCCGTCTTATAGGTTCAGGAGCAGATGCATGTAAGGAGTCGGATCTACCCGGAACAACATACACAGTTGTAGATTACATATGTGCGCAAGGTAAAATCAATGTACCCAATGTACATGTATTGTAGAGACTAGATCTAAAACCAGCAGTCTACCAGGATTGTTTTGTTCAACCATATTCTATACCGAATTTATTAAATGTTTTATATATCAAAGTAACATAATTATGCTATAGGATATTCATATGTGGCAAGGGTTTGAATAATGTAAATGTGTATATATATATTATCTTTTATTCCTCCATTTCTGAAGAGTTACATACAATCATCAAGAAAGACACACAAATACAGAACATAATTATAAACACAACTATAGATCAGGTACGAATTAGAATATACATACAACATAACATACGTACAGATAATTAAGAATGAAAAAAACAATACAATATCATAACCTTGGCCTAAAATCAAGGAAAGTGTCAATAGTTATTCTCGGGCTTAATAATAATATACAACCATCTAAAACAACATAAGGATTCACGAAAGCGAACATGGTAGATTATGAAGTACATGGTGATATAAATAGTATCGTTTTGTATCACATATATGAACACATTATTTTCGTTTATTTTATAATGCTATCACATAAACTTGCTTAAGAAATGAAGCACTGGTGCACAGAAAGTCTGAATACTGTTCCGGATGTATTAATCTGGCAATGTCTTTGTCTATATGTCCTAGTAAATATTTCAAGAACAGGTAGCTGGGTATTTTTTGTAATTTTGTATTGAACTCGATCAGCATTTGGATTATATACTGTCAGCGAGTCTTGATGACAACACCTTAGTTACACGCTACAATGTGATCAACTGTTTATAATTTCCCACTTCAGAAGGGTCAACAATCGGCATGCACAACAACAATGATGTCGCCAGTAACAAAGTGTATGTCACAAATCCCATTGACACATCTGGAAACGCTGAGGAAATATGTTCGGTTACAGCTTCCTGTCAAACGGATATACATGTTTACTTGCTCTTCCTAAGTTTGAACGAGGTAATAATAATAATAATAATAATAATAATAATAATAATAATAATAATAATAATAATAATAATAATAGTAATAATAATAATAATAATAATAATAATAATAATAATAATAATAATAATAATAATAATAATAATAATAATAATAATAATAATAATAATAATAATAATAATAATAATAATAATAATAAAGACCGTAACATGCATGTGTAAGTGTTGAAAGCCTGGAGACGGTTTCACAATACTGTGTTAGATAGGACCTATATTAAGCCGCTTATATCGATCGATGTGATTGGTTCTTAGAATAGCCACCCAATCACAAACGCCGTTACTTGTGATAATCATTTATCACATATCTTTGTTATAATTTCGTGAAATTGGCCTCTTCAGGTCATTAAAGTTTTTATATTTTAACTTTTTAAGTGACAATAGATAACCGACTTTGATATATTTTCCTTTTTAAATATAATATAATAATTATTGAACATAAATGTCATGTTCAGATATCTTTTGCACAGTACTATTATTAATAACATGGCTATAAGAATATGTCAGAAATATTTATCCAATTTTAATAACTAAATTGATTGTATTTTCACCAGGATAATTTATGTATTTTTAATTAAACCATCCAGGATTTAGATCTATTAGATACATATAGAGATGTATTAGACACTAAAGGATTTAGGTATGTTAGATACATATATAGATGTATTAGACAATACAGGATTTAGATACATATATAGTTGTATTAGACACTAAAGGATTTAGGTATGTTAGATACATATAGAGATGTATTAGACAATACAGGATTTAGATACATATAGAGATGTATTATACAATAAAGGATTTAGATACATATAGAGATGTATTAGACACTAAAGGATTTAGGTATGTTAGATACATATAGAGATGTATTAGACAATACAGGATTTAGATCTATTAGATACATATAGAGATGTATTAGACAATACAGGATTTAGATCTATTAGATACATATAGAGATGTATTAGACAATACAGGATTTAGATACATATATAGATGTACATGTATTAGGCCATAATGGATTTAGATCTGTTAGATACATATAGAGATGTATTAGACAATAATGGATTTAGATCTATTAGATACATATAGAGATGTATTAAACCATCCAGGATTTAGATCTGTTAGATACATATAGAGAGGTATTAGACAATAATGGATTTAGATCTATTAGATACATATAGAGATGTATTAGACAATAAAGGATTTAGATACATATAGAGATGTATTAGACAATAAAGGATTTAGATATATTAGATACATATAGAGATGTATTAGACCATACAGGATCTAGATCTGTTAGATACATATAGAGATGGATTAGACAATACAGGATTTAGATCTATTAGATACATATAGAGATGTATTAGACCATACAGGATCTAGATCTGTTAGATACATATAGAGATGGATTAGACAATACATGATTTAGATCTATTAGATACATATAGAGATGTATTAGACAATAATGGATTTAGATACATATATAGATGTATTAGGCAATAAAGGATTTAGATACACATAGAGATGTATTAGGCAATAAAGGATTTAGATAATTATATTAGATATATATAGAGATGTATTAGACAATACAGGATTTAGATACATATAGAGATTTATTAGACAATAAAGGATTTAGATCTATTAGATACATATAGAGATGTATTAGACAATACAGGATTTAGATATATTAGATACATATAGAGATGTATTAGACAATGAAGGATTTAGATACACATAGAGATGTACATGTATTAGACAATACAGGATTTAGATATATTAGATACATATAGAGATGTATTGGACAATAAAGGATTTAGATACATATAGAGATGTATTAGACCATCCAGGATTTAGATCTATTAGATACATATAGAGATGTATTAGACAATACAGGATTTAGAAACATATAGAGATGTATTAGACCACCCAGGATTTAGATCTATTAGATACATATAGAGATGTATTAGACCATCCAGGATTTAGATCTATTAGATACATATAGAGATGGATTAGACAATACAGGATTTAGATCTATTAGATACATATAGAGATGTATTAGACCATCCAGGATTTAGATCTATTAGATACATATAGAGATGTATTAGACAATACAGGATTTAGATCTATTAGATACATATAGAGATGTATTAGACAATACAGGATTTAGATCTATTAGATACATATAGAGATGTATTAGACAATACAGGATTTAGATCTATTAGATACATATAGAGATGTATTAGACAATAAGGGATTTAGATCTATTAGATACATATAGAGATGTATTAGACAATAAAGGATTTAGATACATATAGAGATGTATTAGACCATACAGGATTTAGATATATTAGATACATATAGAGATGTATTAGACAATAAAGGATTTAGATACATATAGAGATGTATTAGACAATAAAGGATTTAGATCTATCAGATACATATAGAGATGTATTAGACAATAAGGATTTAGATATATTAGATACATATAGAGATGTATTAGACAATAAAGGATTTATATCTATCAGATACATATATAGATGTATTAGACAATAAGGATTTAGATCTATTAGATACATATAGAGATGTATTAGACAATAAAGGATTTAGATACATATAGAGATATATTAGACAATACAGGATTTAGATCTATTAGATACATATAGAGATGTATTAGACAATAAAGGATTTAGATACATATAGAGATATATTAGACAATACAGGATTTAGATCTATTAGATACATATAGAGATGTATTAGATAATAATGGATTAAGATACATATAGAGTTGTATTAGATAATAATGGATTTAGATACATATAGAGATGTATTAGATAATAACGGATTTAGATACACATAGAGATGTATTAGACAATAATGGATTTAGATATATATATATATATTCTTTATTACCACCATATAGATGAGCATTTGATACAAATTCAAAAAATACATGTTCAGAATGTATACAAATTTACAATAACAGTATTACAATTATATCATACATACAATGTTATATACAAGTACAATTTATAATTTATTTACAGTTTAGATATATATACATGTCACGTGATCAATGGAGTAGCTGTGTATTTTTGTGCTCGTGAACAATCGATTAGAAATTAGATATTAAATTGTGAAATGGATTTAGTTATGGAATAAAGCGTATAGAAACAGTTGTAGTTTGAACTAATTTAAGATATACGATGATATATGGGAGGAAACAGCAAGAAAAAGAGGAAAAAGAGCGATGATAGTCTGAACAATGGAAATATTAGAAAGGCGGGAAAATTGTATTGTTCTCCGGAGTCACCTGAAGGAGTAGATGTGAGTCAAATTTTAAACGAAACACACTCTATATTATTTGATACCGAAGAGAGAATTAACCTAGTGAATATATTTGAACTGTTGGTAGATTCAGATTCAGACTCTCAATCACAGTCAGAGACAGTCATTTGTGAGCTTCCGGAAATGAGTCGGGTCACCGAGAGGACTGATGTTGGTGCTGGAGCCACTCCGACCAACGCAGATATCATGAAGTGCTTGATGAGTATAGATTCTAAGCTGAGTAATGTGGACAGTCGACTTAAAAAGCTAGAATCATTGGAGCAAAAAGTAGGTCATTTTGAGGATGAAATGAAGAAATTATAGACACATGTGTATGATAACGGTAAACGGACGGACGAACGGTTGGTAAGGGTGGAGGAGAAAGTTGAGAGTGGGGATTTTGCTATTGGACTAGTCACTGATAAGGTAGGGACCATGGAGAAGCAGAGGAATTCTTTAAGAGATGAAATAGTATATCTCTAATCGCAATCTATGCGGAACAATCTATTATTCTGCAACATTGAAGAGGCCCCATCAGAAACGCCAGATATCACGGAAAATAAGTTACGAGAGTTTATAGTTCAGAAGATGAAACTGGCACAGAACATTGTAGATGATATGAAATTCGAAAGGGTTCACCGAATAGGCACTAACACGGATAGAAACCGCTGTCGCAATATTGTGGCTAAATTTTCATTGTTTAAGGAAAGAGAACTAGTACGTACACAGTGGAAACCGTTACAGGGCAGTGACTATTATGTACGTGAACAATTTCCTAAAGAGGTTAATGATAAGCGGCGACAACTTTTACCTAGGATGAAAGATGCTAAGAGAGCCGGTAAGCGAGCCTGGTTGTCATACGACACTCTGTACATCGACGGAAAACCCGTGAAAGATGACATCAGTAGCTAGGAGTTCATAGAGGGTGAACTGAAGATTTCATCGTGGAATGTGAATGGCTTAACGATTGGCAAAAAGGAATCCATTAAATTTCGTAATCTTATTACCGATAATGATATACTATTTTTATATGAATCCTGGACACATAGTGACAGTGACGTGGATATGCCTGGGTATATTGCCCATACCTATTATAGAAAGTTCAAGCACCGTAACGCACGTCGTCACAGTGGTGGTATAGTATTATACTACAAAGAGCATCTTAAACCCGGAATAACGGTAATCCGGACTCACCATGACACTATTATTTGGCTGAAACTTGATAAACAATTCTTTAATCTTAAGAGCGATGTTTATGTATGTGGTTTATATATATGGGGCGAGGATTCACCAGCATACGCTATCTCAGCAGTTGATTTATTTGAATTGGTTCAAAATGATATTTATGACTTTGAAGACTTGGGGGCTTTGTATATTGTAGGGGATTGGAACGGGCGTGTTGGTAAACGCCATGCTTATATTGTATGTGATGCATTTATTTGTCACACTGATGAAAATTATTATGTACCAGATACGCCGCTGCAGCGAGCGACACAAGATATTGTATGTAATAATGTTGGAGTAAAAATACTTGACCTGTGTAAATCTTCAGGTATGCGTATTTGTAATGGTCGAATTGGTAATGATTATGACTGTGGTATGTTTACGTATGCCAGTAAACTTGGGGCATCAGTGATTGACCTACTGTTGGCCCGAGAACGTGATTTTAACTTAGTATCTACCTTTTGTATTGATTCATTTAACGAATATAGTGATCATGCACCGGTGCTCTTTTCATTGAAATGTAATGTGGTGATTGCTAATCCCCAGTGTAATAACGAGATAAAGTATAGATGGAACAGTAATTGTAAAACACGTTTTCGTAATGGTATTATTGGGAAATTACCTGTATTTAATTTGCTTACGGAAAACATTGATATTAATTGTAGAGATTCTATAAATAATGTTGTAAATAATTTTACTGATGTTATACGTGAAGTTGCTGATCCATATTTTTCTAAGATACATGTAAATAATAATACCCGGTCGTCGTGCTCAAGTAAATCATATATTAAACAAGCCGATTGGTTTGACAGTGAATGCATAACAGCTAGAAAACGCTACATAGAAGCGCTTGGTGTTTTTAACCGATTAAAGTCCGATTACACTAGGGGGCAATTTTGTAGTCTGAAAAAGACGTATAAAGATTTGTGTCGTAAAAAACGGAATGTATTTGAATCCAAGAAAATAAAAGAAATTGAACATTTACGGCACACTAAACCCAAGCAGTTTTGGAAATATTTTAAGAGGAAGAGTACGAATAGTAGCAGTTCTATATCTATAGATGATTTTAAACAGTATGTTGCTGCCTTGGGTTCCGATTTGTTGCAGTGTGATAACCCTGAAGCTGAAGAATTTTGTAATTTACATGATTTTAACGATTTAAATTGTTCATTTGATGAATTAGACAGGCATATTACTGTTAGTGATATTACGGATGCAATCATACAGTTGAAACGAGATAAGGCATCTGGGAGTGATAATATTTTAAATGAATATTTGATAGAGAGTGTGGATATTTTAGCATCGCACATATGTGATATATTTAATGCAATTATCGATTCGGGTTATTTCCCGGACAAGTGGACTGAAGGCACGATTATTCCGCTATATAAAAAAGGGTGATACCGCCAATGTGAATAATTATCGTGGTATTACTTTAGTCAGTTGTATGTCTAAACTGTTTACAACCATTTTAAATAAACGGATTACAACATTTTGTGAAAATAATAATATTTTATCAGATGCACAATTTGGGTTTAGAAAAGGGCGCTCTACAATCGATGCATTGTTCATACTGAATAATATTGTTCAAAAGTATCTCAATGAAAATAAAAGATTATATTGTGGTTATATTGACATGAAGCGCTGTTTTGATTCTATTTATAGAAATGCACTATGGCATAAATTATATAAAACAGGTATTCAGGGTAAGCTACTACGCATTATTAAAGACATGTATCAAAAGGTTAAGTCATGTGTACGACATTGCGGAAGCTGTTCGGAATAGTTCCAATATGCTGTCGGTCTAAGACAAGGGGAGATAATGTCGCCTATTTTATTCTCTTTATTCGTGGAAGATCTTGAACTATATTTACAAGAAGATATTAATTCTGGCATTGTCATAGATGACATTGTTCTTATTTTGCTACTTTTGCAGATGATATGGTCATTTTAGCCAAGTCCCCAGAAGAGCTTCAATATAATTTTAATTTATTATATGACTATTGTACTACATGGGGTTTGGAGGTTAATACTGCTAAAACAAAAGTAATGGTTCTTAGAAAACGAGGTAATGTATATCTAAACGAAAAATGGACTTATAATAATGAAAATATTGAAGTGGTTAATGATTTCAATTACCTTGGAACAATCCTAAGTTATACTGGACATTTTGCATTAAACCAGGAATATATTACTGGGAAAGCATTAAAGGCTCTCAATTTCTTGTTATATAATTGTAAACGGTATAGACTAAAATTAAAGATACCTTGTCAACTTTTTGATGCTTTTGTTGGATCAATATTAAATTATTCATCTGAAATTTGGGGATACACTAAGTCCAAAGAAATTGAAAGAATCCATTTAAAGTTTTGTAAACAAATTTTAAATGTTAGATCTTCCACATGCACTGCAGCTGTATACGGAGAACTGGGTAGATATCCCATGTATATATCTCGCTACATACGTATGATTAAGTACTGGTTTAAATTGTTATACTCGGATAATATAATACTTAAGCGCGTATATGCACAATCTTTGATTGACTGTAATAAGGGTATCAAAAATTGGCTTTATAATGTTAAAAAATTATTGTGTGAAAATGGATTTGCAGATATCTGGAGTAATCCTCATGTTGTAAATAGAAACAGCTTTTTATGTATATTGAAACAACGTCTGATTGATTGTTTCATACAGGGTTGGTTTACTAGTAAGGCGTCTTGTAGTGTACTTGAACTGTATAATGATTGTAAATATGATTTTGGATATGAAACCTACTTGGACATTTTACCATATACATTGCGACTATATATAACCAGAATAAGAATATCTGCACATTCGCTTAGAATACAAACTGGTCGATATGCATCAAATAGAATACAGAGAAACGAAAGATACTGTCAATGCTGTAATACTCTGGATGTGGAAGATGAGTTTCATTTTATCTTAACATGTTCATGCTATATAGATTTGAGGAAACGTTATATTACTAAAAGATTGTATACAAGACCAAGTATGTATAACTTTTTGAAATTGTTAAGCTCTGATAACAGAAGTGACCTGTATAATTTGGCTCTTTACATTAAAAATGCTTTAAACAAACGAAATAATATATTAAATACCTTGACTTCTTAGATTTAAATATGATATTAGAGTTTATCCTCCGTGCTACACGACAACATTCGTAGCACTTGTATATAATGGCTATTACATTGATTGATTGTGATATGTAATTATGTTTTTATGTGTGGATATATATATATATATAATTATGTATATATATCTATATGCATGTATGTATATTTCTATTAATGACTATGTACTTATGTATACGTCAAAATAAACATATGTTCTGTTCTTCTGTATATAATTATCATACATTTTCCCCTGGCACCGGCTAAGCGAAGCATATGAACACATGTGCGGGCAAAGATAGCAAGTTAGATATTGCGAAGACACAATATTCCGTCCGACAGACCACATGATGACCCTTAAATACTCTCTCCAATTGAATGTGAGGGGGTATATTCGTTATATAAATTGTATTATCAACACGTTCATGTATATACAATATAATTATGTATGAATCAAATATATATGCCAACTAGTCCGTGTACCTGGCATGATCTGAATGCGATGCCATTCATACTAAAACTGAGGATGAAAGTTCCTACACTAATATTAAAGTGGTATATTGTATATACATATACTCGGTGAAGTTGAAAAGGCATGGCAAACATATGATACGAACAACCCCACAGTGAACAATCTTGCCGAAACGAAACACAAGCAAGTTCGTAGGGAGTTAATGTATCTGATGGCTATGCCATTCAGCAAAGATGCATTACACTAAATGTATACACACATATAGTTATGGTTACATGAGCATTCTATAGCTTATTTTAAGACACTGTAATTTTAAAACTTCAGAGCTCTCACCACTAATTGGATATGTATAAAGACATGTCAACATATCAAACACTTGTTGTACTGGCCGTTCACTGATCATAAGAAGGTAACACTGAAAACCAGCGACTTGTAATATCTGCTTCCATAAGACAGTTCGTGTGCACACAAGAAAATCTTGTGTATAATCACATTTTCTACCAGAATAATTGACATGATTTGTAAACGATAGTAATTTGGCAATTGTTTCTACCGCACATCTGCACTGGTATTTCAGTTCTCACTGCCTCCAAGGTCCAGAACAAGCAGGGTTTGTTGAAATTCATAATATTCTCAACACCCACGACTTCACTATTGCATATAGCACGATCTAGTATTGTTGAGAAGTCATGCTTGTAGACATGTCTGACAATAATTGACTTTCACTCATGTTTCGATGGGATATTCCAGACATGCTATACTTTATCAGATAGTCTGCAAGATTGTACTGATGTAAAAGTTAAAAGATAGCAGGGATGTAGCCAAGTACCTGCCTTTCATCATTGATGTAATGTACAAATCTCTGTATGAGATGTATTAGATAATAATGGATTTAGATCTGTGTATGAAAGCATACCCAATGCAACCAGACGACATAAAATTACACGTGAACGAAACCGTCTCAGTGGTCTAGTGGTCTAAGGCGCCCGCCTATGGAGCGGGAGGTCGAAGGTTCGAACCTCGTCAGAGGTTCATTCTGATATGGTCGGTTGGTGAGCCGCCAGCTAGTTAAATATTGGTTACCGATTGCCTATCAGCCAGGCCTACACGGATAGGATTCGGGAAGTATTGTTGTCCATAAAAGGTGTCTCATAAGTCAGTAATGGCTGACCCTTTCAATAGGGGTGACACAATAATAAACAAACATTATACGTGTCTTCATCTGATATCATTTGTGTTTTAGGTGAATAACGATTGCAAACAAACACTTACGATTGTCGACAGTGGGTCTACAGCTACGGAATCAATTGACTGCAACCGCAATGGATACGCCGAGGATAGCCCAGTGTTCACAACTAGTAGCGGCTTCTTCACGCTCAGAATTACAAATCCAGATAGGCTCGGACGCTTCGTTCTTAAACTTGAAGGTTGTCAATTTTAGCTTGAGACAATGTCTACAAATTCTCAAAAGTGAAAGCATGATTTCATATAGCAGTCAGCCATGACCATGCTCTTACGTTTGTTTATTATTGGAGTCTATAATAAACGTATAATACTGTCGTTTAGAGATAATTTAATCAGATTAATCGAAAAAGAAGTATGCATATATGTGAGATAGTGGTAAATCTGTACCATAAATATTGTTATCCGGGATACACGCGTTGTATTACGCATGAATGTTGACATTGTTTACAATATATTGTTATGTCAACAAACGTCGTATACGACGCTTGTTTATTAATTGAAATAATCAGGTTCTGCGGCAAATATTTGGATCAAAATTATACCATAAAATAGGAAATAACATTATGTAGAAGTTTGCATTTTCACCGATGTAATGTCGCTTTAAGGGTTACGAGTGTAAAATACATTGTGTAGAATCCAGCATACACCGTAGTTAACATATTTAATAGCTAATAGCTGGTTACATTTTATAAGACAGTATGACAGTCTATGTAAATTTATAATACGAAATTTGTGTTCACATTATGTAGCCTCCACTACAACAGCGGATGTGTTGGTTGCATGTGGAGATGAAGCTGTGTCGCAGGGTCCTGCGAGCCTGGGGAGCTGTGGGCCAGACGCAGGTATGTGATTACATGGGCATCGCAACATGTGCCCTAATCCCATTGAAATATATCCAATAAGAAGTATCAACATCTTTCACTTGTTTTGTACATTTTTATCAATATGGCGGATTAGAAAGAAAGTATAGTGCTGGAGAATAGTCAAGCCGTACCATGTCCGTACCGTGTTGTTCTACATAGATTATCTCGAGGGAGGAGCTGTAGCAGTACAGTACAGACAGTGCAGTGCAGTGCAGTGCAGTACATTGTAGTACAGTGCAGTGCAGTGCAGAACAGTACAGTACAGCACAACACAGATTGTACAGTACAGTAAAGTGCAGTGCAGTGGAGTTATGTGCGGAGCGGTGCGGTGCGGTACGGTACGGTACGGTACAGCACAGTACAGTACAGTACAGTACATACAGTACATACAGTACAGTACATACAGTGCAGACAGTACAGTACAGTACAGTACAGTAGAGTACAGACAGCAAAGTATATATACTGAACCAAAAAAGAAACTTTCGCAAAGTAGGTCTTAAACTTATAAGGTTAAATACAACATGTATAAAAATGTGTATATGTAGTAGTTTACACTGACGTCCTACTTTGGGAAATCGGTCAGATAATCACCTCATGTCGAACGATATCGTCTGTTTTGACAAAACCTCCATTTTCACGTGCACGCACGGGGTGGACATATCTGGTTTACATGTGTTAACTTTTTTCACTGCAAGTTATTGCACTTGACGACTACAGTCATAAAAATACCTAAACACCTGTATATCGATACAATTTGGGCAACATTTCGATGCCTCGAATTGCGAAACATTTAAGAGAGAGAGCCGTTGGGATGCTGGAGGCAGGAGCTTCAACGGAAGAGGTTGCTGCGCACGTTGGATCATCTGTGCAGGCAGTTAGAAGTCTGAGACGGCGGTTTGTGCAGACCGGAAGCACGGAAGATCTTCCACGTAGCGGTAGACCACGTGTAACCACGCCGGCGCAAGACCGCTATATTTTGAACCAACATTTACGAAATCGTTTTTTAACTGCGACAGCTACAGCGTCTGTCACCCCAGGTACTTATAACCCCAGGATTTCCGCTCAAACCGTACGAAATCGTTTGGCTGAGAACAATTTACGTGCACGTCGTTCCTACGTCGGAACAGTATTAACGGATCGTCATCGCCGTGACAGGCTTCAATGGGCTGATAGACACATCAACTGGACAAGGCAAGACTGGCGGACGATTCTTTTTTCAGATGAATCCAGGTTTGAATTGTCCAATAGTGATGGTCGGATCAGGGTCTACCGACGTAGGAATGAACGTTACGCTGACTGTTGCGTTCTTCAGCGGGATCGTTTTGGCGGTGGGGGTTCCGTGATGGTCTGGGCCGGAATAGGTTATGGGTATCGTACCCAATTAGTGGTCATTGATGGCAATTTGAATGCTCAAAAGTATAGAGACCGTGTCCTTGCCCCACACGTTGTTCCTCTCTTACAAAATCACGGCGTTATTTCTGTGTTTCAGCAAGACAACGCCAGACCTCACGTCGCCCGTGACAATATCCAGTTCTTGCGAAACAACAATATTGATTTCATAGACGACTGGCCCTCAAAAAGCCCGGATCTAAATCCCATCGAGCACCTTTGTGATAATCTTGACACACGTGTACGGCAACGTCAAAATCCGCCTGGTAACGTCAATGAGCTCCGTGACGCTTTGCTAGAAGAGTGGAATAATATACCCCAGGCTCAAATTAATAATCTCATCCACTCAATGCGTCGTCGCTGCCAAGCTGTTAGCAATGCTCGCGGTGGGCATAATCGTTACTAAAGCAAATAAAATTGAATCGACACATACCTCAAATGAAATTGAAAAATCCAATGAAATTGATAATTTTCAGACTGTAAATGAACTTTGATGAATTGATTTTAAATTAGTGTGCAATAACAAATACGAATAAAAACTGTTAATATACACATATGTGGAAACAGTCCCATTGAAGTCTCGCGAAAGTTTCTTTTTGGGTTCAGTATACATTACAGTACGGTACAGTGCACCCTAAAATAATATAATTTAACAATAAATGTGCATGTCTGTATTTATTTCGAGAGGATAATCTAATTAGTTGAAAGAGTGTGCTGCTCCTGGTCCTCGTATCCTCATTTATAAGGTTCTTAATATGGAATAGATTTTGAAAAGACAAGACTATCAGCGTTACTCACCTACGTATTGTAGCGGGAAGACGAATACTTATTAATTAGGCAAATCGATTTCGACTGAAGTAATTTTGTACAAAATATGTCGGTAACTGATCTGGGATAATGAGAAACTGACGTTGAAAATCCTGTCATAACTTCTTGATAATAAGTACACGAATGTTATATTTTGACCACCCCGTAATGCGGTCACACACCCTGCTGTTCCATGAGTCATAATCACTGACTGCCATTGTCCTACAACGTATTTATTAATATCATAAGAATATATTATTTGATTCGTCTCAGGACCGAGTTATCATATGATGTCATTCACTTACCACAACGACTGCGAGTCGTTCATTTTAGAGCCCTGTATTGGGAGCGTTAACGATAATTGAAAGTAACTTGGATCGTAGTCAATGCTTTGCTTGAAACAGACGTCACAATCCGTGTCCTCAGACGTCATAATCCGTGTTCCCAGACGTCACAATGCGTGTCCTCAGACGTCACAATCCGTGGTCCCAGACGTCACAATCCGTGTCCTCAGACGTCACAATCCGTGTTCTTAGACGTCACAATCCGTGTCCTCAGACGTCACAATCCGTGGTCCCAGACGTCACAATCCGTGTCCTCAGACGTCATAATCCGTGTTCCCAGACGTCACAATGCGTGTCCTCAGACGTCACAATCCGTGGTCCCAGACGTCACAATCCGTGTCCTCAGACGTCACAATCCGTGTTCTTAGACGTCACAATCCGTGTCCTCAGACGTCACAATCCGTGGTCCCAGACGTCACAATCCGTGTTCTCAGGCGTCACAATCCGTGTTCTTAGATGTCACACTCCGTGTCCTCGGGCGTCACAATCCGTGTTCTTAGACGTCACAATCCGTGTTCTCAGACGGCACAATCCGTGTTCTCAGACGTCACAATCCGTGTTCTCAGACGTCACAATCCGTGTCCTCAGACGTCACAATCCGTGTTCTCAGACGTCACAATCCGTGTCCTCAGACGAATGCGTAGATATATAAGATAATGAAAAACGATTTGCTTGTGGCCACTACTGTAGAACAGCAACACATTACACCGCGACACATTACACCGCGAGACACCATGACACCGCGACACCGTGACACCGTAACACCTCTCAATGACATTTCTACAACAGTACATATTTACATTGCTATTGCATTTCCTTCGATGAACGTATGTGTCCTGATTGCATACATTTTCGTATGAGGGTTTCCAACCAATGATATGCAGATGCCACTATAAGTTACGGACATGCGCATTCGCAGTGTTAGGTAGCGTACGTCGCGAGAAAAGGCGTGTCTTACAGTTTACACTGTTCTAAGGACGATCTATTTACCTGTTTCGGCACACGGTAAGTTGCAAATCTGGACTAAGAATATTTTATAAGCGAAGTGTGATATATTTTCTTTGTGTCGTTGAATATAATAATTAATGTAAATATAAGTAATGAATCGCGGGTTCTTCGGCCTCCACATACCTTAACCACGCCCAATGTAGTTCATACCTCGATGGAAACTATTAACCCGCGTTTCATTCCTTACATGTAAGCTTCGATCTTTGAGGTTTCAACAGAAATCAACGTCTCTCTTATGATACATTAATTCAAACTTATGGTGCCTAGCTTCCGCCTCGAAATTACTAGAGTGCATATTTCTATTATATAATATTTTGTAATCTCTACAGGACATCTGGGAGGTGGTTGCTACTCTACTACATCGTGTATAGATCCGCGTACTATTTGTCTAGGAGCTATCTGCCAGTGTCAGAGCGGATATAGGATGTGGAATGTGGAATGTGTAGAGATTGGTAGTCATATATGTATACTAGTACACAGCATTGTTTCTCTGTTTGTTTTATGATGCGTGCATGCAGTGTGTCAATTGTTTGCACGGGAGAGGTCGTTTTTAAGACTCTACTGCACTGGACCTACTCGCACTTAATATGTGAGTTTCTTATAGTTTCGCACTTGTCAATGTTGGTTAAATGTACAGGGCGATTACTTCTGTGATGTGCACAGTGTATGGCATAGGTTTGCACATTACTATACAACCTACATGTACAATGCATCGGCACTATGCACCTTAAATGTATCATGCATCGGTACTATACACCTCACATGTATCATGCATCGATACTATACACCTCACATGTATCATGCATCAGTACTATACACCTTACATGTACAATGCATCGGTACTATACAACTTACATGTACACTGCATCGGTACTATACACCTCACATGTACAATGCATCGGTAATATACACCTTACATGTACAATGCATCGGTACTATACACCTTACATGCATCATGCATCGGTACTATACACCTCACATGTACAATGCATCGGTACTATACACCTTACATGTACAATGCATCGGTACTATACACCTTACATGCATCATGTATCGGTACTATACACCTTACATGCATCATGTATCGGTACTATATACCTCACATGTATCATGCATCGGTACTATACACCTCACATGTATCATGCATCGGTACTATACACCTTACATGTACAATGCATCGGTACTATACACCTTACATGTACAATGCATCGGTACTATACACCTTACATGTACAATGCATCGGTACTATACACCTTACATGTACAATGCATCGGTACTATACACCTTACATGCATCATGCATCGGTACTATACACCTTACATGTATCATGCATCGATACTATACACCTCACATGTATCATGCATCGGTACTATACACCTTACATGTACAATGCATCGGTACTATACACCTTACATGTACACTGCATCGGTACTATACACCTTACATTCATCATGTATCGGTACTATACACCTTACATGTATCATGCATCGGTATTATACACCGTACATGTACAATGCATCGGTACTATACACCTCACATGTATCATGCATCGGTACTATACACCTTACATGTACAATGCATCGGTACTATACACCTCATATGTACAATGCATCTGTAATATACACCTTACATGTACAATGCATCGGTACTATACACCTTACATGCATCATGCATCGGTACTATACACCTTACATGTACAATGCATCGGTACTATACACCTCATATGTACAATGCATCGGTACTATACACCTTACATGTATCATGCATCGGTACTATGCACCTCACATGTATCATGCATCGGTACTATACACCTTACATGTACAATGCATCGGTACTATACACCTTACATGTACAATGCATCGGTACTATACACCTTACATGTATCATGCATCGATACTATACACCTCACATGCATCATGCATCGGTACTATACACCTTAAATGTACAATGCATCGGTACTATACACCTTACATGTACAATGCATCGGTACTATACACCTTACATGTACAATGCATCGGTACTATACACCTTACATGTATCATGCATCGGTACTATGCACCTCACATGTATCATGCATCGGCACTATGCACCTTACATGTATCATGCATCGGTACTATACGCCTTGCATGTATCATGCATCGATACTATACACCTCACATGTATCATGCATCAGTACTATACACCTTACATGTACAATGCATCGGTACTATACACCTTACATGTACACTGCATCGGTACTATACACCTCATATGTACAATGCATCTGTAATATACACCTTACATGTACAATGCATCGGTACTATACACCTAACATGCATCATGCATCGGTACTATACACCTCACATGTACAATGCATCGGTACTATACACCTTACATGTACAATGCATCGGTACTATACACCTTACATGCATCATGTATCGGTACTATACACCTTACATGTATCATGCATCGGTACTATACACCTTACATGCATCATGTATCGGTACTATATACCTCACATGTATCATGCATCGGTACTATACACCTTACATGTATCATGCATCGGTACTATACACCTTACATGCATCATGTATCGGTACTATATACCTCACATGTATCATGCATCGGTACTATACACCTCACATGTATCATGCATCGGTACTATACACCTTACATGTACAATGCATCGGTACTATACACCTTACATGTACAATGCATCGGTACTATACACCTTACATGTACAATGCATCGGTACTATGCACCTTACATGTACAATGCATCGGTACTATACACCTTACATGTACAATGCATCGGTACTATACACCTTACATGCATCATGCATCGGTACTATACACCTTACATGTATCATGCATCGATACTATACACCTCACATGTATCATGCATCGGTACTATACACCTTACATGTACAATGCATCGGTACTATACACCTTACATGTACAATGCATCGGTACTATACACCTTACATTCATCATGTATCGGTACTCTACACCTTACATGTATCATGCATCGGTATTATACACCGTACATGTACAATGCATCGGTACTATACACCTCACATGTATCATGCATCGGTACTATACACCTTACATGTACAATGCATCGGTACTATACACCTTACATGTATCATGCATCGATACTATACACATTACATGTATCATGCATCGGTACTATGCACCTCACATGTATCATGCATCGGTACTATACACCTTACATGTACAATGCATCGGTACTATACACCTTATATGTACAATGCATCGGTACTATACACCTTACATGTATCATGCATCGATACTATACACCTCACATGCATCATGCATCGGTACTATACACCTTAAATGTACAATGCATCAGTACTATGCACCTTACATGTACAATGCATCGGTACTATACACCTTACATGTACAATGCATCGGTACTATACACCTTACATGCATCATGTATCGGTACTATACACCTCACATGTATCATGCATCGGTACTATACACCTTACATGTATCATGCATCGGTATTATACAACTTACATGTATCATGATCGGTACTATACACCTTACATGTATCATGCATCGGTACTATATACACCTTACATGTACAATGCATCGGTACTATGCACCTTACATGTACAATGCATCGGTACTATACACCTTACATGTACAATGCATCGGTACTATACACCTTACATGTACAATGCATCGGTACTATACACCTTACATGTACAATGCATCGGTACTATACACCTTACATGCTACATGCATCATGCATCGGTACTATACACCTTACATGTATCATGCATCGATACTATACACCTCACATGTATCATGCATCGGTACTCTACACCTTACATGTACAATGCATCGGTATTATACACCTTACATGTACGATGCATCGGTAGTATACACCTTACATGTATCATGTATCGGTACTATACACCTTACATGTATCATGCATCGGTACTATACACCTTACATGCATCATGTATCGGTACTATACACCTCACATGTATCATGCATCGGTACTATACACCTCACATGTATCATGCATCGGTACTATACACCTTACATGTACAATGCATCGGTACTATACACCTTACATGTACAATGCATCGGTACTATACACCTTACATGCATCATGTATCGGTACTATACACCTTACATGTATCATGCATCGGTATTATACACCGTACATGTACAATGCATCGGTACTATACACATTACATGTATCATGCATCGATACTATACACCTCACATGCATCATGCATCGGTACTATACACCTTAAATGTACAATGCATCGGTACTATACACCTTACATGTACAATGCATCGGTACTATACACCTTACATGTACAATGCATCGGTACTATACACCTTACATGCATCATGTATCGGTACTATACACCTCACATGTATCATGCATCGGTACTATACACCTTACATGTATCATGCATCGGTATTATACACCTTACATGTATCATGCATCGGTACTATACACCTTACATGTATCATGCATCGGTACTATACACCTTACATGTACAATGCATCGGTACTATACACCTTACATGTACAATGCATCGGTACTATACACCTTACATGTACAATGCATCGGTACTATACACCTTACATGTACAATGCATCGATACTATACACCTTACATGTACAATGCATCGGTACTATACACCTTACATGCATCATGTATCGGTACTATACACCTTACATGTATCATGCATCGATACTATACACCTCACATATATCATGTATCGGTACTATACACCTTACATGTACAATGCATCGGTACTATACACCTTACATGTACAATGCATCGGTACTATACACCTTACATGCATCATGTATCGGTACTATACACCTTACATGTACAATGCATCGGTACTATACACCTTACATGTATCATGCATCAGTACTATACACCTTACATGCATCATGCATCGGTACTATACACCTTACATGTATCAAGCATCGGTACTATACACCTTACATGTATCATGCATCGGTACTATATACCTCACATGTACAATGCATCGGTACTATACACCTCACATGTATCATGCATCGGTATTATACACACTGCATGTACAATGCATCGGTACTATACACCTTACATGTATCATGCATCGGTACTATACATCTTACATGTACAATGCATCGGTACTATACACCTCACATGCATCATGCATCGGTACTATACACCCCACATGTATCATGCATCGGTACTATACACCTCACATGTATCATGCATCGGTACTATACACCTTACATGTATCATGCATCGGTATTATACACCTTACATGTACAAAGTATCGATACTATACACATCGCATGTATCATGCATCGGTACTATACACCTTACATGCATCGGTACTATGCACCTTACATGTATCATGCATCTGTACTATACACCTTACATGTACAATGCATCGGTACTATACACCTTACGTGTACAATGCATCGGTACTATACACCTTACATGTATCATGCATCGGTACTATACACCTTACATGTATCATGCATCGGTACTATATACCTTACATGTATCATGCATCGGTACTATACATCTTACATGTACAATGCATCGGTACTATACACCTCACATGTATCATGCATCGGTACTATACATCTTACATGTATCATGCATCGGTACTATACACCTCACATGCATCATGCATCGGTACTATGCACCTCACATGTATCATGCATCGGTACTATACACCTTACATGTATCATGCATCGGCACTATACACCTCACATGTATCGGTACTATACACCTTACATGTACAATACATCGGTACGATACACCTTACATGTAGAATACATCGGTACTATACACCTTACATGTATCATGCATCGGTACTAAACACCTTACATGTATCGGTACTATACACCTCACATGTATCATGCATCGGTACTATACATTACATGTATCATGTATCGGTACTGTACACCTCACATGTACAATACATCGGTATTATACACCTTACATGTATCATGCATCGGTACAATACACCTCACATGTATCATGCATCGGTACTATACACCTTACATGTACAATACATCTGTACTATGCACCTTACATGTATCATGCATCGGTACTATACACCTTACATGCATCGGTACTATACACCTTACATGCATCGGTACTATACACCTTACATGCATCATGTATCGGTACTATACACCTTACATGTATCATGCATCGGTACTATATACCTCACCTGTATTATGCATCGGTACTATACACCTTACATGTATCATGCATCGGTACTATATACCTCACATGTATCATGCATCGGTACTATACACCTCACATGTATCATGCATCGGTACTATACACCTAACATGTATCATGCATCGGTACTATATGGTACTATACACCTTACATGTATCATGCATCGGTACTATACACCTTACATGTATCATGCATCGGTACTATACACCTTACATGTATCATGCATCGGTACTATACACCTTACATGTATCATGCATCGGTACTATACACCTTACATGTATCATGCATCGGTACTATACACCTTACATGTATCATGCATCGGTACTATACACCTTACATGTATCATGCATCGGTACTATACACCTTACATGTATCATGCATCGGTACTATACACCTTACATGTATCATGCATCGGTACTATACACCTTACATGTATCATGCATCGGTACTATACACCTTACATGTATCATGCATCGGTACTATACACCTTACATGTATCATGCATCGGTACTATACACCTTACATGTATCATGCATCGGTACTATACACCTTACATGTATCATGCATCGGTACTATACACCTTACATGTATCATGCATCGGTACTATACACCTTACATGTACAATGCATCGGTACTATACACCTTACATGTATCATGCATCGGTACTATACACCTTACATGTATCATGCATCGGTACTATACACCTTATATGTATCATGCATCGGTATTATACACCTTACATGTATCATGCATCGGTACTATACACCTTACATGTATCATGCATCGGTACTATACACCTTACATGTATCATGCATCGGTACTATACACCTTATATGTATCATGCATCGGTATTATACACCTTACATGTATCATGCATCGGTACTATACACCTTACATGTATCATGCATCGGTACTATACACCTTACATGTACAATGCATCGGTACTATACACCTTACATGTACAATGCATCGGTACTATACACCTTACATGTATCATGCATCGGTACTATACACCTTACATGTATCATGCATCGGTACTATACACCTCACATGTATCATGCATCGGTACTATGCATTTTACATGTACAATGCATCGGTACTATACACCTTACATGTATCGGTACTATACACCTTACATGTACAATGCATCGGTACTATGCACCTTACATGTAGAATACATCGGTACTATACACCTTACATGTAGAATACATCGGTACTATACACCTTACATGTACAATGCATCGGTACTATACACCTTACATGTATCATGCATCGGTACTATACACATTACATGTACAATGCATCGGTACTATACATAATACATGTATCATGCATCGGTACTATACACCTTACATGTACAATGCATCGGTACTATACACTCACATGTATCATGCATCGGTACTATACACCTCATATTTATCATGCATCGGTACTATACACCTTACATGTACAATGCATCTGTACTATGCACCTTACATGTATCATGCATCGGTACTATACACCTTACATGCATCGGTACTATACACCTTACATGCATCGGTACTATACACCTTACATGTATCATGCATCGGTACTATACACCTTACATGTATCATGCATCGGTACTATACACCTTACATGTATCATGCATCGGTACTATACACCTTACATGTATCATGCATCGGTACTATACACCTTACATGTATCATGCATCGGTACTATACACCTTATATGTATCATGCATCGGTATTATACACCTTACATGTATCATGCATCGGTACTATACACCTTACATGTATCACGTATCGGTACTATACACCTTACATGTACAATGCATCGGTACTATACACCTTACATGTATCATGCATCGGTACTATACACCTTACATGTATCATGCATCGGTACTATACACCTTACATGTATCATGCATCGGTACTATACACCTTACATGTATCATGCATCGGTACTATACACCTTACATGTATCATGCATCGGTACTATACACCTTACATGTATCATGCATCGGTACTATACACCTTACATGTATCATGCATCGGTACTATACACCTTACATGTATCATGCATCGGTACTATACACCTTACATGTATCATGCATCGGTACTATACACCTTACATGTATCATGCATCGGTACTATACACCTTACATGTATCATGCATCGGTACTATACACCTTACATGTATCATGCATCGGTACTATACACCTTACATGTATCATGCATCGGTACTATACACCTTACATGTATCATGCATCGGTACTATACACCTTACATGTATCATGCATCGGTACTATACACCTTACATGTATCATGCATCGGTACTATACACCTTACATGTACAATGCATCTGTACTATGCACCTTACATGTATCATGCATCGGTACTATACACCTTACATGCATCGGTACTATACACCTTACATGCATCGGTACTATACACCTTACATGCATCATGTATCGGTACTATACACCTTACATGTATCATGCATCGGTACTATATACCTCACATGTATTATGCATCGGTACTATACACCTTACATGTATCATGCATCGGTACTATATACCTCACATGTATCATGCATCGGTACTATACACCTCACATGTATCATGCATCGGTACTATATACCTCACATGTATCATGCATCGGTACTATACACCTCACATGTATCATGCATCGGTACTATACACCTCACATGTATCATGCATCGGTACTATATACCTCACATGTATCATGCATCGGTACTATACACCTTACATGTATCATGCATCGGTACTATACACCTTACATGTACAATGCATCGGTACTATACACCTTACATATACAATGCATCGGTACTATACACCTCACATGTACAAAGCATCGGTACTATACACCTTACATGTATCATGCATCGGTACTATACACCTTACATGTATCATGCATCGGTAATATACACCTTACATGTATCATGCATTGGTACTATACACCTTACATGTATCATGCATCGGTAATATACACCTTACATGTATCATGCATCGGTACTATACACTTTACATGTATCATGCATCGGTACTATACACCTTACATGTATCATGCATCGGTACTGTACACCTTATATGTATCATGCATCGGTATTATACACCTTACATGTATCATGCATCGGTACTATACACCTTACATGTATCACGTATCGGTACTATACACCTTACATGTACAATGCATCGGTACTATACACCTTACATGTATCATGCATCGGTACTATACACCTTACATGTATCATGCATCGGTACTATACACCTTACATGTATCATGCATCGGTACTATACACCTTACATGTACAAGGCATCGGTACTATACACCTTACATGTATCATGCATCGGTACTATACACCTTACATGTATCATGCATCGGTACTCTACACCTTACATGTATCATGCATCGGTACTATACACCTTATATGTATCATGCATCGGTATTATACACCTTACATGTATCATGCATCGGTACTATACACCTTACCTGTATCACGTATCGGTACTATACACCTTACATGTACAATGCATCGGTACTATACACCTTACATGTACAATGCATCGGTACTATACACCTTACATGTATCATGCATCGGTACTATACACCTTACATGTATCATGCATCGGTACTATACACCTCACATGTATCATGCATCGGTACTATGCATTTTACATGTACAATGCATCGGTACTATACACCTTACATGTATCGGTACTATTCACCTTACATGTACAATGCATCGGTACTATGCACCTTACATGTAGAATACATCGGTACTATACACCTTACATGTAGAATACATCGGTACTATACACCTTACATGTACAATGCGTCAGTACTATACACCTTACATGTATCATGCATCGGTACTATACACTTTACATGTACAATGCATCGGTACTATACATAATACATGTATCATGCATCGGTACTATACACCTTACATGTACAATGCATCGGTACTATACACTCACATGTATCATGCATCGGTACTATACACCTCACATTTATCATGCATCGGTACTATACACCTCACATTTATCATGCATCGGTCTTATACACCTTACATTATCATGCATCGGTATTATACACCCTACATGCATCGGAACTATACACATCACATTTATCATGCATCGGTACTATACACCTTACATGTACAATGCATCGGTACTATACACCCTACATGCATCGGTACTATACACCTTACATTTACAATGCATCGGTACTATACACCCTACATGCATCGGTACTATACACCTTACATGTACAATGCATCGGTACTATACACCCTACATGCATCGGTACTATACACCTTACATGTATCATGCATCGGTACTATACACCTTACATGTATCATGCATCGGTACTATACACTCACATGTATCATGCATCGGTACTATACACCTCATATTTATCATGCATCGGTACTATACACCCTACATGCATCGGTACTATACACCTTACATGTATCATGCATCGGTACTATACACCCAAAATGCATCGGTACTATACACCTCACATTTATCATGCATCGGTACTATGCACCTTACATGTACAATGCATCAGTACTATACACCTCACATTTATCATGCATCGGTACTATACACCTTTACACGTACCACTTGAGAAATCGTGCATTACATTCCAAAATAATATGAACAAGGCAAATTCACAAAGCGACATATTTCCTTTCTTGTGGTATTGTCTGAAACGGCTAGAATGACGAAACACTGATACAAGAATAGCAACCAGTGGTAGTTTATTGGAACCATTACTGTACCTGCTGTGACACATGCCATGTTATTGGAACCAGTACTGTACCTGCTGTGACACATGGCATGTTATTGGAACCAGTACTGTACCTGCTGTGACACATGGCATGCTATTGGAATCACTACGGTACCTGCTGTGACACATGACATGTTATTGGAACCAGTACTGTACCTGCTGTGACACATACCATGTTATTGGAACCAGTACAGTACCTGCTGTGATACATGGCATGTTATTGGAACCAGTAATGTACCTGCTGCGAGACATGGCATGTTATTGGAACCAGTACAGTACCTGCTGTGACACATGTCATGTTATTGGAACCAGTACAGTACCTGCTGTGACACATGTCATGTTATTGGAACCAGTACAGTACCTGCTGTGACACATGGCATGTTATTGGAACCAGTACAGTACCTGCTGTGACACATGTCATGTTATTGGAACGAGTACTGTACCTGCTGTGACACATGCCATGTTATTGGAACGAGTACAGTACCTGCTGTGACACATGCCATGTTATTGGAACCAGTACAGTACCTGCTGTGACACATGTCATGTTATTGGAACGAGTACTGTACCTGCTGTGACACATGCCATGTTATTGGAACCAGTACAGTACCTGCTGTGACACATGTCATGTTATTGGAACGAGTACTGTACCTGCTGTGACACATGTCATGTTATTGGAACGAGTACAGTACCTGCTGTGTCACATGCCATATTATTGCATATTTTGCTCCTTCCTGAATATTAATAACACTATGTATGGATGTTGTATTGTAAGGTATATATTGTATGCATCATAGAACTTCATCAGTTATTATGATATAGCATGCAACCAGGGGCGTAACTAGCGATTTTGAACTTGTCGACCCGACTAATAAATTGAGCACCGAATGTTGCGATTTTACTAGAGGGGTCTGTGGGCATGCTCCTTCATGAACATTATGAATCCTGGAACGTCAATGGTGCATTCTGACGCCTTTAAGTTGACGTCTAGGCTGTTCAAACTTTCGATATTTTCAGAGATATGAAGTTAACGTTTTATGTTGTGCAGAATGTATGTGACCTCAAAGTTGAAAACCCAACTGTTCATCATACCCAGCCCCATACATTTTTGTTGCATTTCTGGGTTCTATCATTTTTATTTTCTGTGACAATCTGCAGGTCCGGGCTTTAATGGCCTCATGGTAGCTACGCCTCTGTTAGCTATGTAGCCACTAATAGTAGGTTTACTAATCAAGTGCATAGTCAAGACATCGTTCGCGTTTTAATTTGGTTTATTCATATTATATTGCTTACTTGACAAATACTTGTGATACAGTTCGAGCTGTTTTACAGCAATGCACTTTTACTATATCCATGTGTCTGGCCTTGGCAGAAATATCGTCACTGTTGAATCTGTATCATTGTTACAGTCACTTGATCACCACTCAAATATTTGCTACCTTTTTGTAATTTGTGTCCCATGGCTCATATCGACCAACCAAATTTAAAACAAGTACTTGCCTTAAACGATACATACCTTTAATACGTTTGAATGTTAAAAACATTACAATGTTGTATTGTCATTGTATTTAGGATGACTTATACTAGAGGACATAGACAACTTCGGATAGGTGTGTTTTTACATGAAAAACAATAACTATATAAATACATAGTTGTAAATATTTTGGAATATTTTTAGTTGTTCAGTTTGTGTTTTGTAATAAAGATGTGATGTATCTATTATCGAATCCTTCGTATTTCGCTTTCATGTAATAATAATCATATAATGTAGTGTGTGCGTTTTCTATGTCCTCTAGTATATAATGTAGGTGTGCGTTTTCTATGTCCTCTAGTATATAATGTAGGCGTGCGTTTTCTATGTCCTCTAGTATATAATGAAGGTGTGTGTTTTCTATGTCCTCTAGTATATAATGTAGGTGTGCGTTTTCTATGTCCTCTAGTATATAATGTAGGTGTGCGTTTTCTATGTCCTCTAGTATATAATGTAGGTGTGCGTTTTCTATATCCTCTAGTATATAATGTAGGTGTGCGTTTGCTATGTCCTCTAGTATAATATAATGTAGGTGTGCGTTTTCTATGTCCTCTAGTATATAATGTAGGTGTGCGTTTTCTATGTCCTTTAGTATATAATGCAGGTGTGCGTTTTCTATGTCCTCTAGTATATAATGTAGGTGTGCATTTTCCATGTCCTCTAGTATATAATGTAGGTGTGCGTTTTCTATGTCCTCTGGTATATACTGTAGTTGTGCGTTTTCTATGTCCTCTAGTATATAATGCAGGTGTGCGTTGTCTATGTCCTCTAGTATATAATGTAGGTGTGCGTTTTCTATGTCCTCTAGTATATAATGTAGGTGTGCGTTTTCTATATCCTCTAGTATATAATGTAGGTGTGCGTTTGCTATGTCCTCTAGTATATAATGTAGGTGTGCGTTGTCTATGTCCTCTAGTATATAATTTAGGTGTGCGTTTTCTATGTCCTCTAGTATATAATGTAGGTGTGCGTTTTCTATATCCTCTATAATATAATGTAGGTGTGCGTTTGCTATGTCCTCTAGTATATAATGTAGGCGTGCGTTTGCTATGTCCTCTAGTATATAATGTAGGTGTGCGTTTGCTATGTCCTCTAGTATATAATGTAGGCGTGCGTTTGCTATGTCCTCTAGTATATAATGTAGGTGTGTGTTTTCTATGTCCTCTAGTATATAATGTAGGTGTGCGTTTGCTATGTCCTCTAGTATATAATGTAGGTGTGCGTTTTCTATGTCCTTTAGTATATAATGCAGGTGTGCGTTGTCTATGTCCTCTAGTATATAATGTAGGTGTGCGTTTTCTATGTCCTCTAGTATATAATGCAGGTGTGCGTTGTCTATGTCCTCTAGTATATAATGTAGGTGTGCGTTTTCTATGTCCTCTAGGATATTGGCCCACTTGGTCGGGTGCTATTTTTATTGTAATGTATGTACTAGCTCTATACTACGTATATGCACATGTCAATATAATGAACACATACTTACTTACTTACTTACTTACTCTGCAGCCAGTACGTGTGTACCATATTCGCAGAATGCTAACTGATCAATACTAAATAAATTCACATAGCTTTTCCACGTTGCGTCTGATCGAATAACGCATGACAACATTTCCATACCGTATTTGTTCCGTTTGATGTATACTGAAATTTGTGTAATGTAGATCAGAGAATTTCGAAAATTTGCATGTGGAATGTGTGGCAATTAACTACACCGTAGGCGTTTATCGTGATACATTTGCTGGCATTCTAGAATAGTCCTTTGCATGCTTTGACTTTCTATCATCATTCTGGTCAAAGGGCCTGTACAGATGAGTAGTTGGTACCCGGCCCTCACTGAATAGGGGAAATGTGCACGTATTTTCGTAAGTTTGGACATGTATAGGCATGTCAACAGTAAATTGACTGCAATCTGGTAACAATGTACGCATTATACTACATGTACACTGCCTCTGGCTGCAATATGGTACCTATGTAAGCATTATCCTTCATGTACACTGCCTTTGGCTGCAATATTGTAACAATGTAAGCATTATCCTACATGTACACTGCCTCTGGCTGCAATATGGTACCTATGTAAGCATTATCCTACATGTACACTGCCTCTGGCTGCAATATGATACCTATGTAAGCATTATCCTACATGTACACGGCCTTTGGCTGCAATATGGTACCTATGTAAGCATTATCCTACATGTACACTGCCTCTGGCTGCAATATGGTACCTATGTAAGCATTATCCTACATGTACACTGCCTCTGGCTGCAATATTGTAATAATGTAAGCATTATCCTACATGTACACTGACTCTGGCTGCACTATTGTACCCATGTAAGCATTATCCTATATGTACACTGCCTCTGGCTGCAATATGGTACCTATGTAAGCATTATCCTACATGTACACTGCCTCTGGCTGCAATATGGTAACAATGTAAGCATTATCCTACATGTACACTGCCTCTGGCTGCAATATTGTAACAATGTAAGCATTATCCTACATGTACACTGCCTCTGGCTGCAATATGGTACCTATGTAAGCATTATCCTACATGTACACTGCCTCTGGCTGCAATATGGTACATATGTAAGCATTATCCTACATGTACACGGCCTCTGGCAGCAATATGGTACCTATGTAAGCATTATACTACATGTACACTGCCTCTGGCTGCAATATGGTACCTATGTAAGCATTATCCTACATGTACACTGCCTCTGGCTGCAATATTGTAACAATGTAAGCATTATCCTACATGTACACTGCCTCTGGCTGCAATATTATACCTATGTAAGCATTATCCTACATGTACACTGCCTCTGGCTGCAATATGATAACAATGTAAGCATTATCCTACATGTACACTGCCTTTGGCTGCAATATGGTACCTATGTAAGCATTATCCTACATGTACTCTGGCTGCAATATGATAACAATGTAAGCATTATTATACATGTACACTGCCTCTGGCTGCAATATGGTACCTATGTAAGCATTATCATACATGTACACTGCCTCTGGCTGCAATATGGTACCTATGTAAGCATTATCCTACATGTACACTGCCTCTGGCTGCAATATGGTACCTATGTAAGCATTATCCTACATGTACACTGCCTCTGGCTGCAATATGGTACCTATGTAAGCATTATCCTACATGTACACTGCCTCTGGCTGCAATATTATACCTATGTAAGCATTATCCTACATGTACACTGCCTCTGGCTGCAATATGGTACCTATGTAAGCATTATCCTACATGTACACTGCCTCTGGCTGCAATATGGTACCTATGTAAGCATTATCCTACATGTACACTGCCTCTGGCTGCAATATGGTACCTATGTAAGCATTATCCTACATGTACACTGCCTCTGGCTGCAATATGGTACCTATGTAAGCATTATCCTACATGTACACTGCCTCTGGCTGCAATATGGTACCTATGTAAGCATTATCCTACATGTACACTGCCTCTGGCTGCAATATGGTACCTATGTAAGCATTATCCTACATGTACACTGCCTCTGGCTGCAATATTGTAACAATGTAAGCATTATCCTACATGTACACTGCCTCTGGCTGCAATATGGTACCTATGTAAGCATTATCCTACATGTACACTGCCTCTGGCTGCAATATGGTACCTATGTAAGCATTATCCTACATGTACACTGCCTCTGGCTGCAATATGGTACCTATGTAAGCATTATCCTACATGTACACTGCCTCTGGCTGCAATATGGTACCTATGTAAGCATTATCCTACATGTACACTGCCTCTGGCTGCAATATGGTAACAATGTAAGCATTATCCTACATGTACTCTGGCTGCAATATGGTAACAATGTAAGCATTATCCTACATGTACACTGCCTCTGGCTGCAATATGGTACCTATGTAAGCATTATCCTACATGTACACTGCCTCTGGCTGCAATATGGTAACAATGTAAGCATTATCCTACATGTACTCTGGCTGCAATATGGTAACAATGTAAGCATTATCCTACATGTACACTGCCTCTGGCTGCAATATGGTACCTATGTAAGCATTATCCTACATGTACACTGCCTCTGGCTGCAATATGGTACATATGTAAGCATTATCCTACATGTACACTGCCTCTGGCTGCAATATGGTACCTATGTAAGCATTATCCTACATGTACACTGCCTCTGGCTGCAATATGGTACCTATGTAAGCATTATCCTACATGTACACTGCCTCTGGCTGCAATATGGTAACAATGTAAGCATTATCCTACATGTACACTGCCTCTGGCTGCAATATGGTACCTATGTAAGCATTATCCTACATGTACACTGCCTCTGGCTGCAATATGGTACCTATGTAAGCATTATCCTACATGTACACTGCCTCTGGCTGCAATATGGTACCTATGTAAGCATTATCCTACATGTACACTGCCTCTGGCTGCAATATGGTACCTATGTAAGCATTATCCTACATGTACACTGCCTCTGGCTGCAATATGGTACCTATGTAAGCATTATCCTACATGTACACTGCCTCTGGCTGCAATATGGTAACAATGTAAGCATTATCCTACATGTACACTGCCTCTGGCTGCAATATGGTACCAATGTAAGCATTATCCTACATGTACACTGCCTCTGGCTGCAATATGGTACCTATGTAAGCATTATCCTACATGTACACTGCCTCTGGCTGCAATATGGTACCTATGTAAGCATTATCCTACATGTACACTGCCTCTGGCTGCAATATGGTACCTATGTAAGCATTATCCTACATGTACACTGCCTCTGGCTGCAATATGGTACCTATGTAAGCATTATCCTACATGTACACTGCCTCTGGCTGCAATATGGTACCTATGTAAGCATTATCCTACATGTACACTGCCTCTGGCTGCAATATGGTACCTATGTAAGCATTATCCTACATGTACACTGCCTCTGGCTGCAATATGGTACCTATGTAAGCATTATCCTACATGTACACTGCCTCTGGCTGCAATATGGTACCAATGTAAGCATTATCCTACATGTACTCTGGCTGCAATATGGTAACAATGTAAGCATTATCCTACATGTACACTGCCTCTGGCTGCAATATGGTACCAATGTAAGCATTATCCTACATGTACACTGCCTCTGGCTGCAATATGGTACCTATGTAAGCATTATCCTACATGTACACTGCCTCTGGCTGCAATATGGTACCTATGTAAGCATTATCCTACATGTACACTGCCTCTGGCTGCAATATGGTACCTATGTAAGCATTATCCTACATGTACACTGCCTCTGGCTGCAATATGGTACCTATGTAAGCATTATCCTACATGTACACTGCCTCTGGCTGCAATATGGTACCTATGTAAGCATTATCCTACATGTACACTGCCTCTGGCTGCAATATGGTAACAATGTAAGCATTATCCTACATGTACACTGCCTCTGGCTGCAATATGGTACCTATGTAAGCATTATCCTACATGTACACTGCCTCTGGCTGCAATATGGTACCTATGTAAGCATTATCCTACATGTACACTGCCTCTGGCTGCAATATGGTAACAATGTAAGCATTATCCTACATGTACACTGCCTCTGGCTGCAATATGGTACCTATGTAAGCATTATCCTACATGTACACTGCCTCTGGCTGCAATATGGTACCTATGTAAGCATTATCCTACATGTACACTGCCTCTGGCTGCAATATGGTACCTATGTAAGCATTATCCTACATGTACACTGCCTCTGGCTGCAATATGGTACCTATGTAAGCATTATCCTACATGTACACTGCCTCTGGCTGCAATATGGTAACAATGTAAGCATTATCCTACATGTACACTGCCTCTGGCTGCAATATGGTACCTATGTAAGCATTATCCTACATGTACACTGCCTCTGGCTGCAATATGGTACCTATGTAAGCATTATCCTACATGTACACTGCCTCTGGCTGCAATATGGTACCTATGTAAGCATTATCCTACATGTACACTGCCTCTGGCTGCAATATGGTACCTATGTAAGCATTATCCTACATGTACACTGCCTCTGGCTGCAATATGGTACCTATGTAAGCATTATCCTACATGTACACTGCCTCTGGCTGCAATATGGTACCTATGTAAGCATTATCCTACATGTACACTGCCTCTGGCTGCAATATGGTAACAATGTAAGCATTATCCTACATGTACACTGCCTCTGGCTGCAATATGGTAACAATGTAAGCATTATCCTACATGTACACTGCCTCTGGCTGCAATATGGTACCTATGTAAGCATTATCCTACATGTACACTGCCTCTGGCTGCAATATGGTACCTATGTAAGCATTATCCTACATGTACACTGCCTCTGGCTGCAATATGGTAACAATGTAAGCATTATCCTACATGTACACTGCCTCTGGCTGCAATATGGTACCTATGTAAGCATTATCCTACATGTACACTGCCTCTGGCTGCAATATGGTACCTATGTAAGCATTATCCTACATGTACACTGCCTCTGGCTGCAATATGGTACCTATGTAAGCATTATCCTACATGTACACTGCCTCTGGCTGCAATATGGTACCTATGTAAGCATTATCCTACATGTACACTGCCTCTGGCTGCAATATGGTACCTATGTAAGCATTATCCTACATGTACACTGCCTCTGGCTGCAATATGGTACCAATGTAAGCATTATCCTACATGTACACTGCCTCTGGCTGCAATATGGTACCTATGTAAGCATTATCCTACATGTACACTGCCTCTGGCTGCAATATGGTACCTATGTAAGCATTATCCTACATGTACACTGCCTCTGGCTGCAATATGGTAACTATGTAAGCATTATCCTACATGTACACTGCCTCTGGCTGCAATATGGTACCTATGTAAGCATTATCCTACATGTACACTGCCTCTGGCTGCAATATGGTACCTATGTAAGCATTATCCTACATGTACACTGCCTCTGGCTGCAATATGGTACCTATGTAAGCATTATCCTACATGTACACTGCCTCTGGCTGCAATATGGTACCTATGTAAGCATTATCCTACATGTACACTGCCTCTGGCTGCAATATGGTACCTATGTAAGCATTATCCTACATGTACACTGCCTCTGGCTGCAATATGGTACCAATGTAAGCATTATCCTACATGTACACTGCCTCTGGCTGCAATATGGTACCTATGTAAGCATTATCCTACATGTACACTGCCTCTGGCTGCAATATGGTACCTATGTAAGCATTATCCTACATGTACACTGCCTCTGGCTGCAATATGGTACCTATGTAAGCATTATCCTACATGTACACTGCCTCTGGCTGCAATATGGTACCTATGTAAGCATTATCCTACATGTACACTGCCTCTGGCTGCAATATGGTAACAATGTAAGCATTATCCTACATGTACACTGCCTCTGGCTGCAATATGGTAACAATGTAAGCATTATCCTACATGTACACTGCCTCTGGCTGCAATATGGTACCTATGTAAGCATTATCCTACATGTACACTGCCTCTGGCTGCAATATGGTACCTATGTAAGCATTATCCTACATGTACACTGCCTCTGGCTGCAATATGGTACCTATGTAAGCATTATCCTACATGTACACTGCCTCTGGCTGCAATATGGTACCTATGTAAGCATTATCCTACATGTACACTGCCTCTGGCTGCAATATGGTACCTATGTAAGCATTATCCTACATGTACACTGCCTCTGGCTGCAATATGGTACCTATGTAAGCATTATCCTACATGTACACTGCCTCTGGCTGCAATATGGTAACAATGTAAGCATTATCCTACATGTACACTGCCTCTGGCTGCAATATGGTACCTATGTAAGCATTATCCTACATGTACACTGCCTCTGGCTGCAATATGGTACCTATGTAAGCATTATCCTACATGTACACTGCCTCTGGCTGCAATATGGTACCTATGTAAGCATTATCCTACATGTACACTGCCTCTGGCTGCAATATGGTACCTATGTAAGCATTATCCTACATGTGCACTGCCTCTGGCTGCAATATGGTTATAATGTAAGCATTATCCTACATGTACACTGCCTCTGGCTGCAATATTGTAACAATGTAAGCATTATCCTACATGTACACTGCCTTTGGCTGCAATATGGTACCTATGTAAGCATTATCCTACATGTACACTGCCTCTGGCTGCAATATGGTACCTATGTAAGCATTATCCTACATGTACACTGCCTCTGGTTGCAATATTGTACCTATGTAAGCATTATCCTACATGTACACTGCCTATGGCTGCAATATGGTACCTATGTAAGCATTATCCTACATGTACACTGCCTCTGGTTGCAATATGGTACCTATGTAAGCATTATCCTACATGTACTCTGGCTGCAATATGATAACAATGTAAGCATTATCATACATGTACACTGCCTCTGGCTGCAATATGGTAACAATGTAAGCATTATCCTACATGTACACTGCCTCTGGCTGCAATATTGTAACAATGTAAGCATTATCCTACATGTACACTGCCTCTGGCTGCAATATGGTACCTATGTAAGCATTATCCTACATGTACACTGCCTCTGGCTGCAATATGGTACATATGTAAGCATTATCCTACATGTACACTGCCTCTGGCTGCAATATGGTACCTATGTAAGCATTATCCTACATGTACACTGCCTCTGGCTGCAATATGGTACCTATGTAAGCATTATCCTACATGTACACTGCCTCTGGCTGCAATATGGTAACAATGTAAGCATTATCCTACATGTACACTGCCTCTGGCTGCAATATGGTACCTATGTAAGCATTATCCTACATGTACACTGCCTCTGGCTGCAATATGGTACCTATGTAAGCATTATCCTACATGTACACTGCCTCTGGCTGCAATATGGTACCTATGTAAGCATTATCCTACATGTACACTGCCTCTGGCTGCAATATGGTACCTATGTAAGCATTATCCTACATGTACACTGCCTCTGGCTGCAATATGGTACCTATGTAAGCATTATCCTACATGTACACTGCCTCTGGCTGCAATATGGTACCTATGTAAGCATTATCCTACATGTACACTGCCTCTGGCTGCAATATGGTACCATGTAAGCATTATCCTACATGTACTCTGGCTGCAATATGATAACATGTAGCATTATCCTACATGTGCACTGCCTCTGGCTGCGATATGGTAACAATGTAAGCATTATCCTACATGTACACTGCCTCTGACTGCACTATTGTAACAATGTAAGTATTATCCTACATGTACACTGCCTCTGGCTGCAATATGGTACCTATGTAAGCATTATCCTACATGTACACTGCCTCTGGCTGCAATATGGTACCTATGTAAGCATTATCCTACATGTACACTGCCTCTGGCTGCACTATTGTAACAATGTAAGCATTATCCTACATGTACACTGCCTCTGGCTGCACTATTGTAACAATGTAAGCATTATCCTACATGTACACTGCCTCTGGCTACAATATGGTACCTATGTAAGCATTATCCTACATGTACACTGCCTCTGGCTGCAATATGGTACCTATGTAAGCATTATCCTACATGTGCACTGCCTCTGGCTGCAATATGGTAGCTATGTAAGCATTATCCTACATGTACACTGCCTCTGGCTGCACTATTGTAACAATGTAAGCATTATCCTACATGTACACTGCCTCTGGCTGCAATATGGTACCTATGTAAGCATTATCCTACATGTACACTGCCTCTGGCTGCAATATTGTAACAATGTAAGCATTATCCTACATGTACACTGCCTCTGGCTGCAATATGGTAGCTATGTAAGCATTATCCTACATGTACACTGCCTCTGGCTGCACTATTGTAACAATGTAAGCATTATCCTACATGTACTCTGGCTGCAATATGATAACAATGTAAGCATTATCCTACATGTACACTGCCTCTGGCTGCACTATTGTAACAATGTAAGCATTATCCTACATGTACACTGCCTCTGGCTGCACTATTGTAACAATGTAAGCATTATCCTACATGTGCACTGCCTCTGGCTGCAATATGGTACCTATGTAAGCATTATCCTACATGTACACTGCCTCTGGCTGCAATATTGTACCTGTGTAAGCATTATCCTACATGTACACTGCCTCTGGCTGCAATATGGTACCTATGTAAGCATTATCCTACATGTACACTGCCTCTGGCTGCAATATTGTACCTGTGTAAGCATTATCCTACATGTACACTGCCTCTGGCTGCAATATTGTAACAATGTAAGCATTATCCTACATGTACACTGCCTCTGGCTGCAATATGGTACCTATGTAAGCATTATCCTACATGTACACTGCCTCTGGCTGCAATATGGTATCTTTGTAAGCATTATCCTACATGTACACTGCCTCTGGCTGCAATATGGTAACAATGTAAGCATTATCCTACATGTACGCTGCCTCTGGCTGCAATATGGTACCTATGTAAGCATTATCCTACATGTACAGTGCTTCTGGCTGCAATATGGTACTTATGTAAGCATTATCCTACATGTACACTGCCTCTGGCTGCAATATGGTACCTATGTAAGCATTATCCTACATGTACACTGCCTCTGGTTGCAATATGGTACCTATGTTAGCATTATCCTACATGTGCACTGCCTCTGGCTTCAATATGGTAACAATGTAAGCATTATCCTACATGTACACTGCCTCTGGCTGCAATATGGTACCTGTGTAAGCATTATCCTACATGTACACTGCCTCTGGCTGCAATATGGTACCTATATAAGCATTATCCTACATGTACACGGCCTCTGGCTGCAATATGGTACCTATGTAAGCATTATCCTACATGTACACTGCCTCTGGCTGCAATATGGTACCTATGTAAGCATTATCCTACATGTGCACTGCCTCTGGCTGCAATATGGTACCTATGTAAGCATTATCCTACATGTACACTGCCTCTGGCTGCAATATGGTACCTATGTAAGCATTATCCTACATGTACACGGCCTTTGGCTGCAATATGGTAATAATGTAAGCATTATCCTACATGTACACTGCCTCTGGCTGCAATATTGTAACAATGTAAGCATTATCCTACATGTACACTGCCTCTGGCTGCAATATGGTACCTATGTAAGCATTATCCTACATGTACACTGCCTCTGGCTGCAATATGGTAAATATGTAAGCATTATTCTACATGTGCACTGCCTCTGGCTGCAATATGGTAACAATGTAAGCATTATCCTACATGTACACTGCCTCTGGCTGCAATATTGTACCTGTGTAAGCATTATCCTACATGTACACTGCCTCTGGCTGCAATATGGTACCTATGTAAGCATTATCCTACATGTACACGGCCTCTGGCTGCAATATGGTACATATGTAAGCATTATCCTACATGTACACTGCCTATGGCTGCAATATGGTACCTATGTAAGCATTATCCTACATGTACACTGCCTCTGGCTGCAATATGGTAATAATGTAAGCATTATCCTACATGTACACTGCCTCTGGCTGCAATATTGTAACAATGTAAGCATTATCCTACATGTACACTGCCTCTGGCTGCAATATGGTACCTATGTAAGCATTATCCTACATGTACACTGCCTCTGGCTGCAATATGGTACCTATGTAAGCATTATCCTACATGTACACTGCCTCTGGCTGCAATATGGTAACAATGTAAGCATTATCCTACATGTACACTGCCTCTGACTGCAATATGGTACCTGTGTAAGCATTATTCTACATGTACACTGCATCTGGTGGCTGCAATAAGGTACCTATGTAAGCATTATCCTACATGTACAGTGCCTCTGGCTGCAATATGGTACTTATGTAAGCATTATCCTACATGTACACTGCCTCTGGCTGCAATATGGTACCTATGTAAGCATTATCCTACATGTACACTGCCTCTGGTTGCAATATGGTACCTATGTAAGCATTATCCTACATGTGCACTGCCTCTGGCTTCAATATGGTAACAATGTAAGCATTATCCTACATGTACACTGCCTCTGGCTGCAATATGGTACCTGTGTAAGCATTATCCTACATGTACACTGCCTCTGGCTGCAATATGGTACCTATGTAAGCATTATCCTACATGTACACGGCCTCTGGCTGCAATATGGTACCTATGTAAGCATTATCCTACATGTACACTGCCTCTGGCTGCAATATGGTACCTATGTAAGCATTATCCTACATGTGCACTGCCTCTGGCTGCAATATGGTTATAATGTAAGCATTATCCTACATGTACACTGCCTCTGGCTGCAATATTGTAACAATGTAAGCATTATCCTACATGTACACTGCCTTTGGCTGCAATATGGTACCTATGTAAGCATTATCCTACATGTACACTGCCTCTGGCTGCAATATGGTACCTATGTAAGCATTATCCTACATGTACACTGCCTCTGGCTGTAATATGGTACCTATGTAAGCATTATCCTACATGTACACTGCCTCTGGCTGCAATATTGTACCTATGTAAGCATTATCCTACATGTACACTGCCTCTGGCTGCAATATGGTACCTATGTAAGCATTATCCTACATGTACACTGCCTCTGGTTGCAATATGGTACCTATGTAAGCATTATCCTACATGTGCACTGCCTCTGGCTTCAATATGGTAACAATGTAAGCATTATCCTACATGTACACTGCCTCTGGCTGCAATATGGTACCTGTGTAAGCATTATCCTACATGTACACTGCCTCTGGCTGCAATATGGTACCTATGTAAGCATTATCCTACATGTACACGGCCTCTGGCTGCAATATGGTACCTATGTAAGCATTATCCTACATGTACACTGCCTCTGGCTGCAATATGGTACCTATGTAAGCATTATCCTACATGTGCACTGCCTCTGGCTGCAATATGGTTATAATGTAAGCATTATCCTACATGTACACTGCCTCTGGCTGCAATATTGTAACAATGTAAGCATTATCCTACATGTACACTGCCTTTGGCTGCAATATGGTACCTATGTAAGCATTATCCTACATGTACACTGCCTCTGGCTGCAATATGGTACCTATGTAAGCATTATCCTACATGTACACTGCCTCTGGTTGCAATATTGTACCTATGTAAGCATTATCCTACATGTACACTGCCTATGGCTGCAATATGGTACCTATGTAAGCATTATCCTACATGTACACTGCCTCTGGTTGCAATATGGTACCTATGTAAGCATTATCCTACATGTACACTGCCTCTGGCTGCAACAGATAGCAGGTCCACATATAGACACGTTTTGTTATCCAGTTGGCAATATTTCGATCGTCTTTGCTGGAAAAAAGATACTAATTTCAGAATCGCCTTTTAACAACGATGGCCACTCGTGACAGTCTATAATTAATAGCTGATGTATCATTTAAATACAACAACGATGGTCACTCGTGAAAGTCTATAATTAATAGCTGATGTATCATTTAAATACAACAACGATGGTCACTCATGGCAGTCTATAATTAATAGCTGATGTATCATTTAAATACAACAACGATGGTCACTCGTGAAAGTCTATAATTAATAGCTGATATATCATTTAAATACAACAATGATGGTCACTCGTGGCAGTCTATAATTAATAGCTGATGTATCATTTAAATACAACAACGATGGCCACTCGTGAAAGTCTATAATTAATAGCTGATGTATCATTTAAATACAACAATGATGGTCACTCGTGAAAGTCTATAATTAATAGCTGATGTATCATTTAAATACAACAACGATGGTCACTCGTGAAAGTCTATAATTAATAGCTGATGTATCATTTAAATACAACAACGATGGTCACTCGTGAAAGTCTATAATTAATGGCTGCTGTATCATGTAGTTTTTTAAGTGTTTTAATAGTGCGTATTGGGGGTGTGGTATGTATTGCACTGATTGGGTAGCATGAGTCAGCTTGCACGGTGGTCTTCCCTATGCATGGCTCATATGAAATGCACTGGTTAGTTGTGTATGTTGGATGTGGTGTTAGTATAAATGCTTCGTTGAATGGTTATGGACATCCAGCGAGGAATGGTTATGGACGTCCAGCCAGGAATTGTTATGGACGTCAAGCTAGGAATTGTTATGGACGTCCAGCCATTAAGATTCTTATATACTGTAGGCAAACACAATATTAAATTATTACAACAAAACTACGAGATATAACACAAATGCGAAGCAGATACTAAATTAAGTTTGAAATATATGTATTAATTAAATAGCATACTAATATTGGAATCAAAATTTGATTTGCAAATTAATTCCACGTCCACGTGTCAACATTTGGAAAAGCAATTGTATTATTATGTTTGTGTTTGTAAATTGTTGTACCTCATGGGTCATATTGACCTATTGGATATGAAATAAAGTTGATCATGTATATTATTTATTTAAATGTGATACATATAGTATTAGTCGCCGATCAGTACCGACCAGAAAGCCGGCAACTATATTTGATTCACTGTAGCAACAAACATACAGTAGGAGCATCGTCATCACGTGGAAGTCGTGATAGCGCGTTCGCTTCAGGTGCAAAAGGTCCGGAGTTCTAGCCCCGTTTGTTTCGCAATCGAGCTAAAATAAATTTGTATAAACTAAGCTAAACTAAACATCATTAAAATGAGCAAATGTCAAAACACGTTTTGAAAATATAAACGAGGCATTTACATTACAATTCAGTATAAAGAAAGAATACATTTAAAGTGAATGTCATTGGCTGCTTAGATTAAAAATGTGTGATGCACGTGAAAAACAGATATAATGTTATATTATGATAACCTAATACAAGATGAGCCCTAGGACAAGGCATTACAAACAGAAAGTAATGAATTGATCAGAATTGCGATTAAATGGAAACTTTGATCACGTACACAATGAAGCATTAAACTATGTGTTTCTGTCTACGCTAATGGTGTATGTTTCTTGATACAGTTCTCTGTTTTACTTTTAAAATAAATATGTTTCTTGAAATACTGTGACATGTACTGGGTATATTTACTTGCTTCTTATTTTCATAATAAACATTCTATATAAATAATCTTAACGTATACATATTGTGAATCTATGTTCATAATAAACATTCTATATAAATAATCTTAACGTAAACATATTGTGAATCTATGTTCATAATAAACATTCTATATAAATAATTTTAACGTACACATATTGTGAATCTATGTTCATAATAAACATTCAATGTAAATAATCTTAACGTAAGCATATTGTGAATCTATGTTCATAATAAACATTCTATATAAATACTCTTTAACGTAAACATATTGGGAATCTATGTTCATAATAAACTTCTATATAACTAATCTTAACGTATACATATTGTGAATCTGTGTTCATAATAAACATTCTATATAAATAATCTTAACGTAAACATATTGTGAATCTATGTTCATAATAAACATTCTATATAAATAATCTTAACGTATACATATTGTGAATCTGTGTTCATAATAAACAGGACAACCATTTACTTGTAAAGTTTGTGGACAACCGTGTACTTGTATAGTTTGTGGACAACCGTTTACTTGTATAGTTTGTGGACAACCGTGTACTTGTATAGTTTGTGGACAACCATTTACTTGTATAGTTTGTGGACATCCGTGTACTTGTATAGTTTGTGGACAACTGTGTACTTGTATAGTTTGTGGACAACCATTTACTTGTATAGTTTGTGGACAACTGTGTACTTGTATAGTTTGTGGACAACCATTTACTTGTATAGTTTGTGGACATCCGTGTACTTGTATAGTTTGTGGACAACCATTTACTTGTATAGTTTGTGGACAACCATTTACTTGTATAGTTTGTGGACAACCATTTACTTGTATAGTTTGTGGACAACCATTTACTTGTATAGTTTGTGGACAACCGTTTACTTGTATAGTTTGTGGACAACCATTTACTTGTATAGTTTGTGGACAACCATTTACTTAGATAGTTTGTGGACAACCATTTACTTGTATAGTTTGTGGACAACCGTTTACTTGTATAGTTTGTGGACAACCGTGTACTTGTATAGTTTGTGGACAACCATTTACTTGTATAGTTCGTGGACAACCGTTTACTTGTATAGTTTGTGGACAACCATTTACTTGTATAGTTTGTGGACAACCATTTACTTGTATAGTTTGTGGACAACCATTTACTTGTATAGTTTGTGGATACAACCGTTTACTTGTATAGTTTGTGGATACAACCGTGTACTTGTATAGTTTGTGGACAACCGTTTACTTGTATTGTGTGTGGACAACAGTGTACTTGTATAGTTTGTTGGCAACCTTTCACTTCTATAGTTTGTGGAAAACTACAAATATGAAAATCGTAGGCTACATGGATACATTAACACCTGTGTTCTCTTATTTTTTAGTGACACAACAAGACGAAAAATCGAATATAAGTAAGTAGCTATATATATATATACATTCACTGATTATATATACAGGGTGTGATTCTATAGATACAGGGTGTGATTATATATGTACAGTGTGATTCTATAATTACAGGGAGTGATTCTATATATACAGTGTGTGAGTCCATATATACAGTGTGTGAGGCCATATATACAGTGTGTGAGTCCATATATACAGTGTGTGAGTCCATATATACAGTGTGTGAGTCCATATATACAGTGTGTGAGTCAATATATGCAGTGTGTGAGTCCATATATACAGTGTGTGAGTCCATATATACAGGGAGTAATTCCATATATACAGTGTGTGAGGCCATATATACAGTGTGTGAGTCCATATATACAGTGTGTGAGTCCATATATACAGTGTGTGAGTCCATATATACAGTGTGTGAGTCCATATATACAGTGTGTGAGTCCATATATACAGTGTGTGAGTCCATATATACAGTGTGTGAGTCCATATATACAGTGTGTGAGTCCATATATACAGTGTGTGAGTCTATATATACAGTGTGTGAGGCCATATATACAGTGTGTGAGTCCATATATACAGTGTGTGAGTTCATATATACAGTGTGTGTGAGGCCATATATACAGTGTGTGAGTCTATATATACAGTGTGTGAGGCCATATATACAGTGTGTGAGTCCATATATACAGTGTGTGAGTCTATATATACAGTGTGTGAGGCCATACATACAGTATGTGAGTCCATATATACAGTGTGTGAGTCCATATATACAGTGTGTGTGTCCATATATACAGTGTGTGAGTCCATATATACAGTGTGTGAGGCCATATATACAGTGTGTGTGTCCATATATACAGGGTGTGAAGACATATACATGCAGGGTGTGATTCTATATATACATTGTGTGAAGACATATGCATGCAGGGTGTGATTCTATATATACAGTGTGTGAAGACATATGCATGCAGGGTGTGATTCTATATATACAGTGTGTGAAGACATATGCATGCAGATGTGATTCTATATATACAGTGTGTGAAGACATATGCATGCAGGGTGTGATTCTATATATACAGTGTGTGAAGACATATACATGCAGAGTGTGATTCTATATATACAGTGTGTGAAGACATATACATGCAGGGTGTGATTCTATATATACAGTGTGTGAAGACATATACATGCAGGGTGTGATTCTATATATACAGTGTGTGAAGACATATACATGCAGTGTGTGATTCTATATATACAGGGTGTGAAGACATATACATGCAGGGTGTGATTCTATATATACAGTGTGTGAAGACATATACATGCAGGGTGTGATTCTATATATACAGTGTGTGAAGACATATACATGCAGGGTGTGATTCTATATATACAGTGTGTGAAGACATATACATGCAGGGTGTGATTCTATATATACAGTGTGTGAAGACATATACATGCAGGGTGTGATTCTATATATACAGTGTGTGAAGACATATACATGCAGGGTGTGATTCTATATATACAGTGTGTGAAGACATATACATGCAGGGTGTGATTCTATATATACAGTGTGTGAAGACATATACATGCAGGGTGTGATTCTATATATACAGTGTGTGAAGACATATACATGCAGGGTGTGATTCTATATATACAGTGTGTGAAGACATATACATGCAGGGTGTGATTCTATATATACAGTGTGTGAAGACATATACATGCAGGGTGTGATTCTATATATACAGTGTGTGAAGACATATACATGCAGGGTGTGATTCTATATATACAGTGTGTGAAGACATATACATGCAGGGTGTGATTCTATATATACAGTGTGTGAAGACATATACATGCAGGGTGTGATTCTATATATACAGTGTGTGAAGACATATACATGCAGGGTGTGATTCTATATATACAGTGTGTGAAGACATATACATGCAGGGTGTGATTCTATATATACAGTGTGTGAAGACATATACATGCAGATTGTGATTCTATATATACAGTGTGTGAAGCCATATACATGCAGGGTGTGATTCTATATATACAGTGTGTGAAGACATATACATGCAGGGTGTGATTCTATATATACAGTGTGTGAAGACATATACATGCAGGGTGTGATTCTATATATACAGTGTTTGAAGACATATACTTGCAGGGTGTGATTATATATATACAGTGTGTGAAGACATATACATGCAGGGTGTGATTCTATATATACAGTGTGTGAAGACATATACATGCAGATTGTGATTCTATATATACAGTGTGTGAAGCCATATACATGCAGGGTGTGATTCTATATATACAGTGTGTGAAGACATATACATGGAGGGTGTGATTCTATATATACAGTGTGTGAAGACATATACATGCAGGGTGTGATTCTATATTAGTGTGTGAAGACATATGCATGCAGGGTGTGATTCTAATATACAGTGTGTGAAGACATATACATGCAGGGTGTGATTCTATATATACAGTGTGTGAAGACATATACATGCAGGGTGTGATTCTATATATACAGTGTGTGAAGACATATACATGCAGGGTGTGATTCTATATATACAGTGTGTGAAGACATATACATGCAGGGTGTGATTCTATATATACAGTGTGTGAAGACATATACATGCAGGGTGTGATTCTATATATACAGTGTGTGAAGACATATACATGCAGGGTGTGATTCTATATATACAGTGTGTGAAGACATATACATGCAGGGTGTGATTCTATATATACAGTGTGTGAAGACATATACATGCAGGGTGTGATTCTATATATACAGTGTGTGAAGACATATACATGCAGGGTGTGATTCTATATATACAGTGTGTGAAGACATATACATGCAGGGTGTGATTCTATATATACAGTGTGTGAAGACATATACATGCAGGGTGTGATTCTATATATACAGGGTGTAAAGACATATACATGCAGAATGTGATTCTATATATACAGTGTGTGCAGACATATACATGCAGGGTGTGATTCTATATATACAGTGTGTGAAGACATATACATGCAGGGTGTGATTCTATATATATACAGGGTGTGAAGACATATACATGCAGGGTGTGATTCTATTTATACAGTGTGTGATTCTATATATACCGGATGTGATTCTATATATACAGGGTGTGATGATATATACAGGGTATGAAGACATATATACAGGGTTTGATTCTATATATATACTGAGTCAAAAAAGAAATGATACCTGGTGTTTATGTGTCTATAATTTCAACATTTATTAAGAAAATTCTTTGAAAATTCATAAGATGATAGTCCAACATGTTTGAAAGAGGAGCACATAAAGCATAATGAGCCTCCGAAACTGTCTGCTGCGTGATGACGTAATTCGTCGGACAGGGGTCTAAAGGAGTTTTCACACAGACGTCAATACCGAGTATGGGCACCATTTGCGTCTCTCACTGCAATGCACCGCCGTCGCATCGAATGGAAGAGTGTCTGAATCTCTTGCTGGTCAATATTTGTCCACTCCTGACGCAAAACATCCCTCAGTTGGTTTAACGTTACCGGCTGACGTCGTCTGACGCGGCGGTCTAACGTATCCCACAAATGTTCTATGGGTGACAAGTCTGGTGACAAAGCAGGCCACGGCAGGGTTTCAATATTGTTCTGCTCCAATAATGTGGTGGAAATCCGAGCAGTATGACATCTGGCGTTGTCCTGTTGGAACAGTGTGACGTTTCTGTTGGCGTTAAAGAACGGCACAACAACTGGCGCAAGGATCTCATCACAGTACCGCTGGGCGTTTAGGTTCCCGTCCACCACTAACAGTTCAGTGCGACTGCCGAAGGTGATACCGCCCCACGCCATAACGCTTCCGCCCCCGAACATATCGACCTGACGTACACATGCGTCGGCGTAACGTTCACCGCGTCTGCGATATACCCGCTCTCGGCCATCCGCTCGACGCAAACAGAACCGCGATTCATCGCTAAACATCACCGAATTCCACTGAAACCGAGTCCAGCGAGCACGTTCCGTCGTCCATTCCCGCCGTACGTCACGGTGACGTCGTGTCAGGATGAGTCCAACGTATGGCCGATAGGCACGAATGCCACGTTCACCGAGCCGGTTCCTGACTGTTTGTGCACTGATGCGATTGTTGGTCATCCCAGGAGTAACGGCAGCTGTGTGCGTAGCAGGTAGGAACCGGTCACGTAAATGTGACGTCCGAATGTGACGGTCCTGTTCACGTGTCGTCACACGTGGTCGACCAGATCTTGGACGGTCGTCCACCGATCCATGTGTTCGATAACGTCGAAGTAGACGTGTTATCGTGATCCTCGTAACCCCGAGTCGATTTGCGACGTCACGCTGACGTAAACCGCCGTCATTCATGCCAATGGCACGCATTCTCTGATTGCGGTTTCGCCTAGGCATTTTGTTAGAGGTAACAATGGGTATGTAAGGTGTTTTTCCTCGATGATAATGCTATACCAGTACAATAAACCGGTTTTCCGATTTGTACATGTGCAGGAAGTTGTCTTTGTTGAGGAGCACGTGCAAATCGGAAATTCGGCGTTCCAGGATTATCGGGTGTTTATTTACCTGTGTTTATGGTTGGCTGACGTTGCAATAAGATACCCGGTACTGATACGTAATAATATATTAAACCTTTCTATGGTTTTATCCGTTTTACGTCATTTTTAGTTTGGTATCGTTTCTTTTTTGACTCAGTATATATATATATATACAGTGAGTGAGGCCGTATATACAATGCAACACAGAGGCCACTCGTGGTCTTCCTCAACGAATAAATACTGGATAATCGCCGTATGACCTAAGCTGTTGGTCCGACTTTATACGCCATAAATATGTTCGCTCCAATGTTGTTTTTGTTCTCAACATACAGATATATTATATTTGATACAAAGGCATTATGTTATGATAAAAGAGAGGTTGAGAGTTAACACGTGAACACACATGCGCACTCCCACAATCATGTATGGGATACCAAACTCGCCATTATTAAAATTATGATTGAGATTTGTATACATTTATTACAGAACAGTTCTGACATATTGAGGAGAATGGTTAACCTGGGAACATGCGTTGATATGTGTTGCCTTGTCCGTCATACATGTATATACATATGTAGTTAACACCCAAACCGTTCATTGAGCCTTGTTGAGTTTCTGATCATATCAATGTCATTTTGTCAGAAGTTAAGTGAAAAGTCGACATACTGGAACCCAGGCTAGATAATAGTTACCGACGGCAGTACATATTATACCGCATTTCAAAGCTCTTAAAAATATACATAGATTTAGCTAAAGAACAGACTGTGTTATATAATTCGTTTATGTGTTTCTAGCATACGACGTTTATCGTCACATGATTTGATCAATCTTACAGTTGCCCTACTAGCGGTCGTGGTTCCAGTGGTACTACTTGTTGTCATAGCAATATCAGCTGTCATATTCTGGTTGTTAAGAGACGCCATACGTAACAAATGCTTCCCACAAAAGGTATACACAGTGTGATCCTATCATGTATGCACAGTGTGATCCTAACTTGTATGCACAGTGTGATCCTATCATGTATGCACAGTGTGAATCTAGCATATATGCACAGTGTGATCCTATCATGTATGCACAGTGTGATCCTATCATGTATGCACAGTGTGATCCTATCATGTATGCACAGTATGACACTAACATGTATGCACAGTATGACACTAACATGTATGCACAGTGCGATCCTAACATGTATGCACAGTGTGATCCTATCATGTATGCACAGTGTGATCCTATCATGTATGCACAGTGTGATCCTATCATGTATGCACAGTGTGATCCTATCATGTATGCACAGTGTGATCCTATCATGCATGCACAGTGTGATCCTATCATGTATGCACATTGTGATCCTATCATGTATGCACAGTGTGATCCTATCATGCATGCACAGTGTGATCCTATCATGTATGCACAGTGTGATCCAATCCTGTATGCACAGTGTGATCCTATCATGTATGCACAGTGTGATCCTAGCTTGTATGCACAGTGTGATCCTATCATGCATGCACAGTGTGATCCTATCATGTATGCACAGTGTGATCCTATCATGTATGCACAGTGTGATCCTATCATGCATGCACAGTGTGATCCTAGCTTGTATGCACAGTGTGATCCTATCATGCATGCACAGTGTGATCCTATCATGTATGCACAGTGTGATCCTATCATGTATGCACAGTGTGATCCTATCATGTATGCACAGTGTGATCCTAGCTTGTATGCACAGTGTGATCATATCCTGTATGCACAGTGTGATCCTATCATGTATGCACAGTGTGATCCTAACATGTATGCACAGTGTGATCCTATCATGTATGCACAGTGTGATCCTATCATGTATGCACAGTGTGATCCTATCATGTATGCACAGTGCGATCCTAACATGTATGCACAGTGTGATCCTAGCTTGTATGCACAGTGTGATCCTATCATGTATGCACAGTGTGATCCTATCATGTATGCACAGTGTGATCCTATCATGTATGCACAGTGTGATCCTAGCTTGTATGCACAGTGTGATCCTAACATGTATGCACAGTGTGATCCTATCAAATGTGATCCTATCATGTATGCACAGTGTGACACTATCTTGCATGCACATTATGATCCTAACTTGTATGCACAGTGTGATCCTAACATGTATGCACAGTGTGATCCTAGCTTGTATGCACAGTGTGATCCTATCATGTATGCACAGTGTGAATCTAGCATATATGCACAGTGTGATCCTAACATGCATGCACAGTGTGATCCTATCAAATGTGATCCTATCATGTATGCACAGTGTGACACTATCTTGCATGCACAGTGTGATCCTAACATGTATGTACAGTGTGATCCTAACATGTATGCACAGTGTGATCCTATCATGCATGCACAGTGTGATCCTAGCTTGTATGCACAGTGTTATCCTATCATGCATGCACAGTGTGATCCTATCATGTATGCACAGTGTGATCCTATCATGTATGCACAGTGTTATCCTATCATGCATGCACAGTGTGATCCTAACATGTATGCACAGTGTGATCCTATCATGCATGCACAGTGTGATCCTAACATGTATGCACAGTGTGATCCTATCATGTATGCACAGTGTGATCCTATCATGTATGCACAGTGTGATCCTATCATGCATGCACAGTGTGATCCTATCATGTATGCACAGTGTGATCCTAACATGTATGCACAGTGTGATCCTATCATGTATGCACAGTGTGATCCTATCATGTATGCACAGTGTGATCCTATCATGTATGTACAGTACGATCCTATCATGTATGCACAGTGTGACACTATCATGTATGCACAGTGTGATCCTAACATGTGTGCACAGTATGATCCTATCATGTATGCACAGTGTGACACTAACATGTGACAATAACATGTGTGCACAGTATGATCCTAACATGCATGCACAGTTTGACAATAACATGTATGTACATTATGATCCTATCATGTATGCACAGTGTGACACTAACATGTGACAATAACATGTGTGCACAGTGTGATCCTAACGTGACATCTGTCACACACAAAAACATTTACACTTAAAACTAAGAAGACAATTATATACTAATAAGTGCTTAGTAAAAGATTCAGAAATTACACCAGTTCATAACTAACCCCGTACCAACTCGCTCTGTTGCTATTCTAGAGGACATAGAAAACGCACACCTACATTATATTATTATTATTACTACATGAAAACGAAATACGAAGGATTCCATCAAATATATCACATCTTTATTACAAAACACCAACTGAGCAACTAAAAATATTCCAAAATGTTTAAAACTATGTATTTATATAGTTATTGTTTTTCATGTAAAAACAGACTTATCCGAAGTGTGCGTTATCTATGTCATGTAGTATATATTTGATGATGTCAGTGACAAGTGTCGAAACTGGAGGAGAATGACGATGGTGATAAAATTGACACGAAATTTGATGATGATGATGAGGAGGAGGAGAAGGAGGGAGGAGAAGGAGGGAGGAGAAGGAGGGAGGAGGAGAAGTAGGAGAAGGAGGGAGGAGAAGGAGGAGGAGGACAGTGAAGATGAGTAAGATGGGATTCAGCCAATGATGCTGACGATATCTCTACATTCTGGGAAATATCTATCAACCAGGAAATTAGAATCATGCAAGACACAATTGACGGGACAGACATTGATCTAGCACAGGAAAACACAACAGCCAGTGCATGTAATGATTTATGAGAACAAAGCATGTGCAATGCTGGAGCTAAATTACAACAGGCGTTATATCCGAATGTTGGACATACGTGTACTTAGGACAGAACTGCTTATAAAAGGAGAGCATGGATACGACCAGAAAGTTCAGAGAAGCTAACGTGAAAAATCCTTGAAGAAATATTCTGTATTCTGTGAAAAGTGACGTTTATCAGAAATTGGGTGACTATTTATCCCCTGTTAATTCCAATGTACAGTTTACACTTATAGTCCTACCATTTGATTTGTATATATGTTGAGGGCCTCGTGGTAGATTCACTTTTGTTAAATGAGTTCTCTTTTAAAATAAATTCTTTATTATTATTATGTTAGTACATACACGGTGCTAGTAAACTGTGTTTTATTGTAAGTATTCACTATCGCTATCTACAATAAATGAGAGAAATGTCAAATGATCTCGTCATCACCCCTAACAACTCGTATTGCTTCTAACCCGACACCTATCTATAGATGATATTGTAATAACACTTATGCCATCAATGAGACTAGTCAGGAAACTGTGCCCTACATTAATGATGCATGCTGTATTAATTCCATTCTCATTCAATGTAATACCCATGTCATTTCTGTCTCCTTCAACGGGTTTTATTGCTATGCGAGGTTGGCATGACATTGTTCACGTATTAATATCAAACATTTCATTTGGTACAAGCCAGTTGCTGTCACAATGTTATTTTTATACATGTATGATAAACATGGATCATTCATGGACAGTCTGTCCGTTTTTTGGCAGATCGAATGTCGCAATCGTCCGTTTTTTGGCAGATCGAATGTCGCAATCGAACTGATGTATGTAAAACAAACTTTGTATAAGCTTATTACAGTACTTGTGAACCTATCACAAATAAAGTTATGTACAATTTGTTATATTCTGTAAGCCAAGCTTACACCAGCATTTAATTATAAACGGCGTATTAATGTTAGCATAACTCTGCTGTTTGAACATTGGTCACATTACTTATTTGTTAAAGCGACATTACATCCCAAAAAGCAAATAAAATACACTTGTTCACGTATAAATGCATTGCTACTACTAATTCTTCCGAATACATTCGAACACTAACATTGAATCAATAAACAGTGTTGTTTTGTGGATTGAAAGTACTATACCCCAACGATAACGTGATTCCCGCGAAAAAGATAGCACGGGCTAATATTATTATAACGGGTAACAAGAAGTTTATTATCATTTATGTATGCATTACTTGGCACACATGATTATTTATTACACCCTACGTATTGATTTGGGTTATTCGAAACCTATTTATAGTAATGCTTGTAAATAACACGTTATCGTTGGGTCACTTTTTTTGTATATGATTTCATATAACGGTCATCCATGCTCCTGTATTGACGTTTGTTTGTCATGGGAGTCAATACTAAACGCGAGATAATGTCGCTTAGAGATAATTTGACTAAGAATAGTCTACAACTATATAGGCACAAATGTGAGATATAACGGTAAAGCTGTACCATAAATCGTGTTAATCAAGATACACTAGTTGTATTACGCATGTATGTTTACATTAGTTTGGTATGTCAACAAACCGCGTATACGACGTTTGTTTATTAGTTGAAATACTCTGTATTTGAAGCAACTATTTGGAAAACAATTATACCATGTAGTAGGAAAATACTTCTGTAGAAATTTGTGTTTTCACGTTTATTTATCGTCGCTACCGGTTGCCCATATGAGCGACGCTTCCGGAAGAGATTAGTAATTTTAGATTTTTGGATGATAGTGCAATGATACAGATATAGACCCATTCCAGAGTCTCCTCTGGTTCTTTTACGTGCACGGTGTACAGCACCGACACGAGAGCTCGGTTTAACGTCCCATCTGAAAGACTGTTAATTTTATTAGGGTCAGGCGGTGGATCGAACCTGCGATCCCTGGATTACCAGTCCACTATCCGTCTGTAAAAAGTGTTTTCACTGATGTAGTGTCGCTTTAATAAGTGTATGGGATAATGGTGATTGTGCATGCGCCATGTCTAACTGTCTATATATTAATATTCGTATAGTGTGGTTCAATTTGATAAACTTGTACACATTGTGTCTGCTAGCAAGTACGCTTGAGAGAGCGTTGCACGTATGACTTTGAGTTAAAGGGCAGCATACAAGAACACGGGCGAGTTATACTTTGAAATACAATGATACTGTATACATTTCAGGAACCAGTACTGGCTGGTATGTCTCCAATGAATGTCAAGTTTCCTGGTAGGGGTGTTCCGAACGATGTGGGATATCCTCAGGCTATGCCACCCCCGTGGTCAAAAACTGGATGGAACCCGATGAACGAAAAATTCCATGGAAATATACCGAAACATACCGACAAGGCCACGACGTTACACCCAGTGCATCCGATATCCGCCACTCCATTGGATATGACACATTCCGGTAGATTGCCGAATGGGACAAAACTACTACCACCACTTCCTGCCCGCATGACAATAGCTGACTATATGTACAAAGAACAGATGGATGCAGATACAAACCACCATACAGTAAGTTTGGTTTCAAAATTAATGGAAATACAGTTGGAAGAAAGCAGAATATCAAGGTGTGGCTTCAAGTATGACATGATTATCTCCTTTTCATGTATCATAGGGTTATCTCCCTCCATGGATCACAGGCTTATATTTCTTCGTGTACCACAGGGTTATCCCCCTTCATGTATCACATGGTTATCTCCCTTCATGTATCACAGGGTTATCTCCCTTCATGTATCACAGGGTGCTCTGCCTTCATGTATCACAGGGTTATCTCCATTCATGTATCAGGGTTATCTTCCTTCATGTATCACAGGGATATCTCCCTTCATGTATCACATGGTGCTCTGCCTTCATGTATCACAGGGTTATCTCCATTCATGTATCAGGGTTATCTTCCTTCATGTATCACAGGGATATCTCCCTTCATGTATCACAGGGTGCTCTGACTTCATGTATCACAGGGTTATATCCCTTCATGTATCACAGGGTTATATCTCTTCATGTATCACAGGGTTATCTCCTTTCATGTATCACAGGGTTATCTCCCTTCATGTATCACAGGGTTATCTCCCTTCATTTATCACAGGGTTATCTCCATTCATGTATCACAGGGTTATCTTCCTTCATGTATCACAGGGTTATCTCCCTTCATGTATCACAGGGTTATCTCCTTTCATGTATCACAGGGTTATCTCCCTTCATGTATCACAGGGTTATCTCCCTTCATGTATCAAAGGGTTATCTACATATATGTATCACAGGGTTATCTCCCTTCATGTATCACAGGGTTATCTCCCTTCATGTATCACAGGGTTATCTCCATTCATGTATCACAGGGTTATCTCCATTCATGTATCACAGGGTTATCTCCTTTCATGTATCACAGGGTTATCTCATTTCATGTATCACAGGGTTATCTCCCTTCATGTATCAAAAGGTTATCTACATACATGTATCACAGGGTTATCTCCCTTCATGTATCAAAGGGTTATCTTCCTTCATGTATCACAGGGTTATCTCCATTCATGTATCACAGGGTTATCTCCATTCATGTATCACAGGGTTATCTCCTTTCATGTATCACAGGGTTATTTCCTTTCATGTATCACAGGGTTATCTCCCTGCATGTATCACAGGGTTATCTCCATTCATGTATCACAGGGTTATCTCCTTTCATGTATCACAGGGTTATCTCCTTTCATGTATCACAGGGTTATCTCCCTTCATGTATCACAGGGTTATCTCCCTTCATGTATCAAAGGGTTATCTCCCTTCATGTATCAAAGGGTTATCTACATACATGTATCACAGGGTTATCTCCCTTCATGTATCACAGGGTTATCTTCCTTCATGTATCACAGGGTTATCTGCCTTCATGTATCACAGGGTTATCTCCCTTCATGTATCAGGGTTTTCGTCCTTCATGTATCAGGGTTATCTCCCTTCATATAACGCAGAGTTATCTCCCTTCATTTACAACAGGGTTATCTTCCTTCATGTATCAGGGTTATATTCCTTCATGTATCAGGGTTATCTCCCTTCATATAACACAGTGTTATTTCCCTTCATGTACAACAGGGTTATCTTCCTTCATGTATCACAGGGTTTTCTTCCTTCATGTATCAGGGTTATCTCCCTTCATATAACGCAGGGTTATCTCCCTTCATGTATCACAGGGTTATCTCTCTTAGTGTATAATATGGTTATATTCCTTCATGTATCAGGGTTATCTCCCTTCATATAGCACAGGGTTATCTCTCTTCGTGTATAATATGGTTATCTCCATCCATCCAATATGGGTAATCACTCTGACATAATAACAACAAACAGGGTAATCAAGCGACACTCTGACATAATAACACCAATAAGAGTAATCAAGCGACACTCTGACATAATAACACCAATAAGAGTAATCAAGCGACACTCCGACATAATAACACCAATAAGAGTAATCAAGCGACACTCTGACATAATAACACCAATAAGAGTAATCAAGCGACACTCTGACAGAATAACAACAATAAGAGTAATCAAGCGACACTCTGACAGAATAACAACAAACAGGGTAATCAAGCGACACTCTGACATAATAACACCAATAAGAGTAATCAAGCGACACTCTGACATAATAACACCAATAAGAGTAATCAAGCGACACTCTGACAGAATAACAACAAACAGGGTAATCAAGCGACACTCCGACATAATAACACCAATAAGAGTAATCAAGCGACACTCTGACATAATAACACCAATAAGAGTAATCAAGCGACACTCCGATATAATAACACCAATAAGAGTAATCAAGCGACACTCCGACATAATAACACCAATAAGAGTAATCAAGCGACACTCCGATATAATAACAACAATAAGAGTAATCAAGCGACACTCCGACATAATAACAACAATAAGAGTAATCAAGCGACACTCCGACATAATAACAACAATAAGAGTAATCAAGCGACACTCCGACATAATAACACCAATAAGAGTAATCAAGCGACACTCCGATATAATAACAACAATAAGAGTAATCAAGCGACACTCCGATATAATAACAACAATAAGAGTAATCAAGCGACACTCCGACATAATAACAACAATAAGAGTAATCAAGCGACACTCCGACATAATAACAACAATAAGAGTAATCAAGCGACACTCCGACATAATAACACCAATAAGAGTAATCAAGCGACACTCCGATATAATAACACCAATAAGAGTAATCAAGCGACACTCCGATATAATAACACCAATAAGAGTAATCAAGCGACACTCTGACATAATAACAACAATAAGAGTAATCAAGCGACACTCCGACATAATAACAACAATAAGAGTAATCAAGCGACACACCGACATAATAACAACAATAAGAGTAATCAAGCGACACTCCGACATAATAACACCAATAAGAGTAATTAAGCGACACTCCGACATAATAACACCAATAAGAGTAATTAAGCGACACTCCGACATAATAACACCAATAAGAGTAATTAAGCGACACTCCGACATAATAACACCAATAAGAGTAATTAAGCGACACTCCGACATAATAACACCAATAAGAGTAATTAAGCGACACTCCGACATAATAACAACAAACAGAGTAATCAAGCGACACTCTGACAGAATAACAACAAACAGGGTAATCAAGCGACACTCTGACATAATAACAACAAACAGGGTAATCAAGCGACACTCTGACATAATAACAACAAACAGGGTAATCAAGCGACACTCTGACATAATAACAACAAACAGGGTAATCAAGCGACACTCTGACATAATAACAACAATAAGAGTAATCAAGCGACCACCAGGATAATTAATGGCCATAGCAAAAACACTTCGATTCATAAATGTATTCAGTATAGATCATTGAAAAAATTCAATGAAGCTGAGTTCTTGCTTGAACTTTCCATCCAGCCTTGGTCACTTGTAGACATTTTTGGTGATCCGGACGACTCATCAGATGTATTCATTGATATGTTCGCTACTGTTCTCAACAATCACGCACCTATCAGAAATAGAAGAGTCAAAAGGACGTCACAACCAAACTGGATAAATTCAGATATTTTAGAAGCTATAAAACATAGAAATCATTTTCACAAGAAACAAATATCAGATAAGTTTAAAATATGGAGACAAAAAGTCAAATCACTTATATTTACCCCAAAGCATAATTACTACACCACACATATTAACTCGAATAAACACAATCCGAAACAATTATGGAGCAGCCTAAATGAATTATCAGGACTGAACAATAAATCTCAAACACAATACCTACATGATGAAAATGGATGTAAAATATTAAATGCTAACTATACGGCCAATATTTTTAATGAACATTTCTGTAATATTCATAGGCAGTTTCAGTCTGATAACCCACCACCGCCCTACTCTAACTGTGCACTTGAAACTACTAACAACACTAAATTGTCAAACATATCTAGATTTTCTATTCCCTTAGTATCTGTGCAGTTTGTTGAAAAACAACTTCTTTCACTTGATGTATCTAAATCAACGGGCTCTGATAATTTACATGCCAGATTCTTAAAGCTTTCTGCCAAAATCATTGCTCCAATTTTAACACAAATATTCAATTCTAGCATAAACTCCAACCAATTTCCCAAAGCATTTAAATTAGCCAAAGTTATACCCATTCACAAAAAAGGTGTCAAATCAGATAAAAATAATTACAGACCTATATCAATATTACCTGTTATGTCATTGATTCTTGAGCGCCATGTCAGCCTTCACTTGAAACAATTTCTCGAGGAACATAATTTATTATATAATCGACAGTCCGGATTCCGTGAAAATCATTCATGTCAAACTGCCCTTACACGCTTACTGGATGACTGGATATCAGCAATTGATAAGAATGAAGTAGTGGGTACAGTCTTTCTGGATCTTTCCAAAGCCTTTGATCTGGTTGATCATTCTATCTTAATACGTAAATTAGCTTATTATGGTCTTGCTGAATCATCACAAAATTGGTTTTCCTCGTACTTAGCTGACAGGTTCCAACAAACGAATGTTTCTGGTGCTCGTTCTGATGCTGGACCTGTTGTTTCTGGTGTTCCTCAGGGGTCTGTCTTAGGTCCCATTCTCTTTATAATTTACATCAATGACTTACCTATGACTCTTACCAGCACAGTTGCAGACATATTTGCTGACGATACAACTATATCTGCCTCCGATCAATCTCTTGACACTATTACTACTTCTTTATCTACTGATTTGATAAATGTTCAACAGTGGTGTTTAGACAATCGTATGATTCTCAATACTTCTAAGACCAAAATCATGTATATTTCCTCTAAATCAAAAGCTCATAGTATCAGTGAGTCTGCTCTTGAAGTGAAAGTGAACAACACCGTCATACATCCGAGTTCTGCTGAACGATTACTCGGAGTTATGATTGACAACACTCTATCCTGGGATAAGCATACTGACAATGTTATTAAAAATTGTAACTCTTATTTATATTTATTGTCTCGTATAAAAAGGTATCTCTCTATTCCCAATCGCAACCTCTTCTACAATGCTTACATATTGCCTCACTTAGACTTTTGTTGTGTGATTTGGGGTAACTGCAACTCATCTTTAGAAGATAAAATAGTTCGTTTACAAAAGAGAGCAGCTAGACTAATTCTAGATCAGGACTTTGACACTCCATCGCAATTATTATTCTCCCAACTAAAATGGATGACCTTTCCAGAACGAGTCATATATCAGAAGGCTATACAAATGTATAAAACATTACATGGAGCTGCTCCAGACTATTTAAAATCGTCCTTCACTTTTACTTCTGATATACATCCTAGAATTCTTAGATCAACCTCTGAATATCAATTATACACACCAAGACCAAATTGTGAATTATTTCGTAATACATTTGAATTTTCAGGATCATCTATTTGGAATTCATTGCCTCACTCAGTTCAAAATGCTCCAACTATCCAACAGTTCAAAAGTCTCTACTTAAGGTGGAACTATAACAATTCAAACTAATCGCTTACTTCTACTGTTAATATAAACGTGTATTGCCATTGCTATATTTATTAGAATCGGTAAATTGCTGTCCTTAAGTTGATTTCATACATATTTTGAAGATACCACTACAAGTCAAATATGCACATTGTTAGATAGATCTAGTATCATTAATTGTCTCATTCCCATTTTCTACTCTGCTAGCCAATTCCATATATCATCATATTCCATTACATATTAAATATAGTTTCTCTATTTTTCAGCTTTTACATTACTATATTATTCCAATGTGCAGTTCTCACTTATAGTGCTATCTTTTGATTGCATTTGATTGTATATATGTTGAGGGCCTCATGGTAGATTAACTTTTGTTAAATGAGTACTCTCGTTAAATAAAGTCTTTATTATTATTATTATTATTATTATTATACACTCTTACATAATAACTTTTTATAATTATTTCTTGATTAAATATGTATTGAAAGTTACAATGCCACCTATATGATCGTAATGAAGCTATTGAATCGAATAGAGGCACATTTTCTACTGATTACCTTCTTATTCCAGTTTAAGGACAGAGATCCATGACAGGAATGTACTTTGTCCTGTGTAACATTTCTTGACGTTGCAATGAAAACTATTCTTGGACGCACTATTCATGGTTATATCCAGTTACATGTACTTTCCGATACTGCATTTCATTTCCGATCTCTAACTATTTTACAGAAGAGTCACAAGAAGAAACACCGTATTCACAATTCCATACTCAGAGAAGACTCTGTAACAAATACCAGATTTGACAATGCCGTGCATTCATCCTTGCCTGAAGAATATCCGGTGCTAGTCACTGGGACTGATGCAAGTGCTACAGAAATGAAAAAGAGAACGAAGAGACACAAGAAAATGAGGAAAGCCAGAATTGGCATAATGGCAAAGCAAGCGTTTACATTGCCGCACCACTATCCTGTGCAGTCACAAGACGGCGTATTTAGACCAACCCAAGAGTTTCACAGAGTTCCACAAACTGGTATTACGTATATGAATAATGCACCGCCGTTTGCTCAGTCCATACCGGGAACAAGCATACCATATATACCGTCTCCAGGTGAACGGTTACCGCACTTATCCCAACAAATGAGCAGATCCTTCGCCGACGCACAACCGCCCGAAAGTCAGCTCCCACCTATACGACAGTCTCTGAATATGTCAGTTGATTCTCGAACGCATTGGACTGCGCCAGGAACTGTTGCACCAGAAACATTCCCACCACAACGTCTACGACGTTCTTCCGTGCTGGACATCTCCACTCTAGGTAATCCGTCAGACGTTGAGCATACACAACTGGATGCTTAGCAGAATAACGCATCGGCTTCCCCGCATATAATGCAACAACTAATTGATAGAGACAAGAACTATATATAGACGTTCATCAATGTTGTGAAGTATGTGTATTTCGCAATCATGGGTCTGGAATGAAAACTACGAAAACGTTCTGGACCGTCTAAAAGATAACGATGGTATCGCTGGTGATCCTTCAGATGCAACACATCACAGAGATAAACAAATAGTTTGAGTACAATATACAATTTTAAGTATGGCGTTGTCCGTTATATACTCACACGAAAAAGAAAGTGTGCACTTGATTAGAGGGAACATTATAATTATATTCACACGTAAAACAGTGTTCTGATAATTATCAACTTTCAATTAAAAGTAAAACATCGTGTAGCCAATATATGTTTGCACATTTTCATATTAAATTTGCCTATTTATTGCTTCTATATATAAGTATAAAATGTTCCTTCTAACCAAGTGCACACTTTCTTTTATTCGAGTATATATAGCGCCATTACATCACAAAAAGACACATCGTGCATGTTTCACGTATAATTTATATAAACAGCATTGTTACTAACCATTCTTGCCACGTTATTTGAACAATTAATGTTCAGCAGTAAACGAGGTTTATAAGATCTACAAACTTGTAAATATGAAAGTAGGACTTTCCAAGCGGACAACACGATCAGGAATGACCATTTGCTTATTAAACAATCATGCTATACGTCGGATGTAATCACGTGATATTGCCGTTTAAATGTAGGCTAATTCAGAGTACTCCGACAATAATTATGTGCAAAGGGTGATATATAACCATGAAGTTGTGGTACAACTCATTGACGCTTGACTGGTAATCCACGGATCGCAGGTTCGATCCCCCGGCTGACCCTAATAAATGTAACAGTCTTTCAGATGGGACATTAAACCGAGGTCTCGTGTCTATGCTGTACACCGTGCACGTAAATGAACCAGAGGAGATTCTGGAATGGGTCTCTGTCTGTATCACTGCACTATCCTCCAACAATCTAAAATGACTAATCTCTTCAGGAGGCGTCGCTCATATGGGCAACCGGTAGCGACGATAAATAAACGTAAACACACACACACACACACACTCATTGAGATTATTGAGAGTTTAATCAGATTGTATTGCTCTTTGGCATAGTTTTGCACAAGTATACATCATGACAATGAAATATATGAATATCTAAAAGCTAGTGTTGGACACAAGTTCTTACAACATTAGATATTGTCCTCCCCTAACGCTTTAAAGAAAATGATTTACGAACATTGACGAACAATTAAGAGAAATAGGTAATAATTAAAATTATTGATGCTGAATTTCCTGCTTGTTCTTGTTGCCGTCGTACCCGAATTAGTACAATTTGTGGGAAATGCAACACATATATGAATGCGGAGCGGAAGGTCGAAGGTTCGAATCTCGTCAGGGGTTCGTTCTGATATGGCCGGTTGGTGAGCCGCCAGCTAGTTAAATAATGGTTACCGATTGCCTACCAGCCTGGCGTCTGGCATACAAGCATAGGATTCGGGAAGTACTGATGTTCGTAAAAAGAGGTGTCTCATAAGGCAGACATGGCTGGCCCTTTAAATAGGGGTGACACTATAATAAACAAACACTTTACTTTTTATATGTTTGTTCGAGACCTTCATGATATGTTTCTTAAAGCGACAGTACTAGAATATCGTTGAAAAATGAGAATTTCTACAGAATACAATTTCCTATTATAGTTATATTTTTTGCAAATATTTTGCAAAAGAAATTGAGTATTTCTACTAATAACCAAACGTTGTTGACATAATACATTTATATAAACAAGAAGTTGAGTATTTCTACTAATAACCAAACGTTGTTGAAATAATACATTTATATAAACAAGACATTGAGTATTTCTACTAATAACCAAACGTTGTTGAAATAATACATTTATATAAACAAGAAGTTGAGTATTTCTACTAATACCCAAACGTTGTTGACATAATACATTTATATAAACAAGAAGTTGAGTATTTCTACTAATACCCAAACGTTGTTGACATAATACATTTATATAAACACGTTCCTAAATAATGCGTGGCACGTTGTATCATGAATAACGCTTTTTGAAACGGTTGCAACATTCTGATCATGTTTCATTTAATTGTTCATAGTTTCTCTATCATAGCACCGGAAGTCTGCACTATTTAGGTCTAAATAAACAAGTTAGTAATTCGACAAAACTGGGTTGCTATGCTAAAATTTGTATTATTGTGCATATTATATGTGCTATTTGTTTCCATTTCTGTACGCTTTATCCACCATTGCCAAACATTTCTAAGCCAGTATTGTTAATGAAACACCATGTGCCATATTTAACCCACACTAGTTACGAAGACATATCCAACCCACAATACACCTAGTTTGATCACAACCCTACTATTCAGCTTAACTAGTCTGTTTAGTGTACACTGTTTATACAGCATACTTTTTATATTGACAAACTATATTAAGAAAGTCCCACGACAACTGGTATAGTTGGGTCCGCCTCCGTGGTCGAGTTGTTAAGGTCGCTCACTTGTATACCATGATAAACTATCACTGATGGTCACGGGTTCGAGTCCTGCTCAGACCGTGTCTCATTATATGAAAAAGTTGGCAGTTTCTTACGGAGGTTGGTGCACCAAGTACTGGTTAACCGCTGGAGCCTGCCCAGGAAAGGTGTTCTTATGTAAACTGCCCGTGACTCAAATGGGCAACCGCGACGTTTAATAAACTTAAAATATAAAACATTAGTTAGTTTAAACATTCAAACCATGCAGCATATACAAATATACAGTTTACACAAAATTTAGATAAATGAATGAAAAGGGGTTAGAACCGAAAGCTAGTATAGCTTATAGAGGTCTTCTCCTATACCAAGGTACTGCGATATGACAGTGTTGTAGTATTTTCTAAACTATTAATTTAAATTTGAAATAATGGTAGGTAAACGTTTTAATCATGAACTGTTATAATATAAATAAGATAATAAGATTAATAAGGATGAAACAAGTACATACTAAATTAGAAGGTTGAAATTGAGATTGACTCAGAAGAAAAAAGAAATGATAGAACAATGAATATGATATATTCATTCGGATAGTTCAATGGCAGAGACACGCATGCAACATTTCGTGAACAGATGCTCATGAAAATCGTCTGCTTTTCCGGATGTAGTTTTGGACTACTTGAAATATGTTTGCGTTGCAATCATCATATAAAAACTTGAATTGTTCTACCAGTCATAGAAGTATAACGCTATAAAGCTGTTGCAAAGCATACACGTGGACGTACATGCACTACATTATTTCACATGTCATATTGATTGTGTTGCTGTGACATAACACTAATTAAAACAGCGTCGGACGTCACATCGTACATTATTAATAATATTGGACTGCTGCCAAAATGCAAGAGTATTATATTAAATCCTACGCGTACATGTACGAAATTAACAATTTTAATTAGTAGGATAGGACCTTGTTATATAAGTGTGTTTTAAGTAAGATATAAGCCGAAAACGGATCCAATATGTAAAATGTTGGTACTGTAGTCGGCGCTACGAGCCTCACACAGTCCAATATTTTACATATTGGATCGTTTTCGGCTTATGTCCTATACATAGATCTGACTGACACATATGTTAAAGTGTATTTCTGAATGATCATACTACAGGGTATACAACCGCACCCGTAGCTTGGTTCAACTGTTAGTTCTCACCAATACAACCCGAGTATGAACCTCGGACCGGGAAATATGTGAGATGGTACGGTGGTCGCCAGATCGCACACGTGGGTTTACTCAGGGTACTCCGGTTTCTCCCCACTTGAATGACACATATACGCTTTCATCCGCGCTAACGTGAGTGATTAATATAAGTTGTTATAACTTGCTTCGCAATCGTTGTAAAATAAATAAAGTTTAAAACAACTGCTTGTTGGCAATATTGTTCTCAAAGTATGGACATGTGTCTGTAGGATATAATTAAATATCATCTACTAGTATATAGTACGGCCCAGTGGCTAACGGCGTTGTCATCAAATCACTTGCCCCTCGCCGCTGTATGTTCGAATCCCAATGGGTGTACCTATTGGCTAACGGCGTTGTCATCAAATCACTTGCCCCTCGCCGCTGTATGTTCGAATCCCAATGGGTGTACCTAGTGGCTAACGGCGTTGTCATCAAATCACTTGCCCCTCGCCGCTGTATGTTCGAATCACAATGGGTGTACCTATTGGCTAACGGCGTTGTCATCAAATTACTTGCCCCTCGTCGCTGTATGTTCGAATCCCAATGGGTGTACAGAGTGGCTAACGGCGTTGTCATCAAATCACTTGCCCCTTGCCGCTGTATGTTCGAATCACAATGGGTGTACCTATTGGCTAACGGCGTTGTCATCAAATCACTTGCCCCTCGTCTCTGTATGTTCGAATCCCAATGGGTGTACCTAGTGGCTAACGGCGTTGTCATCAAATCACTTGCCCCTCGCCGCTATATGTTCGAATCCCAATGGGTGTACCTAGTGGCTAACGGCGTTGTCATCAAATCGATTGCCCCTCACCGCTGTATGTTCGAATCCCAATGGGTGTACAGAGTGACTAACGGCGTTGTCATCAAATCACTTGCCCCTCGCCGCTGTATGTTCGAATCCCAATGGGTGTACAGAGTGACTAACGGCGTTGTCATCAAATCACTTGCCCCTCGCCGCTGTATGTTCGAATCCCAATAGGTGTACAGAGTGACTAACGGCGTTGTCATCAAATCACTTGCCCCTCACCGCTGTATGTTCGAATCCCAATGGGTGTACAGAGTGACTAACGGCGTTGTCATCAAATCACTTGCCCCTCGCCGCTGTATGTTCGAACCCCAATGGGTGTGTCGATATTTGCATGTGAGGAAGCTTCCCAGCTGACTTGGGCTTGCGGAAGGTAGGTGGTTCTACCTATGTGTCCGTCCGTGTCTGAAATACTGCTCGGAGTTGCACCTGAGGTCTTCCTCCACCAATAATAGCTGGAGAGACGCAAAATGATCCTATCAATTATGGGACTTTAAGCTTTGTACATTATGCCATTGTTAAATGTTTCAATTTTATGAGCTACCTTTGTGGAATAAAAACTTTATTTTATTGTTATTATTCTATAGAACGAACGTTGAAGGGTGGACACTAAGCATGTTTTCGAAATTAACTCTAGATATCCTCAAATAGTTAGCTATATGCAGCGATGTGATACCCTGGCTTTCATAGATCTGTGATGAACTAGTACTGCAGTAGTAGTATACATAGAGGGATGAATGCATGGATAGTTGTTCCCGTGCATGATTAGTAGTAGACATAGAGGGCTGAATGCATGGATAGTTGTTCCCGTGCATGATTAGTAGTATACATAGAGGGATGAATGCATGGATAGTTGTTCCCGTGCAGTAGTAGTAGACAGAGGGTGAATGCTGGATGTTGTTCCCGGCATGATTAGTAGTAGACATAGAGGCTGAATGCATGGATAGTTGTTCCCGTGCATGCTTAGTAGTATACATAGAGGGCTGAATGCATGGATAGTTGTTCCCGTGCATGCTTAGTAGTAGACATAGAGGGTTGAATGCATGTATAGTTGTTCCCGTGCTGCTTAGTAGTAGACATAGAGGGCTGAATGCATGGATAGTTGTTCCCGTGCATGCTTAGTAGTAGACATAGAGGGTTGAATGCATGGATAGTTGTTCCCGTGCATGATTAGTAGTAGACATAGAGGGCTGAATGCATGGATAGTTGTTCCCGTGCATGCTTAGTAGTATACATAGAGGGCTGAATGCATGGATAGTTGTTCCCGTGCATGATTAGTAGTAGACATAGAGGGTTGAATGCATGGATAGTTGTTCCCGTGCATGCTTAGTAGTAGACATAGAGGGCTGAATGCATGGATAGTTGTTCCCGTGCATGATTAGTAGTAGACATAGAGGGCTGAATGCATGGATAGTTGTTCCCGTGCTTCATTAGTAGTAGACATAGAGGGCTGAATGCATGGATAGTTGTTCCCGTGCATGATTAGTAGTAGACATAGAGGGCTGAATGCATGTATAGTTGTTCCCGTGCATGATTAGTAGTAGACATAGAGGGTTGAATGCATGGATAGTTGTTCCCGTGCTGCTTAGTAGTAGACATAGAGGGCTGAATGCATGGATAGTTGTTCCCGTGCATGATTAGTAGTAGACATAGAGGGCTGAATGCATGGATAGTTGTTCCCGTGCATGATTAGTAGTAGACATAGAGGGTTGAATGCATGGATAGTTGTTCCCGTGCTACAATATTAGTAGACATAGAGGGCTGAATGCATGGATAGTTGTTACCGTGCATGATTAGTAGTAGACATAGAGGGCTGAATGCATGGATAGTTGTTACCGTGCATGCTTAGTAGTAGACATAGAGGGTTGAATGCATGGATAGTTGTTCCCGTGCATGCTTAGTAGTATACATAGAGGGCTGAATGCATGGATAGTTGTTCCCGTGCATGATTAGTAGTAGACATAGAGGGCTGAATGCATGTATAGTTGTTCCCGTGCATGATTAGTAGTAGACATAGAGGGTTGAATGCATGGATAGTTGTTCCCGTGCATGATTAGTAGTAGACATAGAGGGCTGAATGCATGTATAGTTGTTCCCGTGCATGATTAGTAGTAGACATAGAGGGTTGAATGCATGGATAGTTGTTCCCGTGCTACAATATTAGTAGACATAGAGGGCTGAATGCATGGATAGTTGTTCCCGTGCATGATTAGTAGTAGACATAGAGGGTGAATGCATGGATAGTTGTTCCCGTGCATGTTAGTAGTAGACATAGAGGGTTGAATGCATGGATAGTTGTTCCGTGCATGCTTAGTAGTAGACATAGAGGGCTGAATGCATGGATAGTTGTTACCGTGCATGATTAGTAGTAGACATAGAGGGTTGAATGCATGGATAGTTGTTCCCGTGCTACAATATTAGTAGACATAGAGGGCTGAATGCATGGATAGTTGTTCCCGTGCATGATTAGTAGTAGACATAGAGGGCTGAATGCATGGATAGTTGTTCCCGTGCATGATTAGTAGTAGACATAGAGGGTTGAATGCATGGATAGTTGTTCCCGTGCTACAATATTAGTAGACATAGAGGGCTGAATGCATGGATAGTTGTTACCGTGCATGATTAGTAGTAGACATAGAGGGCTGAATGCATGGATAGTTGTTACCGTGCATGCTTAGTAGTAGACATAGAGGGTTGAATGCATGGATAGTTGTTCCCGTGCATGCTTAGTAGTATACATAGAGGGCTGAATGCATGGATAGTTGTTCCCGTGCATGATTAGTAGTAGACATAGAGGGTTGAATGCATGGATAGTTGTTCCCGTGCATGCTTAGTAGTATACATAGAGGGCTGAATGCATGGATAGTTGTTCCCGTGCATGATTAGTAGTATACATAGAGGGCTGAATGCATGGATAGTTGTTCCCGTGCATGCTTAGTAGTATACATAGAGGGCTGAATGCATGGATAGTTGTTCCCGTGCATGCTTAGTAGTATACATAGAGGGCTGAATGCATGGATAGTTGTTCCCGTACATGATTAGTAGTAGACATAGAGGGTTGAATGCATGGATAGTTGTTCCCGTGCATGCTTAGTAGTATACATAGAGGGCTGAATGCATGGATAGTTGTTCCCGTGCATGATTAGTAGTAGACATAGAGGGCTGAATGCATGGATAGTTGTTCCCGTGCATGATTAGTAGTAGACATAGAGGGTTGAATGAATAGATAGTTGTTCCCGTGCATGCTTAGTAGTAGAACTAGAGGGTTGAATGCATGGATAGTTGTTCCCGTGCATGCTTAGTAGTAGAACTAGAGGGTTGAATGCATGGATAGTTGTTCCCGTGTATGCTTAGTAGTAGACATAGAGGACTGAATGCATGGATAGTTGTTCCCGTGCTGCAGTAGTAGACATAGAGGGTTGAATGCATGGATAGTTGTTCCAGTGCGTGCTTAGTAGTAGACACAGAGGGTTGAATGCATGGATAGTTGTTCCAGTGCGTGCTTAGTAGTAGACACAGAGGGTTGAATGCATGGATAGTTGTTCCAGTGCATGCTTAGTAGTAGACATAGAGGACTGAATGCATGGATAGTTGTTCCCGTGCACGCTTAGTAGTATACATAGAGGGCTGAATGCATGGATAGTTGTTCCCGTGCTGCAGTAGTAGACATAGAGGGCTGAATGCATGGATAGTTGTTCCCGTGAATGCTTGTATGATATTTGGTTCGCACCGACCGACTATGGTCCCGTAAGTTGATGATACTCAGTGACGGATTAAGGGGAGGGCTGACTGCACTGTTCCCCGAGTCTAATAGTCCTGCAATACGCGTCGACAGGTGAAATCCCTTCTTACAAACCAATGCGATAGCGGAAATCCTTAATTTCGGTGAATTACGGCCAAGCGGGGGTAATGTGAGAAAACTGTATTCAATAGAAATTTCTTGTTTGCTTACACTAGTATTTATCTTGATGGAAGGGCCCCTGTTTGGGCTACAGCCAGGGGCCCCATGCAACCTTAATCCGCCCCTGTTGATACTCGTATATGGCGTGGCGTCCGTGGTCCAATGGTAGAGCGTCGGATTTGGAATCGAACGGTCCGGGTTCGATACTCAGTCAGGCCACGTATTAAGTGTCATTGAGCAAGGCACCTCACACACATTGCTTAGTACTGGTTAACCGCTATGGTCGGCTAAGCATGCCCAGGAAAACATGTCTAGGTCCCCGCAAGAGGTTTGACATTAATGGTACATACATAGCCTACATGTATACATACATATATGTGTCCTCTGCACCACCACCCTCGCAACATATTTAAATGTACAACCACTGTAATAACCATACACTGCACGGAATATGGCCTACTTTGTGTGAATAATCCCTATATATGTTTCATATATGCCCGTGTAGTTTCAATAGGAAGCCTAGCTATTTTGAAGCTTTGATTCTTTTTGGTGTTTTATTGTTTCCGGTTCATGTGTTATCATTACAATTAGAGCCGGATACCAGCAATGTTAAAACGTAAACATCCGGTATAATGTACACTGCGTAAACTATCCATTCATGTTAAACGTGTTATATGTACTAAGATAACACGAATTAATTCAACGGTATTGTGTAATTAAACATTCGCTATGGAAGCACTATACAGCAGGAAGATACCTCAAGCTATTGCAGATCCGGATAAACGTAAACAGGTTGGTGTACACTAAATCACAGTTACAGTCCGATTTATAAACAAACGTGTTTATAAACATGGCCTACTTTAATCAACATAATTACAAGGGAGTGAAGCATTTTAGTACATGCAGATCCACGTTTTATGAAATTGAATAGGTATAGAGGTGAGTTACCTCGTTACTGGGTAAGTCTATTTTAAAAAGTACAAAAGTACATAAAGGAACACAGCAATGCCTTGTTGACTTACTTTCAGCCATGTTTGTTTGTATCTAGAGCCTCATTATGATAATGGAATATCAGGTATGCATATCATTTGAGAGAGGCCTTCAGACGCTTGAGGGTCTGGACAAATAGTTTCGGGTTCAAAACCACAAAATTAAAAACCATTTTTTGGGTTTTTTAAGAAGACTATGATACACTATAGGCTTGACACTATACATACAATTTTTAGGCAATTCCAAGCACGTTTAAAAGACACCCCGTTACTATCAACGCTATATACAATAGGCTAGTGACGGGGTGTCATTTTGCCCAGACGCCAAGCGTGCCCCCTATAGGCCTATAGATATGCCACATCTGGCATGTATCGAGATGATGTACATGAAGATGTACAACGTACGTGATGTGGTATTAAACATGTAGAGTAGTTGTACTCAACTGAATACTGAAATAACACGCTAGTGTAGCATTTCTCGTAAAGGATATCATCGCTCGTGTATGCTACAATAATAAGTACAACATTACATTAACATTAAAGCGACATTACATCGCAAAAAGCAATTAAAATGCATTTGTTCACCTATAAATGAATTGCTACTACAAATTCTTCCGAATACATTCGAACACTAACAATGAATCAATAAACAGTGTTTTTGTGGTTTACAAACCTTTAAAAGTGAAAGTAGCTTTTCATATAACGTTCATCCACGCTCCTGCCGTGACGTTTGTTGTGAGGGTCTGGACAAATAGTTTCGGGTTCAAAACCACAAAATTAAAAATCATTTTTTGGGTTTTTTAAGAAGACTATGATACACTATAGGCTTGACACTATACATACAATTTTTAGGCAATTCCAAGCACGTTTAAAAGACACCCCGTTACTATCAACGCTATATACAATAGGCTAGTGACGGGGTGTCATTTTGCCCAGACGCCAAGCGTCTGTGATTATAACAGCGTTTATCCTCTGCCGCCCCCTATAGGCCTATAGATATGCCACATCTGGCATGTATCGAGATGATGTACATGAAGATGTACAACGTACGTGATGTGGTATTAAACATGTAGAGTAGTTGTACTCAACTGAATACTGAAATAACACGCTAGTGTAGCATTTCTCGTAAAGGATATCATCGCTCGTGTATGCTACAATAATAAGTACAACATTACATTAACATTAAAGCGACATTACATCGCAAAAAGCAATTAAAATGCATTTGTTCACCTATAAATGAATTGCTACTACAAATTCTTCCGAATACATTCGAACACTAACAATGAATCAATAAACAGTGTTTTTGTGGTTTACAAACCTTTAAAAGTGAAAGTAGCTTTTCATATAACGTTCATCCACGCTCCTGCCGTGACGTTTGTTTGTCATTGAAGTCAATACTAAACGCGTGATACTGTCGTTTAGAGATAGTTTGACTAAGATTAGTCTACAAATAAATATACATAGGCACAAATGTGAGATATAACGGTAAATATGTACCATACATCGTGTTATTCGGGATACACTCGTTGTATTACACATGCATGTCGACCTACTTTACATTATTTTGTTATGTCAACAAACCGCGTATACGACATTTGTTTAGTTGCTGAAATATTCAGTTTTTGAGGCAAATATTTGGAAAACAATTATACCATATAATAGGAAATTACATTCTGTAGAAATTTGCCTTTTCACTGATGTAGTCTCGCTTTAAGTTAAATGCTATTTGCAGACATAGTACAAGGGATCAAGTACAGTTAAACTCCATTATAATTGATATACAGAATGAGCGTGAATTATTCTACGAAAGTAGCTCATATACTTCAAATATTAAAATATCATAACAATGAGTGGCTTGCTTACGACGAGACCTTCAGATATATATATATATATATCTATACACACACGAAAATGAAATTGGGAAAATTTATATACTTTAAATAGACGCAATAAATAGGCAAATTTAGTATCAAAATGGGCACAAATGTATTACACGATGTTTTACTTTTAATTGAAATTTGATCATTATCAGAACACTTGTTTTACGTGTGAATATAAGTATATAATTTCTCCTCTAACCAAGTGCACACTTACTTTTCGTGTGAGATATATATATATATATATATATATATATATATATATTATATATTTATATATATATATATATATATATATATTGATATGGACGATGATGACGATAAAATATTACATAAACATGTCCGTGTTTGCAACCACCGTGTTATTATGGTATCTGACGGCCATTTCATTATCAGCGATGTGGGAGGTCTTATATAAATACTAGTTTGACCTTATAAACAACATACGATGATACCGCTATAATGTATGTGTTACCACAGGAACTTGAAATGTTATCCATAAGCCACCAACGGTCTCGTACCTCTATCCTAGGACACCCCCTCTATTGTCTCGTACCTCTATCCTAGGACACCCTCCTCTATTATTTTTTTAATAAAGGGGGTGTCCTAGGATAGAGGTACGAGACCTTTGGTGGCTTATTGTTTAATCATATTTTATTGTATATGTATACATAAATACAATCACAATCATACAGGTATTACATACATACACAAATGGGTTGGACCACAAGTTATAACAACATTAGATTCGGTCCTCCCCATTGTAGCTGATAAATAAGTAGTGGTTTATTTGTATGAAAGCGTACAAGAAGTGAGGATATAATTAAGAGAAGGAAAAAACATGAAGAAAATGGACAAGTATGCTCAGATGTCATCGCCCCACCCCCGAGACCCTTGTTATCAGAGTAAAGTATATAGTGACTCGTGATACAAACTATATATTCTATGTATCATAATGTATGATAATTAATGTTTAAATCGTTCCGTTTCTTTTATAAATATTTGGACATGATTGAAAATAGATACATTTTGATCATCGGTTAGGTTTTGGTGGCTTATGGATAACATTTCAAGTGCCTGTGGTGTTACGCAACTCAATATGTATGCACCAATCATAGCCAAATAAGGGCGACAGGAGACATTCTATGCATCGCTGAGTAGTGACATTTAGGTAGTTTGGTAGTTTGGTTGGTAGTTTGGTAGTTTTGTTGGTAGTTTGGTAGCATTTCATTGTGTCCAACATTTCCATTGATTTACAGAATTTCTACATGCATTCTGTTGTATTTTGGTGTGAAATGTGCCGGTGCCCCGGAAGTAAACACACATATTTCTTTGAAGATACATGACCCCATTGAAAATTCCTGACCCCCTTGAAGATTCCTGACCCCTTGAAGGTGCCTGACCCCCTTGAAGATGCATGGCCCCCATTGACGATACATGCCCCCTTGAAGATGCATGACCCCCTTGAAGATGCATGACCACTTGGAGATGCATGACCCCCATTGAAGGTGCATGGCCCCCTTGAAGATGCATGGCCCCCTTGAAGATGCATGCCCCCCTTGAATATGCATGACCCCTTGGAGATGCATGACCCCCATTGAAGATGCATGACCCCTTGGAGATGCATGACCCCCATTGAAGATGCATGACCCCCTTGAAGATGCATGACCCCCTTGAAGATGCATGACCCCCTTGAAGATGCATGACCCACTTGAAGATGCATGACCCACTTGAAGATGCATGACCCCTGGCCATCATTCATTTGTTTGGCTTGAAAGGTTTCTCTAGGAGATTGGATCATTATTTTAATTTCAAACAGAGCTAGTTGGCGGGGACAAGTATGCTGCTGTTGTTGTTTTCAAATGGTGTCAAACCTTTGTTAGTGGTCACCTCCGCTAAGCAGCCAACTTGTATTGTATTAAGCAGGTGTTAGTTTTCACCTCCGCTAAGCAGCCAGCCTGTATTAAGCAGGTGTTAGTTAGTTTTCACCTCCGCTAAGCAGCCAACCTGTATTAAGCAGGTTTTAGTTTTCACCTCCGCTAAGTAGCCAGTCTGTATTAAGCAGGTGTTAGTTGTCACCTCCGCTAAGCAGCCAACTTGTATTAAGCGTGTGTTAGTTTTCATCTCCGCTAAGTAGCCAGCCTGTATTAAGTAGGTGTTAATTGTCACCTCCGCTAAGCAGCCAACCTGTATAAAGCAGGTGTTAATTGTCACCTCCGCTAAGCAGCCAGCCTGTATTAAGTAGGTGTTTGTTGTCGCCTCCGCTAAGCAGCCAACCTGTATTAAGTAGGTGCTAGTTGTCACCTCCACTAAGCAGCCAACCTGTATAAAGCAGGTGTTAATTGTCACCTCCACTAAGCAGCCAACCTGTATTAAGCAGCTAGTTTCCCCAATATGTTGATTTATTATACATTTGACCTCTATTAATCAGTCACCTGTGCTAATGCGCCAATTTCTGTGATACCATTGACTGACTGCTTAATACAGGTTTAACTGCATCCACTGAAGGTTAGTAAATATATCACTTATATGGCCACACAATTATAATTATATACTTTACGTTAATAATATTTTGCCTAGTGAATTATGATTGGTATTAAGCACAGACGGACCTGTAGTCCAGTGGTAACACGCTGGACTGGTAATCCAGGGATCGCAAGTTCGATCCCCCGTCTGACCCTAATACAATTAACAGTCTTTCAGATGGGACGTTAATCCGATGTCTCGTGTCGGTGCTTTACACCGTGCACGTAAAAGAACCAGAGGAGACTCTGGAATGGGTCTCTGTCTGTATCATTGCACTATCCTCCAAAAATCTAAAATGACTAATATCTTCAGGAGGCGTCGCTCATATGGGCAACCGGTAGCGACGATAAATAAACGTAAAACACACATACATGGTATTAAGCACATTAACAGGGCATTTGTCATACTTGCAGCAGACATCATACATGTTCCTACAAGACGTACACACATTAAATGATTATGGACATAGTGTTTGAACATTGATTGGATATTCTACATAGAATCGGAAATCAAGTTTTATTGAGGAGGTTATAAGGAGGAATACAGGTTAATGGCATGCGGGATCCAACCAATAATTCCGCTAGTATATACATGTATATCAAAGTATGTCTGTTACAGTGCAACCACTTCTAACCATTGCTGTTGAAACAGTTAGCGTAAATATAATAATTATCATATGACAATAGTTGATTATTTATTCTGAATCCGTTAGTAATATTAGTGTTTGTTTGGGTTGTTTTATTTTTTATATGCTTTTGGGGTTTAAAGTCGCACCAACAGTTTAGGTCATATGGCGAATCTTCAGCTATTATTTGGTGGAGGACCACCCGGGTAGAACCACCGATCTTCCGCAAGGCAACTAGATAACTTCCTCACTTTAGATCATATTTCGACACCCTCATTGGGAATAATCGAACCTACAAGGTGGTGTTGTGATTCAATACCATACGAAGCGGATGTGGTATACAACACACACTCCAATTTATGGCTTGCTGCGAGACAATTTCCTACAGAAATACATATACTAACAGTTTGAAAGCAATTCATATTCAAAACAAGATGAACACTTTGGAATATAATTGCCTAACTTGCTATTAATACTGTCTCTGTCTACGTGTTACAATGTCACAATGATCTGATATTTAAGACCTTTATAACGCGTATTAATAAACGGTTATCTTGCAAGTATAATATGAAGTTGAAAGTTATTAACAGTTTTGCAGCAATATGATAGCACCATTCACTAGATGGTGCCAGATGGGACTTATACGCTGTCTCATGTCATCTCGGATTTCTTTCGCATGAAGGACCACACATGCACTTTCAACTGCTTCATTAATATATATATAACTTAATTGTGCATATCGTTCAAAGACATGCACTAATGGAAACAGTACCCTCGAGTTTCCGGTTTCCGTTATGATAAGAAATGATCGGCATTCAACACAATGAATCTTAACACTACATAGTTTCTAAATGTATGATGTAAATAAAGTAACGTTCCTCTTTTATTCCAAATAATTAGCAATGAATATGACTACGTAAATAACAACGGGCGCTGCCATTTTTACCACGACCCGGAGCCGACATCTGTGGTGACTGGTACCGGAGTTTTCGTGACCTTTCAGAAAATCAATTTTGCGTAACATCGAATGGGTGTAAATATAAAACTAACACGTTTTATGCAGCATGCTGATAATTTCTATTATTTTTATGAATATTTCTTTTCACAGTGAACACTTTCACAGTTTAACAAGCATTTTCACAATGTGGACACCTGAATTTTATCACATAGTCTTGTAAACCTGACTTTTGAACAGTAAATGAGGTGGCCCAATGGTCACATAATTATATCACACTGTGCCCATTTAACAAAAACAAGAGAATGACATTACCTGTACTTTCGCTTTGTAGGTGATGAACTGCCATAAACCTAAAACAAAATTAAAAACTATTCCTTTAAGTACACTACAGGACAGTCGAATGGTTAAGGTCGCTGACTTGAATACCACTGTAACCTATCATCACTGATGGTCACGGGTTCGAGCCCTGCTCAGACCGTGTCTCATTTATATGAAACAGTTGGCAGTTTCTTACGGAGGTTGGTGCACCCAAGTACTTGTTAACCGCTGGAGCCTGCCCAGGAAAAGTGTTGTTAGGTAAACTGCCCGCCGGCGGTATAGCCCAAAATGGTGCTGATGCAGGCGTAAAACCCGAAATATAACATAACATAACACTACACTACAGGACACATCGTTTAGTTGACGAATACAGTAAACCACTGTATGGACCTCAAAACAATATAAGAGAAGTCTCCGAAACTATCTCCCCTTACATTAACTAAAATTGTAACCCAGTCTATTTTGACCATCACATTAAATGACAGGTAGGTAAACAAATCAGACGACGCAGAACAAAACTGGAAAAGGTCAATAGTTTGTAGTAATGGACAAATGGTGATGCAATAGTGCATTATGAAAGATAGTGCTCATGTTTGTATACCAATACAAGGACAATAACCGATTACTTACGCCTCCAAGGATTATACGGAGCATTTTTGTTGCCAATTATGGAAAATGACCATTGACAGTCTCTATTTCTGATTGGTGACGTCAGAAAACACCGATCGCGTGCAGTATTGTAAATACTTCCGGGGTAACGAAAACGAAGGTACGATTTGAGGACACTAGGGGATATATTAAATATATATTCCTGCTCAGAAGGACAAAATAAACTGTATGCGAGTGTCCCGGTTTTATACGTGCACTGTGGATAAGACATGAACGTAGGGTGTGTTGTCCAGGTCGTTCAGTAACCTCTGGGAGCGTAGGGTATGTCATCCAGGACTGTCAGCAACCTCTGGAAGCGTAGGGTATGCCATCCAGGACTGTCAGCAACCCCTGGAAGCGTAGGGTATGTCATCCAGGAATTTCAGCAAATCATGGAAGCGTAGGGTATGTCATCCAGGACTTTCAGCAAATCATGGAAGCGTAGGGTATGTCATCCAGGACTTTCAGCAACCGATGGGAGCGTAGGGTATGTAATCCAGGACTTTCAGCAACCCATGGGAGCGTAGGGTTTGTCATTCAGGACTTTCAGCAACCTCTGGGAGGGTAGGGTATGTCAGCCAGGACTTTCAGCAACCTCTGGGAGCGTAGAGTAGAGTTCATCTCACTACGATTTTACACACTAGCAAAAACACGACAAGTATGCACTTAATATGTTTCAACATAGTAGTGTTTGGAAATAGGTCAATCGGACAGCAGTCAGCACAGGATCACAATGTGTTCAGTGAAGCATGCCTGAGCTTTCAACCAGTATTACATTTCCTCTTTAATTAATTGTCAACACCGGTGTGAAATTACATTTCGTAATCCTCCAATGGTTTGCATCACTCTCTAAATTATGAAAAGTATCGAAACAGGGTTACATATGTCTTTATGGTAAACGGATTGCGTATTAATGCTGAGATCATTTCTAGTGCACCGTGACCGAGAGGTTACGGTCGTTGACTTTAAATCGCTTGCCTCTCACCACTGTAGGTGGGAATCTGATTTGGTGTGTCGAATTATTTCATGTGAGAAAACTATCCAGCTGGCGTGTGGTATGTTGGTTGTTCTTCACGTGTGCCCTTCCTTACCTGAAATACTGCTGGTAGGGGCACCACATATGGAGGATCAGGACACACACACGCACGCACGCACGCACACGCACGCACACACACACATAGTAGTCTATGGGGTAAAGGTTTTGATACCAGACAACAAGTGTAATTAGGAATTACATATTTCCTAGACTGTGTGTGGTCTATTGTTATGTCAAGAAGCTTCATGATGTTTTGTCATTTGTAGGATAACTATTTCGAGCAACAGTGTAATATATGACTAGACTAGAAGAAATATGCACCACTTCAGTTGTTGTTGCATTAACTGACATGCGATTCAAATCACACCAAGATTGTCCAGAATCCCGGTTGTTGTAAAACAGATTCTTGTCCTATCTATGGTATTACCAGGATATATTCAAGTTCATGTAGTTTGCAAATGTGACAGAAATCTAAATAGCTGGTGCATTAGACAGACGTTATAAAATGTGCACATTTCGAATACAAAAATACTTCGAATTAAGCTAGGCGCACATGGCTGCGGTTGCGGACACGAATATTAACACACAGGTTACCAATATTCTCTAAGAATGTGTTTTCGGGAATTAATTAACACGTTGCGTGTAATATGCCGTTTGTGTAATACTTCCGTCGAGACCTATGCGCTAACTCTGAGAACCTACGTCGCCGAGATACCATGTGTATCTTACAAACTATAGTATGTCATGAACAACAGGTTATGATGGAATTGGGGGCTGGAATGACGCGAGTTCGAACTAGCCTCACGCTTTAGTTGGACAATATAGCTGGTACTTCAGTATGAATAATGTTCTCAACTGAGTAGGAAAGTATAACTGTCCTTTAGCATATATGTTGCACTATTCGGTCATTCATATAATTTGTTTCAGGAAGTATCTTAATTCATTCTTACATGTATAATACGAGTATGTGTATTGTTAAACCAAATATATAATCATACTTCAACCTGTCCACTGTATCTTGTAAACCCTTGTAATTAATTGGGTTTTTGCTTGAACAACTTAAGGCATATGACGACGCTCCAGCTGTGTTTGGTGGAGGAGGACTCCTGCTGGCCCTCCACGCAGTATTTCATGTACGACCGGGCACTCCTGTATAGCCACCGATTTACCGTAACTATCTCAGTTGGGTTGCTTCTTCACATAAAGTTATCAACACCCTCAGTGGGATTCTAACCTGAAGCGTTGAGGGAACGTTATGTAACCTTAACTCATCGGCCAAGAAGGCCCCTACTTAATTTGGCTCCTGGCAGACGAAATGCCGTTGAATCCTACACCGACGAGTCATTTAGAAATAAACTTCAACTATGCTATGCAATATATATTTACAAGTTAGTTAAAACTTTATTTATTGTTCTTCTTTTGTACAAAGAGCATATATGCATGGACATTGTAAACACACAGGTTGCAGGAAGATAACAAAGGATTGGAAAACAAGATAAATACAATCTTATATAAATTCCTCTCCTACATGGAGCATTTATCAAGTTGACATTGTATGCACACTTTACCTTCTAATAGTTTGACATATGTCTCAGCGGACTATACTGAGTAAATATTGCAACTTGGATTACCCTGTACTAATGACCAGATCAACTCCGCCATGGATGGTCCTAAGCCCGACTGAGAAAGGAGGAAGGTTGTGCGTAGGGCCAGCACCCCTACCGCGTAAAACAACAACTCGCTACAGAAACCAACACTACAGCAACTACTACGGAGGATTTACGGTATCGACCAAGAGGAGAGCGTATGAAACAGAGCAATCTGTGGACAAATCTTCTCTCCCCTAAGAACGTCTCACGGATCGGATTTTGGAATGTAAGAACACTATACGAAACGGGAAAAGCGGCTCAGGTGTCCAGAGAGATGGATAGATATAAAATAGATATGTTAGGACTAAGTGAGGTACGTTGGACCACAGTAGGAAAGGTTACTTTGGCAACAGGACACACGCTTCTATACTCTGGACCAGCAAATGAGAACGATGCACATCGCAACGGAGTTGGACTCATGCTTACCAAGAAAGCGCACAAATGTATTTTGGAATGGGAACCAATAAGTGACAGACTACTGACCGGACCGCCAGATTTCACTCTAAATTTCAAGAAGTTACCATCGTCCAGTGCTACGCACCAACCAACGCTGCAGACATGGACACCAAAGAAGACTTCTACCAGCAGCTTCAAGGAGTGTTAGACAGGGTGCACAAGAGGGACACCACCATTGTTATGGGTGACATGAATGCGAAAGTTGGAGGAACCAACACTGGTAGAGAGACCGTCATGGGAAAGGAGGGACTCGGGACCACGAATGAAAATGGGGAACTCTTCGTCAACTTCTGTGGGCTAAATGATCTTGTCATCGGTGGAACTATCTTTAAACATCGCATCATTCACAAGACCACATGGACATCACCCGACCAGGCAACAGCAAACCAGATCGACCATGTCACGATCTCCAGAAGATGGAGGAGGACCCTCACGGATATCAGAGCGTATCGAGGAGCTGATGCAGGTTCCGACCATGAACTAGTCATCGCCAAACTACAAGTCAGAATTGCCAGTGCAAGAAAGACGGGCATCCAACAGAACAAGCGATACGCCACATCCAAACTGAAGGCAGCAGAGCAACAGCAATAGTTCGCCATCGCCCTCGGCAACAGGTTTCAGGCCCTAGCCGACTTAGAAGACGGATCGTTGGAAAAGAAGTGGGACCGCGTCAAATGCTCTTTCACAACGACATGCGAAGAGAAGCTGGGATTTAGAACGAAGAAGTACAAGACCTGGCTCACAGACCACACCATCCAGATCATTGAAGAAAGAAGAGAAATTCGGCACCGACTGAAGCAGGCGAAAACCAGAGCACAGAAACAGAACATCCAGGGAGAATACAGCACCAAGAACAAAGAAGTCAAGAAGAGCGCACGACAAGACAAACGGGATCAGGTATACAAGCTGGCTGGACAAGCACAGGAAGCAGCATACCACAACGACATGAAGACCCTATACAGCATAACTAGACAACTTTCCGGCAGTAGGAGCAACCCCAACAAACCAGTGAAGGACGTTGATGGTAACACCCTCTCCAAACCAGAAGACCAGATGACAAGGTGGAAGGACCATTTCCAGGAACTACTCAGCGGTACACCTGTGACCAACCCACCAGACATAGCAGACGGACCAGAACTGGAAGTAGAGATGGGACAGATCACAAGGACTGAAGTGACAAGGGCCATCAACAAGATCAAAAATGGGAAAGCACCGGGGCCAGACAACATCCCACCAGAAGCACTGAAGGCATCGACTGAGACCACAGCAGCACTACTACTAGACCTTTTACAGCAAGTCTGGGATGAAGAAGTGGTTCCAGAAGAATGGAGAGTAGGGCACATCGTCAAGCTACCCAAGAAGGGTGACCTCAGCAACTGCCAGAATTGGAGGGGCATCCAGCTACTGTCTATCCCAAGTAAAGTCCTCACAAGACTCCTACTAGAAAGGATCAAGAATGCAGTGAACGCCAAGCTGAGGGAAGAACAGGCAGGATTCAGGGCAGGAAGATCATGCACGGATCAGATAGCAACACTCCGCATCATCGTTGAACAGTCCATCGAATGGCAGTCTCCAATCTACATCAACTTCATCGATTTCAAGAAAGCGTTTGACACGATTGATAGAGACGTCATATGGAGCATCCTCGGGCACTACGGCATACCAGGAAAGATCATCAACATTATTCGGAGCCTGTACAACAACACCACTTGCCATGTGATCCATGACATGAACTTTTCACAGCCATTTCCCGTCAGCACCGGCGTCCGTCAGGGCTGTATGCTCTCGCCTCTCATTTTCTCCGTCGTACTAGACTGGATAATGAGAACGACAGTAGACAGACCAAGAGGAATACAGTGGACACTTACAGAGAAGTTGGAGGACCTCGACTTTGCGGACGATATAGGCCTCCTGTCCCACACACACCAACACATGCAACAGAAGTCAGAACGCTTACACACAGTTGCGAAGACTACAGGGCTGGAGATCAACATTAAGAAGACCAAGTGCCTCAGGGTAAACGCGGCAAGGAACATACCCATTCAGATAGATGGCCATCCAATCGATAATGTCGACTCCTTCACCTACCTCGGCAGTGTCATCAGCAAAACGGGGGGAACAGAAGAAGACATCCAAGCCCGTATTGGGAAAGCACGACATGCCTTTGTGACGTTGAAGCCAGTATGGAACAACAATAACATCCACCTCAAGACAAAGCTCAAACTGTTTGAGACGAATGTTAAGACAGTCCTCTTGTACGGAGCTGAGACCTGGAGACGCACCAAGGGCCTTGACCACAAACTACAGGTATTCATCAACAACTGCCTCAGACAGATCCTACACATCAGATGGCCAGAAAAGATCACCAACCAGGAGTTGTGGCGGCAAACAAGACAGGACCCCATCACAGACTCTATCACACAGAGGAAGTGGCGGTGGATATGGCACACTCTACGACGAGACCAGCCCAACATAGCACGCCAAGCACTGGATTGGAATCCACAGGGCACACGGAAAAGAGGTCGACCAGTTACGACATGGCGAAGGACTCTGGACAGTGAGCTGCGCCGAAGCAGGATGTCCTGGGGGGAAGCCAAAGCAGCGCAGCAGCAAGTGACCGGTCCAAGTGGAGAGCAGTGGTGAAGGCCCTATACCCCAACCGGGGTGAAGAGGATTGATGATGATGAATGACCAGATCACCGTGACAAATTAAAGCAAGACTATTTCGGACAAGTGTGTTGAATGTACATGTAGTTGTCATCTTTAATAAAGTCTCAATCTATATACTTACATATAATGCAAACACAAACCTGTAGCAAGTACTGCATTCTGAGTATAATTACAAGAGATCTGTTGCAACAAAGCGTATCACAATATTATAATCACAGGTTACTGTTAGTAAGTTATTGTTAGTAAGTTACTGTTAATGTAACCTGTTTATATTTACATCATAAAGCCAAGAAACAGTTGCTAATTTCCAGTTCGATACTAAACAAAAACTAAAAAACAAAAAGGCAATAAAGCACTTATCTAGATGAAAAAAGCACTAATGCCCTTTTTAAAAAAAATTAGCAGCTGCTTCTTGTAGTCTATGACAGTCAGACTTATAATAATAAAACTATCGATGCTAACTAGCTTAATGTATGTCAAAATACTTGCTGACAACATACACATAATGGAAAGAAAATACGTGCTCGTTTGTTTATCCGCAGGTTGAACAATGTCTGTTGGGAGTTGTATTCGATGAAACTCAACTAGAGCGCATGATTGTAACGCTTGAAGAACAGATCAAACTTGCAAACAGCACAGATGAGAATCTACGCAAACAGACGGACCTGTTCTGGGAGAATACGTACGTGCGAGGATTGCTTGATGGCACCGGTAATAATATAGCATCATATATAGATATAATGCACCTTATTGAAAGTGTTGCCGAGTTGGGTTTCTACAATGTACCAACATAGCGCATGACATAAATGCCCATAGCACCAAACAGGACTGAATATTTATTTTCCATCACTGTTGCATCGAGCTCAAATAAGATATGAAATTCAAACTTTCTCCCAATTATGCTGGAATATGTAGCCAGAACTTGATTGGTATATTACCTGCTCATACTTGTGTTGAACTTGGTTTAACAGAAACCGCTGAGAGTACAATACATTTAGAGCGCAGTTTGTCATATTCCAGGACATGGAAACCTAAAATAAATGATGTAATCTCCAGTATCGGATCAGATACAGTCAGAGCTCATTTTTGCCAGAACCATTGGTACGGTATTAATGTCCGAATTTTCACCAGGTACTGTCCGAGCGGCACCTGCTGAAGAGATTAGTCATTTTAGATGTTGGTGGATAGTGCGGTGATACAGACTGAGACCCATTCCAGAGTCTCATATTGTTATTTTACCAGAATCTCCTCTGGTTCTTTTACGTGCACGGCGTACAGCACAGACACGAGACTGCGGTTTAAAGTCCCATCTGAAAGACTGTTAAAAGTATTCGGGTAAGATGGGGTCGAACTTGCGATCCCTGGATTCTCAGTCCAACTGGACTACTGACTAAAGTCTCTCATCGAACATACTCTTGAATACTCAATGTATTGGTGATTAGGGTGTCGGTTGCTCGTGAACATTTGAAAAGACTGCATCTGCACACTGGACGTGCTCGGGCGACTTTCAAAAAATCTGACACACAAGCATTAGGCCATGCTCTATCATCTTAAGCTCGTCTTATGTATTATTGTAGTTGTTTTAAAAATATAGAAGTGATATTTATTTCAGAAAGTGGAACATACCTCGGCATGGATCTTGGAGGTACAAACTTCCGGATTGTTAAAGTTGATATGAAAAATGGCGAGGCAAAGACGGAGACGAAATATTATAACCTCGAGAAAAACCTACTCACTGGTCCTAGTTCTATCGTAAGTAGTATACATCGTTCCTATCGATACTCGCCTGACCCAAGACAGTGTGTCGATCACTCAGTCATAGTAAAGAAAATCATTGTACATAAAAACGTTGTCAGTCCTACTTTTGACCCAAATTTGTTTACACTTTATCACAAGTGATATATTCGTAAACTAGTAGGTCAGTCACATTGTCAAATTAAGGACAATAATTAAACAATGTTACATTTTTATTCAAGCATAATCGACAATTTCCGTCAAAATTAACACGTTATGTAAACGTAAAGATAATATTTATAACACTGTTGCAACTCTGTTGTTGCCACAAATGCATCTGTAAGTATGTTTTAATGATTGCACAATTCAATAATCCAGCGTAAAAGAAAACCCGTTAGAAACAACTAGCTTTACAGATGGTTATGTAGTCCAGTGGCTGACCCTACTAAAATCAACAGTTTTTCAGATGGGACTTTAACCTATGTCTCGTGTCAGTGCTTTACACCGTGCACGTAAAAGAACCAGATGAGACTCTGGAATGGGTATCTGTCTGTATCATTGCACAATCCTCCAAAATTCAAAAATGACTAATCTCTTCAGGAGTGGGCGCTCATATGGGCAACCCGTAGCAGTGATAACTAAACATAAAACACACACACTGTAGCAGAATTTATTGTTGATTAAATATTTTTCAACGTTTGTCAATCTTGGTCCCACGCTATGTAAAATCACTAGATCGCTAGCTTAAAATGTTACCTCACAAATACAAAACCTGCTTTAATTGCTCTATTGTTTGCGGGATCAGGTAGCGTTACCTCGTGAATTATTGTCCTATATAATATTTATTGACTTGGGACCACATTGTTGCATTTAGATATACATGTATACTTCTTTCTTTTATTTATTCCTGCAAAGGAATACATATACGGACAACTTGTGGCTCCACCCAGTTTTGCTTTCTTTGCATATATTGTATATTGATTAATTGTCATAATAGAGTAAAATAAAATATGATTAAACTATACGGATAACTAAACAGCATGCATAATACGGTACCTAGACATATGACATGCAAGGAGATAGTAATCCATGACATTTAATACTAACACCAAAGACAAACATACAAACTTAAAAACAGTAACCTCTTATTTCCACTTTCGTAATAAAAATAATAGATAACAGACAAATTAGTCAACTCGCGTTTGAACTGGTAACCACTTGAGAGACTGAAAATTTAGATCAATTTTTGAATTCTGGAATCCATGTCAAGCACCAATGTTTTCAACTTATGTTATGTAAAGTATTTGATGATGCTTATGGTAGACAAACTGTGTGCTCTGTATGCTAATGCTTCAGGGTTGTTAGCATACATGGTTACTATCTCTTCTGATACGGGTATTGCATCGTGGCATTGACTTTATTAATAACTGAATTGACGTTTGCTTCAATGACAAACTTTGTTCCAATGTTGCATTATGCATTAAATTGTTTATGTATCATCACTAGTGATTGCCATTCTTGTTTTTTTAATTTGGGAGAATTTCCTGTCGGTATTAGATACATTGAGTTCGCACAAGACCATATTATCGCCGTTTGAAACTAAAATGGGAAGCTGCAAACTGACATGTTTTGGAGTAGCCTTATTTGACACATGATCGGGGTCATAAACGTAATGTTCCTATCATGCTACAGAAGATAAAGCTGCACCCTATTGATGTAACATTGCTTGTAATGCCCTAATAATTCAGGAAACATGCATTAAAAAACCTTTGCTACAGATTAATTAGCAGTTATAGATCACTCTGATTGACATATCTAATTTATATTGAAGACAAATACACGCTGTTAAAGTTTATATTACAAAATGAGTGTGTAATGCTGTAGTTTATTTTGTACTTATAATCATGAATTTCATTGTTTTTGTAAGTTTGATAATTACATGTTATTGCGTGGGCCATGACTATTAATTATCATTCGCTTTAACGTGTATGTGTGTATTGTCAGCCGTATGGATTTAAGTTATTGCTGGAGTCTCTTGAATTGTTTATTTCAGATGTTTGACTATATTGCCAGATGCCTATCTGCATTTCTCTGTGATGGAAACTTTCAAAAAGACGAAACATTGTCATTAGGTATATCAACAGACTATCTCATACATTACATGTTGCTTCAATATAACTCATACAGCGTTACTTCTTCACAAAGCTTATCTCTGTCCAAATCAGTGGGGAAAGGACTACGTTCATCCTTTTAAGTTGAAACTTTATTTATTTTACAACGATTGCGAAGCAAGTTTTAACAACTTATATTAATCACTCTCGTTGGCACGGAGGAAAGCGTATATGTGGTCATTCATGTGGGAGCAAACCGGAGTACCCCGAGAAAAGCCATCTGTCCGATCTGGCGACCACCATACCATCTCACATACTTCTCGGTCCGAGCATTGAACCTGTGTTGCATTGGTGAATAGTGAGTGCTCTAACCACTGCGCTAATCGGACATCCTTTTATAAATCAAATTTATATATTTTCTCAATTGGAACACTGTAATATATATTTTCATGCTTACATGCAAATGGTTTGTTTTGCAAATTTATGTTCCTTCCAATATACATAAAATAGTACCAAATTGACTGAAACTCTGAAATTATATAAATAAACAACATCAATAAATTGACAATTGTGTAATATCATCATATACCCTGGAAACTTAGCTACAATAAAATACAAACTTGTTGTAGAAGGTCACAGGTTGTGTATATGGTATGATAGTGTGTATAAAGTTTTTAAAAATTGCATATGTGTGGTAAAGAATCCAAATATGGAGATAATCACAATAAGCTTTAAGCTTCCGATTAAATCCATGTTCGTTTGTATAGCTATACAATAGATACGTACTGTATATAATGAACGAATAAATATGTTTAAACCAATCCAAATAGGAAATAACAATATTGTATGTGTTATTGAGAAATGTAATCGTTTCTTCTATTTTTATGTTACATGTGTGTACAATACAATGCAATACAATGGACATAAGCATCCCTAGTAATGTTAGCTTCTGCCAACATGGTAACCATTACACCATGGATGCTCCAATCGTCGGGTATATGGTTTATCAATATAGGGATGTGATGCTGCCCATATAAGCCGGGTATGTGGTTTATCAATATAGGGATGTGATGCTGCCCATATACGCCGGGTATGTGGTTTATCAGTATAGGGATGTGATGCTACCCATATACGCCGGGTATATGGTTTATCAGTATAGGGATGTGATGCTACCCATATACGCCGGGTATATGGTTTATCAATATAGGGATGTGATGCTGTCCATATAAGCCGGGTATATGGTTTATCAATATAGGGATGTGATGCTGCCCATATAAGCTCATGGAGATTGAGTATTGGACTGTATCATATTATTAGAGGACAGCCGATAGCTAGATTATGCACTTTCTATACATATCCTTTAACTTCAATACTACATTTAGTTAAGCAAATTGTTAGCAGACTTTATGAACTGTTGCTCGCATTGAATACGTTATTGTATACAAGTACCAACAATTTGACTGTTGCTACTATTGGTTTACTTATTACATGTGATATACACGTGTCTACACCAACATACTGTCTTTTATCAATGTATATCTACGAAACATTCATTACAAACATTAGTTGTACTTTATTAATTCTTTTGCTGTTAATACAGATGTCTGGTGATATAGAAAGAAATCTAGAGAATATACTGGAAGAATCTGTGGATTGAAATTAGAGACATACTTAATTTGTAATTTATATCGACCTTTAAATTCTACAGTTATATATGGGGTAAAATTAATGCTTGCCTAGTAAGAGCGTCCGAACTATCAAACAATATTGTTTTAGTCGGAGATATCAATGAGGATCAACTGAATTACAACAATAATATACTAAAAGACATCCTACTACTAAACAACATGGTGAATATTATTAATGTACCTACGCGATTAACAGAACATTCAAGAACTTTAATAGATCCAGTGGCAATTTCAAATAACATTACTTCATTACACTCCGGTACTTTTGAAACTCAAAATGCTATTAGTGATAATTTCAGTACATTTGCCTACATTAAAGTCGATTTTCAGTCGAAGGATCCTTATAAACGAAGGGTGTGGAATTATAAACGGGCTGCTTTTGAGTCACTCAATAATATAATACGTGCCACTGATTGGTCGTTCATTTATTCCCATAATATAGATATTGCAACTTCACTATTTATTGATAAATTCTTAGACATAGTCAAGTTATGTATTCCAACCAGTTTAGTTACAGTTCGCCCAAACGACAAACCATGCTTCATACAGATATGTTCCCAAGTTGGCTAGAATATTATTGTTGTGAGAAAGTTACAAGTTTGAAAACATTAGGTCTATTATGGTAATACTTCTTAATATCTAAATCTAAAGTAGGCTGAACAAAGCAGGACATCTTAAAACAAAGCAGGACATCTTAAAACAAAGCAGGACATCTTAAAACAAAGCAGGACATCTTAAAACGATTATTTTGTTTCATAGCTTAAATGCAAAATGAATTATGCTGCAATGGCATGAAAACAAATTTGATCTAAATAGGAAAACATCACATTTTCCGTTGACTTTATGGTAAAATTAAGAAATTTGACCACCGTCATGGGTTGTTGTCTTTTACTTTAATTAAGAGTCTTTTAAATCATATCTAAACATTTGAGTATTTAAGTAAAGTATTTAATAAATAAAGGACATAATAAACACACGGTTAATATACTTACTTACCTGTTAAGAAGTTACAATGATTTAATGTGTTTAATATAAAAATTATCAATATCTTAATTTTCGGGAAAACATCGAAAGTTGGATATGACCTATTTGATTTCGCGTAATGTTCAGCGGTATTGTCCTCTTGCGTCGACAATGGTCAGTGCCTTTGTCCTCTGGTGTATTACTTACATTTTGTAGTTCTATCTTCCAGGCTTTACGTTTTCGTTCCCTTCCCAACAAAAGAGCTTAAAACACAGTACGATATCTACGTGGACTAAGAGTATAACGTGTACTGACGGACCTGGACTCGATTCGGTCGTACTGCTGGAAGAGGCAATCCAAAGACTGGGCGTAAGACATTAGTTACACGTATAATGCCTAAAATTATACATATCCAATACATGTTGAATGCTTCCAAGTTAGTTTAACGTAGGCCAAGCTATATATGTACGAGGGTATGTAATTCGTATGTTATGTGGTATTGTTGTAAGCGTCACTTCTGAGTAGGATATGCTACATGGAATGATCAGAGCATTCTTTTAAACACGACTTGGATCTCTATGGCAACCAATTAGGCGAGAACTTGGAGTGCTTCCTACAATGTTGTTAGTATACATGGAATCCAAAATGGACCGCCTTATCGTTTTTGTGCGCATACCGTTTTTGATGGTTACGGCTCTTCACACGACGCCTATGTACTGCTGTAAATGCCTGATGTTGGCGCTGTAGCGCATGCTCAATCGGGTTCGAACCCTGATGCTTGCGCCTCGATTTGAGAATAGTGTCTTGTGGAAACACAACATATCTATAGATTAGAAGAAACTAAGAGGAAATGTAATTTAATAAATGTAAAAATGTAAAAAAAATGTAAAAATGGTAATTGCCTGCTGCAAATAACAGCCACATTCCTGTTTATCTCCCATGAGCTTCCCTATCACATAAGAGTACAATACCTCACATAATCGGTTAAATGTTGACGAATATTGAGTACTACTCACAGTGTATATTCAGGTATGCCAAGGTGACTTTAAGGCAATAATGTATTTATTCCCATTTAAGGTCGCTAGGTAGGGCCCTGTGATATCGACAGCCAATATCGCGAATAGATATAGAGGAAATTCGGTTGTCTGTAATGATGTTTTAATCTGTCGCATATTGCGAGTTTGACAGTGCACCAAAAATGCCCCCATGTCCACGAATGTCCTTGTACATATTCGTCCAAAAACAACGGGGTTTAACTGTATTATAGTATTTTTCAATCCAGACGTGACCATTTAACTAATAATAATGTCTCAACACGTGATTCCTAAGATGAAGGGGACTAACCAATCTAAATACAGGTCAGCGGCTTTATTGGAAATATAATACAATATGTCACCAATACAAGATGGAAGGCAAATGGCAGAACATTAAACGTATGAAGCCCACCTGAGAACACCTTAGTGTTGGCAACATGTCTTATATTAAAGGCAGCGGATAGGCTATGATCTTAGTAATAATATTTAGTTTTTTCCGACAATCGACACAAAATCGTCGTGAGCCGTATTTATTGTCAACAATGACCACGAGAAACCCCCAACTGGGCTGACTTGATCTTATTATACCTGCATCTAACATTTGACCAATTGCATTATCAATGTGCCTTTGTTTATTTAATAAGTCCATATTATTTTCCATTAATTGAGACACCCTAGGGCGACGTACAGAAGACACTCACATATCAGTTGTTAGATCTGGTTTGCCAACCTTTGTATTATTAGCGATGATTTCATCCACCAAAGCAACACGAGCCTGATTAAACACAGGTGTAGTGTAACAACCTGACCTCTGGATAACCTCATGGACATATTCATTATATTGACTCAGATAACAGGTACCTGCTATTCTTCTCTTGAGCTATGTACTTTGATATCATTAGGCCCGGTTCATTAGAGATACAGTCATTTTCTACACTCGAAATATTGCATACTAGTACAACTCTCCCATTCACATCCAGATTATTAGCGTGTGGGTTAATTTAACGTAACTGTAACTAAGCACTACAACCCTAAGTCAAAATTCAGTATCACTGCCTGCTCATTGAGCCAGTCACGTCCCAATATAACATTTATATTCATATCCGCGATAACTACAAATATGTGACTCATTGAAATGTACTTCTAACCATGTGCACCCATCAATTCTCAGGGGCTGCACATTTACTGACACTAACTAAATGGGCTTCTGAATGGCCGTAGCAATCCCTCCTAATATGGTATTGTGTCCCACAAAACCAACAGGCTACACAACATGTCTCCTATGTCACTGTTCTATGTTTCGTTGCCGTTCATAACCCTTATAGTTTCTATAGCACCGTCATGCATATGACATTGGCTCACTGCGCGGTTCTTGTATGCTTGGTACATTCGAACAGTTGTTTTGTCCTACCGCATGAATGGGCTCATAATCTCAAGCCTGACTTGTGACCCTGATTACAGACGTTCTGTACAGTGTTTTGCGATATGTCCAATCGTGTGGCATTTACCAAATACCTAGCTGGCCTGGATAGACCAACTTCCATCAGTTCCTCGGCGCGATCGAACTCGGCGCAGTCCGAATATATAATTATGTACTTGATTTTGTAAGAATATGACTTGTTTATTACTAAGTACCCAAACAATCTACAACATATTTAAATAATCACAAATGTGCCAGCGAGAGATCGCATGGACAAATGCTAACATAATAGTGCCACAAATAACAATGTTTCGATTAAACTATTTTAAAGATCAACCTGGTGATAATTAAAGCAATATTTTAGGGTCTACCTGTTCCGGTTGAAATTGTAGCCAGGATTAGTGATACCACTGGCACACTTTTGGCGGGACATCTGGCAGACAAGAAGTGTAGAATTGGTTTAATTTTAGGTAAGTATTATTTTACAATTCATTTCGTACGAGTTGGTATGTAATGTTGCATACAGGAGGAGTAATTGTGTAATGTTGTTGAATGCAGGAGGAGTAATTGTGTAATGTTGAATGCATTAGGAGTAATTGTGTAATGTTGTTGAATGCATTAGGAGTAATTGTGTAATGTTGTTGAATGCATTAGGAGTAATTGTGTAATGTTGAATGCAGGAGGAGTAATTGTGTAATGTTGTTGAATGCATTAGGAGTAATTGTGTAATGTTGTTGAATGCAGGAGGAGTAATTGTGTAATGTTGAATGCAGGAGGAGTAAATGTATCATGTTGTTGAATGCAGGAGTAGTAAGTGTGTAATGTTGAATGCAGGAGGAGTAATTGTGTAATGTTGTTGAATGCATTAGGAGTAATTGTGTAATGTTGAATGCAGGAGGAGTAATTGTGTAATATTGAATGCATTAGGAGTAATTGTGTAATGTTGTTGAATGCATTAGGAGTAATTGTGTAATGTTGTTGAATGCATTAGGAGTAATTGTGTAATGATGTTGAATGCATTAGGAGTAATTGTGTAATGGTGTTGAATGCAGGAGGAGTAATTGTGTAATATTGAATGCATTAGGAGTAATTGTGTAATGTTGTTGAATGCATTAGGAGTAATTGTGTAATGTTGTTGAATGCATTAGGAGTAATTGTGTAATGATGTTGAATGCATTAGGAGTAATTGTGTAATGGTGTTGAATGCAGGAGGAGTAATTGTGTAATATTGAATGCATTAGGAGTAATTGTGTAATGTTGTTGAATGCATTAGGAGTAATTGTGTAATGTTGTTGAATGCATTAGGAGTAATTGTGTAATGATGTTGAATGCAGGAGGAGTAATTGTGTAATGTTGAATGCAGGAGGAGTAAATGTATAATGTTGTTGAATGCAGGAGTAGTAATTGTGTAATGTTGAATGCAGGAGGAGTAATTGTGTAATGTTGTTGAATGAAGGAGGAGTAATTGTGTAATGTTGAATGCAGGAGGAGTAATTGTGTAATGTTGAATGTAGGAGGAGTAATTTTGTAATGTTGAATGTAGGATGAGTAATTGTATAATGTTGAATGCAGGAGTAATTGTGTAATGTTGAATACAGGAGGAGTAATTGTGTAATGTTGAATGCAGGAGGAGTAATTGTGTGATGTTGAATGCAGGAGGAGTAAGTGTGTAATGTTGTTGAATGCAGGGGGAGTAATTGTGTAATGTTGAATGCAGGAGGAGTAATTGTGTGATGTTGAATGCAGGAGGAGTAATTGTGTAATGTTGTTGAATGCAGGGTGAGTAATTGTGTAATGTTGAATGCAGGAGGAGTAATTTTGTAATGTTGAATGCAGGAGGAGTAATTGTGTAATGTTGAATGCAGGAGTAATTGTGTAATGTTGGTGAATGCAGGAGTAATTGCCTTATGAAATAAAAGGTAACACATTTAATAACAGAACATTTATAGTTAAACTTGCTATGCATGGAAACCCTTTAAAGTATGGCTTTGACCTATAGTCCAGCTGAAATTTGATTATCACCATTGTCTTCTTTGACCCCAAAAATGTGGGTACGGATACTAGTATTGTTCAGATATCTTGATTAATAATGAGATATATGAAAAATAGGTCCGAAATCCAAGATGACCGTAATGAATAGATCGTGCACATTTGACAACAACAGCAATTGTTTTTTATTTTATATTATTATGCTATTTAGAGTGATTTAAGCCTGGTTTCCAAGACTCTAGCAAAACAGTCCACACACGTTGGTGTCCCAACATAAGCCAATGTACTAAGTACTTAATTGTTGAAAGAGTGATATGTTCTTAAAATTGTTAATAAATTAGTGGCAGTCGTGATCGCGCAGTGGTAGCGCGTTCGTTTCAGGTGCGAATGTCCCGGAGTTCGAGCCCCGCTGGAACCCTTACGATTGTGCCCTTAGGCAAGGCATTTAAATTCCACATTGACTCTTCTCTCTCCTTCGTGGTGATGAATTTCATCAGGAAGGATATCTCGAGAGTGATTAATATAATTGTTGTATAACAGTTGAAAGAACTTGTTTCGCAATCGAGCTAAAATAAATTTGTATAAACTAATAAATTATCAAAAATAGTTTTTATCTCAAAAGTTGATCACTGTAAAAATAATATCATACGGAAGATAATTGAAAAATTTGATTAAAAATAACAATTTAGTAATTGGCTTCATTTAATTTTATTTACTTCATATCTGAATAAATTAATATTGATTAATGAAAATAGAAAGGAGATAAATAAATATAAAACATAAAATGAAATCACAAACATCAACTGTTTAGTGTGGCGAGATTTCAGCATGAGCCATTTGACTTAATCAGCACCTTTCCATATCATAATGTGTTCTACAAAACAAGTATACTTGAATTAATATTAACTCGTTGCATGATGGGTAAAATAAAGACTATCAATAGTTCAAATAATTGAAACAGACTAACAATGCGTTACTGTGTTTTACTTATTTGTAGCTGAAAACGCTGGAAATATGTCATGGCATTTCATTAAAACTGTGTCGTTAGCCTGTAGAGAGATGTACATATATTTAATCGTTCAGTACTCAATTTCAATCAGAAGATTGGCTCGATAAAGTTCATCTAAAAGAGTATATCTTCCAAATACCATGAGTCATACCACTCATCTAAAGATCATTATTTTATGATTAAATGTCCGTTTTAGCTAATTGTTATTTTGAATAGTTTGTTTTTCTCATATTTCAGGTAAACCATGTTTTATTAACGTTTTATTTTGTACTGAATAAATATCCTCTAGATTTATTTTGTCATTAGTTTATAGTTTTTAAACACCTTCAATCATCAGTAAGTCATACACTATAAGTGTGTAGGTCGTGATAGCACAGTGCTAGCGTGTTCGCTTCATGTTCTGTTCTGTTCTGTATACTATTTGACTTGATTACTAGAAATATAATAGACTCACAGCGCTATATATAGTCGTACGTACTGCATATTGTATAGGTTCGATCCCCCGTCTGACCCTAATAAAATTAACAGTCTTTCAGATGGGACGTTAAACCGAGGTCTCGTGTCGGTGCTTTACACCGTGCACGTAAAAGAACCAGAGGAGAGACTCTGGAATGGGGCTCTGTCTGTATCATTGCACTATCCTCCAACAATCTAAAATAACTAATCTCTTCAGGAGGCGTCGCTCATATGGGCAACCGGTAGCGACGATAAATAAACGTAAAAACACACATTGTATATGTTTTAGCTCACGTTAGTTATATGCTTGGCGCTAATGCTAGGTGTATGGATAGAATCTCAGAAGCAGTTGAATGTATTGATAACATGAACAAGTATGATGCAGTATTCCACTATGAAAGTTGATCATTCTTGTTTTGAAATATGTAGACGGCATAAGATCTTCATTTTATTCAATGCTTCATTTTGCATGTTATATTGGTAATCTGTTCCTGATGATGAAAAATGATTTTTCTCAGAAAAGAGGTCTGGCCGAAATATTGTACAAATGTTGCTTATTAAATCGTTTTATGTATTCGTTCATGATCAAACTACTGTTTTATATGTATTTTATCCATACGATAAGAGGTTTTACTTTCATTTACACATTTCTGACTCTCAAAGTACAAACTGCACACTGGAATTCCACATCCCATTTTAATGATAACATATATTTATCATGAAAATGAAAACATAATTTGTAGTTATTTTAATACTCGATAAGATGACAACACTCGATCAAGAAATACACAATTTTATTACGTACTAGCATGATATCTATGATATCTACTAAAATATATATGTGGTTAGAATAGGCCACTCAAGACAATACCGGATACCCGTGAATGTCCGTGTAAATCATGTCGACCGAAAGGAAAACGGATGTTATATGCTATTTGATTATAATATCTCACTATATGCTATTTGATTATAAGATCTCACTATATGCTATTTGATTATAAGATCTCACTATATGCTATTTGATTATAAGATCTCACTTATTAATCTATTACTTTTCGAGATGTACCACGTTATTTACGGTGCGAGCCACAAGCCGTGGCTGTGCGTAACATACCGACCCAAACTGTACATCGATCAACAATCAGATCCCGATCCCATCCACACCGGATACCACGTGAGTGAATGAGACCGCAATGCCGATGCCGATCGAATATACAGCATGGAAAGCATCACACCGATGCAACAACACCGAACCATCAACCGTGGCCGTATCATACCGACTTACTTTGCCACACACCGTGGCAGTGAGTACACAACCAACTTACTTTGCCACACGCCGTGGCAGTGAGTACACAACCAACTTACTTTGCCACACGCCGTGGCAGTGAGTACACAACCAACTTACTCTGCCACAAGCCGTGACAGTACACAACCAACTTACTCTGCCACAAGCCGTGACAGTACACAACCAACTTACTCTGCCACAAGCCGTGACAGTACACAACCAACTTACTCTGCCACAAGCCGTGACAGTACACAACCAACTTACTCTGCCACAAGCCGTGACAGTACACACAACTTATACAACGGTGGCAGTGCGTGAATCAACTTCGGTCCAAAAGTATCACGCAACTATACTACAGCGTATAGCAATATAAGCAAAGCAAACACAACGCAGGAATTGCCATTAGAGGAGGGCAAAACCTATTACTACCCAGCGGACCCACTCACTGATCAACCGTATGATACCTTTCCGTAGTACATCGTAAAATCTCAACCAATTTAGATTCCCTATCAGAGGTCCCTCATTCCCAAGTTGGATTGATTCCCAGAAACGAGAAGAGGAGCCCTGATCGGTTAAACACATTTAAACTACATTAATTATTTAATGTTATAAGAAGAAACCTATGAAGGATCCGTTTGCCTCTCGGTCGACAGAACTTTAGTTAGAGCGACAATATTTATAGTTATGAAGTTACCAACAAATACACTTAAAGTTTACATATTATCATGTACACCAAGTAATGTCAATATAGTCTGGAGAGCATCATGGATGCAACCATGTAGCGCTAAAACTGGGAAGTCAACAACGCACGCGCAAATACCAGTCAGTACACCAAGGCTTACACTTAAAACTCATCACTATCCCAAATGTACGTGCATAATAACTGCGGAATCACCAAACCAAATGTTCCCTGTTCTCCTACATCCTAACACCGTGGTTGACGACAGTTCGCAGACGGAATCATCCTAACACCAATGACTCACGACTGAGTTTGTTGTTTATTTTGTCGTCGTGGTAACATCTCCAGTATACTGTATAGTGTATAACCATCGTGCTCTCCAAGTACCGAAACTATCAATACCATGTCAACATACGTTACGCCAAAACATCCTGTAAAATATATATACTCCACAGCAGTTACCAGTTCTAACATGTCATGAATCAAATATGCTATTGTTTATCGAACTATATGGATACATTATTAAACCTGTCACCAATGATATAACACATGATGTGATCGTTTGGCTCCTCTGGTTTATACATACATGAACTGTGTTCGCTTAATAACCACACACCATGGGTTCACATGTAGCACTGTTAACAAGAGTAATTATTTAAAATACAATCAACAGTTCTAGTAAATACCATCTTAATATGGTAATATCTGATATCATTATTAAACCATATAAAAGAGGCAAACATAAAAAACAGAACACTGGTCAACATATAATGGGGTGTGGCGGGCGGGATAACAAATACAGTCCGACTGTCGGAGAATATCTAAGCACGTGATATTAGCACGATTTTTTCCAACTATATACCCCCGGTTGGTACCCGACTTTGATAACTTCGTACTGCTATACTAACAGAAACCAATAAAATCGTTCGACTATGACTAATGTAATTTGAACAAAGCCGGCGCGTAGCCAACCACATTTCTGAAGGGTATCTCGAAAAATAACTGAAATTATTTAAATTCTGAAATAATTTTGGATTATTTTACTAAAATAATTTGTTTATAATAGATACTATCCATGTGAAGTTAATAGATTATTTCTGAAATACTCACTGTCCGAAATATTAATCAATTTGAAAGACCAGGTCGAATTTTCAATAACAATACATACTGATGGTTTCACTGGGCTCATATGGACTCGTAACCCAGTGATCGCAGGTTCGATCCCCCGTCTGACCCTAATATAATTAACAGTCTTTCAGATGGGACATTAAACTGAGGTCTCGTGTCGGTGCTTTACACCGTGCACGTAAAAGAACCAGAGGAGACTCTGGAATGGGTCTCTGTCTGTATCATTGCACAATGCTCCAAAATCTAAAATGACTAATCTCTTCAGGAGGCGTCGCTCATATGGGCAACCGGTAGCGACGATAAATAAACGTAAAACACACAGAATTCTGCACTTTGATGTTTCCCCAACCAATCATTCTATTAGTAACACCGGGGTGTCTACAGCCTGATAGGTAACGAACATTTTATGAACAACAATCAGAAATGTATACGGCTATTATGGAAAAGACAAAACTCTCAGAAAAGATATCCAATTATGTTAATATTACTACATATTACAATTTTGTTTTGTTGTGAGATACATATTTGTTGTTGTTCCATTGCGAAGAAAGTTCTAAGAATTTTTTAATAATCGCTCTCGAAAGATTCCGTGCCACGATGAAGAGAGAAGAGGCAATGTATCGAAGTGAATATTAACCCATTGCATGCTAGCGGCAGATAAATTCACATTTGCAAACAACTTAGAGCCAGATCAGACTGCACAGAACGTGCCATCTGGTCAGGCTCTATGCTGTTTGATATTCGGATAGTAGAGCTAATACACTTGGCTGAATAGCAAACAACATAGATCCAGATCAGCCGCGACGTAGCGCCGTGTCTGATCTGGATCTATGTTGTCTGTAAATGTGATTTTATTTACTCAGCAGGCAAAGTGTTAAAGACATCACCTGTTGTCCTCATTATCAAATGCCAGATGTATAATTATATATTTAGTATTCATTTAGTACTCCAAACTATCTATCCAGGCACCGGCTCAAACGCTGCATATGTAGAATATACCAAGAATATAGAGAAGTGGAATGCCTGTTATAAAGATGACGACCCTTCTCAAATAGTACGTATACACAATCCTCATTTTAGTATCTACCTTTCAAAAATATTTACTGGAACAACTACAGAACCAGGATTATCCGGTCTGTGCATATTGCTCATTGTACATGTCTACTGTACATTTCAAATGTATTAACACTACTTGGACCAGGAGTTTCAGGGTGGCGCTCGATGTTCATTTCTAGCCAGTTCTCATGTGTGTGAATGACAATTGCTTTTATAGTATTCTGAATTGTTGTTGGAACTTCCTGACATTCCCAAGCACGTTTATTCATCTCAAAAGATCTAATACATAAGGCTTCCATAGTCGAGTGTTTACGAACATTGACAAATCATGTTCTCTGATTGAAACAAGTTCATCAAGCTTAGGAGAGAACTCATTCCTCAGTGAATACACGCAATAAGAGAGAGGGCGATATGAGGCAATAAGAATTTAAGTGACATTCCTATGGACACCACCATCGTGTTTCTAACAGATAATCCCTTGCAAAACAGCAAGTTAACAATTATGACACGAGTAAATACAGGTTCTAATGGACTGCGCCTTTCTATATGCTAGGTGTCCCCTACACACTTTAATTATTTACAATATTACAGTTAGTGGTTTATTATGCAAAGGAAAATCGAAAACAATGTACCAGCATTCTTCAACAGACATTTGTTTTCAGGTGGCAATAAACTGCGAAATCGGAGCATTTGGAGACAATGGTTGTTTGGACTTTATGAAGACAGAATTCGATCGTGAATTAGACGAGCATTCCAATCACCCAACCTCATACACGTAAGTTCAGTTTATGCATTCTAATTAACCAACCTCATGCACGGACGTTCAGTCTGTGAATTAATAATCCAGTCATATGCACGGAAGTTCAGTCTGTGAATTAATTATCCAGCCACATGCACAGACGTTCAGTCTGTGAATTAATTATCCAGCCACATGCACGGACGTTCAGTCTGTGAATTAATTATCCAGCCACATGCACGGACGTTCAGTCTGTGAATTAATTATCCAACCACATGCATGGACGTTCAGTCTGTGAATTAATTATCCAGCCACATGCATGGACGTTCAGTATGTGAATTAATTATCCAGCCACATGCACGGACGTTCAGTCTGTGAATTAATTATCCAGCCACATGCACAGACATTCAGTCTGTGAATTAATTATCCAGCCACATGCATGGATGTTCAGTCTGTGAATTAATTATCCAACCACATGCATGGACGTTCAGTCTGTGAATTAATTATCCAGCCACATGCACGGACGTTCAGTCTGTGAATTAATTATCCAGCCACATACACGGACGTTCAGTCTAAACAGTCCAATCATCCAGCCTCATACAACTTCAATCTATACATTCTAAATATGCATCCTCATACACGTTTATAGTATCTTGTTCTTGATATATAATTTATCAACTATGCGATTTATCAATATCTATATAAGGATTTATCTTTTCAAATTACTTATTTGTTGAGCCATTTTCTATGATTCACTTGGATGGTTGTTTCTGTGATTCACTTGGATGGTTATTTCTGTGATTCACTTGGATGGTTGTTTCTGTGATTCACTTGGATGGTTGTTTCTGTGATTCACTTGGATGGTTGTTTCTGTGATTCGCTTGGATGGTTGTTTCTATGATTCACTTGGATGGTTGTTTCTGTGATTCACTTGGATGGTTGTTTCTGTGATTCGCTGGGATGGTTGTTTCTGTGATTCACTTGGATGGTTGTTTCTTGTTTCTGTGATTCGCTTGGATGGTTGTTTCTGTGATTCACTTGGATGGTTGTTTCTTGTTTCTGTGATTCGCTTGGATGGTTGTTTCTGTGATTCGCTTGGATGGTTGTTTCTTGTTTCTGTGATTCGCTGGGATGGTTGTTTCTATGATTCGCTGGGATGGTTGTTTTTGTGATTCGCTTGGATGGTTGTTTCTATGATTCACTTGGATGGTTGTTTCTATGATTCACTTGGATGGTTGTTTCTGTGATTCACTTGGATGTTTCTATGATTCACTTGGATGGTTGTTTCTATGATTCACTTGGATGGTTGTTTCTATGATTCACTTGGATGGTTGTTTCTGTGATTCACTTGAATGGTTGTTTCTTGTTTCTGTGATTCGCTGGGATGGTTGTCTCTTGTTTCTGTGATTCGCTGGGATGGTTGTTTCTGTGATTCGCTTGGATGGTTGTTTCTTGTTTCTGTGATTCACTTGGATGGTTGTTTCTGTGATTCACTTGGATGGTTGTTTCTGTGATTCACTTGGATGGTTGTTTCTGTGATTCACTTGGATGGTTGTTTCTGTGATTTGCTTGGATGGTTGTTTCTATGATTCACTTGGATGGTTTTTTCTGTGATTCACTTGGATGGTTGTTTCTGTGATTCACTTGGATGGTTGTTTCTGTGATTCACTTGGATGGTTGTTTCTATGATTCGCTTGGATGGTTGTTTCTGTGATTCGCTTGGATGGTTGTTTCTGTGATTCGCTTGGATGGTTGTTTCTGTGATTCGCTTGGATGGTTGTTTCTTGTTTCTGTGATTCGCTTGAATGGTTGTTTCTTATTTATGTGATTCGCTGGGATGGTTGTTTCTGTGATTCGCTTGGATGGTTGTTTCTTGTTTCTGTGATTCGCTTGGATGGTTGTTTCTGTGATTGGCTTGGATGGTTGTTTCTTGTTTCTGTGATTCGCTTGGATGGTTGTTTCTGTGATTCGCTTGGATGGTTGTTTCTTGTTTCTGTGATTCGCTTGAATGGTTGTTTCTTGTTTCTGTGATTCACTTGAATGGTTGTTTCTTGTTTCTGTGATTCACTTGAATGGTTGTTTCTTGTTTCTGTGATTCGCTGGGATGGTTGTTTCTGTGATTTACTTGGATGGTTGTTTCTTGTTTCTGTGATTCGCTTGGATGGTTGTTTCTTGTTTCTGTGATTCGCTTGGATGGTTGTTTCTTGTTTCTGTGATTCGCTTGAATGGTTGTTTCTGTGATTAGCTGGGATGGTTGTTTCTGTCATTTACTTGGATGGTTGTTTCTTGTTTCTGTGATTCGCTTGAATGGTTGTTTCTTATTTATGTGATTCGCTTGGATGGTTGTTTCTGTGATTCGCTTGGATGGTTGTTTCTGTGATTCGCTTGGATGGTTGTTTCTTGTTTCTGTGATTCGCTTGAATGGTTGTTTCTTATTTATGTGATTCGCTTGGATGGTTGTTTCTGTGATTCGCTTGGATGGTTGTTTCTATGATTCACTTGGATGGTTGTTTCTGTGATTCGCTGGGATGGTTGTTTCTTGTTTCTGTGATTCGCTGGGATGGTTGTTTCTGTGATTCGCTTGAATGGTTGTTTCTTGTTTCTGTGATTTGCTGGGATGGTTGTTTCTTTTTTCTGTGATTCGCTGGGATGGTTGTTTCTGTGATTCACTTGAATGGTTGTTTCTTGTTTCTGTGATTCGCTGGGATGGTTGTTTCTTGTTTCTGTGATTCGCTGGGATGGTTGTTACTATGATTCGCTGGGATGGTTGTTTCTGTGATTCACTTGAATGGTTGTTTCTTGTTTCTGTGATTCGCTGGGATGGTTGTTTCTTGTTTCTGTGATTCGCTTGGATGGTTGTTTCTTGTTTCTGTGATTCGCTTGAATGGTTGTTTCTTATTTATGTGATTCGCTTGGATGGTTGTTTCTGTGATTCGCTTGGATGGTTGTTTCTTGTTTCTGTGATTCGCTGGGATGGTTGTTTCTATGATTCGCTGGGATGGTTGTTTCTGTGATTCGCTTGGATGGTTGTTTCTATGATTCACTTGGATGGTTGTTTCTTTGATTCACTTGGATGGTTGTTTCTATGATTCACTTGGATGGTTGTTTCTGTGATTCACTTGAATGGTTGTTTCTTGTTTCTGTGATTCGCTTGGATGGTTGTTTCTTGTTTCTGTGATTCACTTGAATGATTGTTTCTTGTTTCTGTGATTCGCTTGAATGGTTGTTTCTTGTTTCTATGATTCACTTGGATGGTTGTTTCTGTGATTCACTTGAATGGTTGTTTCTTGTTTATGTGATTCGCTTGGATGGGTGTTTCTTGTTTCTGTGATTCGCTTGGATGGTTGTTTCTTGTTTCTGTGATTCACTGGGATGGTTGTTTCTATGATTCGCTGGGATGGTTGTTTCTGTGATTCGCTTGGATGGTTGTTTCTATGATTCACCTGGATGGTTGTTTCTATGATTCACTTGGATGGTTGTTTCTGTGATTCACTTGGATGGTTGTTTCTATGATTCACTTGGATGGTTGTTTCTATGATTCGCTTGGATGGTTGTTTCTTGTTTCTGTGATTTGCTGGAATGGTTGTTTCTGTGATTCGCTTGGATGGTTGTTTCTATGATTCACTTGGATGGTTGTTTCTGTGATTCGCTGGGATGGTTGTTTCTTGTTTCTGTGATTCGCTGGGATGGTTGTTTCTGTGATTCGCTTGAATGGTTGTTTCTTGTTTCTGTGATTTGCTGGGATGGTTGTTTCTTGTTTCTGTGATTCGCTGGGATGGTTGTTTCTGTGATTCACTTGAATGGTTGTTTCTTGTTTCTGTGATTCGCTGGGATGGTTGTTTCTTGTTTCTGTGATTCGCTGGGATGGTTGTTTCTATGATTCACTGGGATGGTTGTTTCTGTGATTCACTTGAATGGTTGTTTCTTGTTTCTGTGATTCGCTGGGATGGTTGTTTCTTGTTTCTGTGATTCGCTGGGATGGTTGTTTCTTTTTTCTGTGATTCGCTGGGATGGTTGTTTCTATGATTCGCTGGGATGGTTGTTTCTGTGATTCACTTGAATGGTTGTTTCTTGTTTCTGTGATTCGCTGGGATGGTTGTTTCTATGATTCGCTGGGATGGTTGTTTCTGTGATTCGCTTGTTTCTTTGATTCGCTGGGATGGTTGTTTCTTGTTTCTGTGATTCACTTGGATGGTTGTTTCTATGATTCGCTGGGATGGTTGTTTCTATGATTCACTTGAATGGTTGTTTCTATGATTCACTGGGATGGTTGTTTCTGTGATTCACCTGAATGGTTGTTTCTTGTTTCTGTGATTCACTTGGATGGTTGTTTCTATGATTCGTTGGGATGGTTGTTTCTGTGATTCACTTGAATGGTTGTTTCTTGTTTCTGTGATTCGCTGGGATGGTTGTATCTTGTTTCTGTGATTCGCTGGGATGGATGTTTCTTGTTTCTGTGATTCGCTTGAATGGTTGTTTCTGTGATTCGCTTGAATGGTTGTTTCTGTGATTCGCTTGGATGGTTGTTTCTGTGATTCACTTGAATGGTTGTTTCTTGTTTCTGTGATTCGCTGGGATGGTTGTATCTTGTTTCTGTGATTCGCTGGGATGGATGTTTCTTGTTTCTGTGATTCGCTTGAATGGTTGTTTCTGTGATTCGCTTGAATGGTTGTTTCTGTGATTCGCTTGGATGGTTGTTTCTGTGATTCACTTGAATGGTTGTTTCTTGTTTCTGTGATTCGCCTGGATGGTTGTTTCTGTGATTCGCTTGAATGGTTGTTTCTTGTTTCTGTGATTCACTTGGATGGTTGTTTCTTGTTTCTGTGATTCGCTGGGATGGTTGTTTCTATGATTTACTTGGATGGTTGTTTCTTGTTTCTGTGATTCGCTGGGATGGTTGTTTCTATGATTCACTTGGATGGTTGTTTCTATGATTCGCTTGGATGGTTGTTTCTGTGATTCGCTTGGATGGTTGTTTCTGTGATTCGCTTGGATGGTTGTTTCTATGATTCACTTGGATGGTTGTTTCTTGTTTCTGTGATTCGCTTGAATGGTTGTTTCTGTGATTCGCTTGGATGGTTGTTTCTGTGATTCGCCTGGATGGTTGTTTCTTGTTTCTGTGATTCACTTGGATGGTTGGTTCTGTGATTTACTTGGATGGTTGTTTCTGTGATTCGCTTGGATGGTTGTTTCTGTGATTCGCTTGGGTGGTTGTTTCTTGTTTCTGTGATTCGCTTGGATGGTTGTTTCTTGTTTCTGTGATTCGCTTGGATGGTTGTTTTTATGATTCACTTGGATGGTTGTTTCTATGATTCGCTTGGATGGTTGTTTCTGTGATTCGCTTGGATGGTTGTTTCTGTGATTCGCTTGGATGGTTGTTTCTATGATTCACTTGGATGGTTGTTTCTTGTTTCTGTGATTCGCTTGAATGGTTGTTTCTGTGATTCGCTTGGATGGTTGTTTCTGTGATTCGCCTGGATTGTTGTTTCTTGTTTCTGTGATTCACTTGGATGGTTGTTTCTGTGATTTACTTGGATGGTTGTTTCTGTGATTCGCTGAGATGGTTGTTTCTTGTTTCTGTGATTCACTTGGATGGTTGTTTCTGTGATTCGCTGGGATGGTTGTTTCTTGTTTCTGTGATTCGCTTGGATGGTTGTTTCTGTGATTCGCTTGGATGGTTGTTTCTGTGATTCGCTTGGATGGTTGTTTCTGTGATTCGCCTGGATGGTTGTTTCTTGTTTCTGTGATTCGCTTGGATTGTTGTTTCTGTGATTCGCTGGGATGGTTGTTTCTGTGATTCGCTGGGATTATTGTTTCTTGTTTCTGTGATTCACTTGGATGGTTGTTTCTATGATTCACTTGGATGGTTGTTTCTGTGATTCGCTGGGATGGTTGTTTCTGTGATTCGCTTGGGTGGTTGTTTCTTGTTTCTGTGATTCGCTTGGATGGTTGTTTCTTGTTTCTGTGATTCGCTTGGATGGTTGTTTCTATGATTCACTTGGATGGTTGTTTCTATGATTCGCTTGGATGGTTGTTTCTGTGATTCGCTTGGATGGTTGTTTCTGTGATTCGCTTGGATGGTTGTTTCTATGGTTCACTTGGATGGTTGTTTCTTGTTTCTGTGATTCGCTTGGATGGTTGTTTCTGTGATTCGCTTGGATGGTTGTTTCTATGATTCACTTGGATGGTTGTTTCTTGTTTCTGTGATTCGCTTGAATGGTTGTTTCTGTGATTCGCTTGGATGGTTGTTTCTGTGATTCACTTGAATGGTTGTTTCTTGTTTCTGTGATTCGCTTGAATGGTTGTTTCTTGTTTCTATGATTCACTTGGATGGTTGTTTCTGTGATTCACTTGAATGGTTGTTTCTTGTTTATGCGATTCGCTTGGATGGGTGTTTCTTGTTTCTGTGATTCGCTTGGATGGTTGTTTCTTGTTTCTGTGATTCGCTGGGATGGTTGTTTCTATGATTCGCTGGGATGGTTGTTTCTGTGATTCGCTTGGATGGTTGTTTCTATGATTCACCTGGATGGTTGTTTCTATGATTCACTTGGATGGTTGTTTCTATGATTCACTTGGATGGTTGTTTCTATGATTCACTTGGATGGTTGTTTCTATGATTCGCTTGGATGGTTGTTTCTTGTTTCTGTGATTCGCTGGAATGGTTGTTTCTGTGATTCGCTTGAATGGTTGTTTCTATGATTCACTTGGATGGTTGTTTCTGTGATTCGCTGGGATGGTTGTTTCTTGTTTCTGTGATTCGCTGGGATGGTTGTTTCTGTGATTCGCTATGATGGTTGTTTCTGTGATTCGCTTGGATGGTTGTTTCTATGGTTCACTTGGATGGTTGTTTCTTGTTTCTGTGATTCGCTTGGATGGTTGTTTCTTGTTTCTGTGATTCGCTTGGATGGTTCTTTCTTGTTTCTGTGATTCGCTTGGATGGTTGTTTCTATGATTCACTTGGATGGTTGTTTCTATGATTCGCTTGGATGGTTGTTTCTGTGATTCGCTTGGATGGTTGTTTCTGTGATTCGCTTGGATGGTTGTTTCTATGGTTCACTTGGATGGTTGTTTCTTGTTTCTGTGATTCGCTTGGATGGTTGTTTCTGTGATTCGCTTGGATGGTTGTTTCTATGATTCGCTTGGATGGTTGTTTCTTGTTTCTGTGATTCGCTTGAATGGTTGTTTCTGTGATTCGCTTGGATGGTTGTTTCTGTGATTCGCTTGGATGGTTGTTTCTTGTTTCTGTGATTCGCTTGAATGGTTGTTTCTTGTTTCTGTGATTCGCTTGGATGGTTGTTTCTGTGATTCACTTGAATGGTTGTTTCTTGTTTTGGATTCGCTTGGATGGTTGTTTCTTGTTTCTGTGATTCGCTTGGATGGTTGTTTCTTGTTTCTGTGATTCGCTGGGATGGTTGTTTCTATGATTCGCTGGGATGGTTGTTTCTGTGATTCGCTTGGATGGTTGTTTCTGTGATTCACTTGGATGGTTGTTTCTTGTTTCTGTGATTCGCTTGGATGGTTGTTTCTTGTTTCTGTGATTCGCTGGGATGGTTGTTTCTGTGATTCGCTTGAATGGTTGTTTCTATGATTCACTTGGATGGTTGTTTCTGTGATTCGCTGGGATGGTTGTTTCTTGTTTCTGTGATTCGCTGGGATGGTTGTTTCTGTGATTCGCTTGGATGGTTGTTTCTTGTTTCTGTGATTCACTTGGATGGTTGTTTCTTGTTTCTGTGATTCGCTTGGATGGTTGTTTCTGTGATTCACTTGAATGGTTGTTTCTTGTTTCTGTGATTCGCTGGGATGGTTGTTTCTATGATTCGCTGGGATGGTTGTTTCTGTGATTCACTTGGATGGTTGTTTCTTTTTCTGTGATTCGCTTGGATGGTTGTTTCTTGTTTCTGTGATTCGCTTGGATGGTTGTTTCTTGTTTCTGTGATTCGCTTGAATGGTTGTTTCTTATTTATGTGATTCGCTTGGATGGTTGTTTCTGTGATTCGCTTGGATGGTTGTTTCTTGTTTCTGTGATTCGCTGGGATGGTTGTTTCTATGATTCGCTGGGATGGTTGTTTCTGTGATTCGCTTGGATGGTTGTTTCTATGATTCACTTGGATGGTTGTTTCTGTGATTCACTTGGATGGTTGTTTCTATGATTCACTAGGATGGTTGTTTCTGTGATTCACTTGAATGGTTGTTTCTTGTTTCTGTGATTCGCTTGGATGGTTGTTTCTTGTTTCTGTGATTCACTTGAATGGTTATTTCTTGTTTCTGTGATTCGCTTGAATGGTTGTTTCTTGTTTCTATGATTCACTTGGATGGTTCTTTCTGTGATTCACTTGAATGGTTGTTTCTTGTTTTTGTGATTAGCTTGGATGGTTGTTTCTTGTTTCTGTGATTCGCTTGGATGATTGTTTCTTGTTTCTGTGATTCGCTGGGATGGTTGTTTCTATGATTCGCTGGGATGGTTGTTTCTGTGATTCGCTTGGATGGTTGTTTCTATGATTCACTGGATGGTTGTTTTTTGGATGGTTGTTTCTATGATTCGCTTGGATGGTTGTTTCTTGTTTCTGTGATTCGCTGGAATGGTTGTTTCTGTGATTCGCTTGGATGGTTGTTTCTATGATTCACTTGGATGGTTGTTTCTGTGATTCGCTGGGATGGTTGTTTCTTGTTTCTGTGATTCGCTGGGATGGTTGTTTCTGTGATTCGCTTGAATGGTTGTTTCTTGTTTCTGTGATTTGCTGGGATGGTTGTTTCTTGTTTCTGTGATTCGCTGGGATGGTTGTTTCTGTGATTCACTTGAATGGTTGTTTCTATGATTCGCTTGGATGGTTGTTTCTGTGATTCGCTTGGATGGTTGTTTCTGTGATTGGCTTGGATGGTTGTTTCTTGTTTCTGTGATTCGCTTGGATGGTTGTTTCTGTGATTGGCTTGGATGGTTGTTTCTTGTTTCTGTGATTCGCTTGAATGGTTGTTTCTTGTTTCTGTGATTCTCTTGGATGGTTGTTTCTTGTTTCTGTGATTCACTTGAATGGTTGTTTCTTGTTTCTGTGATTCACTTGAATGGTTGTTTCTGTGATTCGCTGGGATGGTTGTTTCTGTGATTTACTTGGATGGTTGTTTCTTGTTTCTGTGATTCGCTTGGATGGTTGTTTCTTGTTTCTGTGATTCGCTTGGATGGTTGTTTCTTGTTTCTGTGATTCGCTTGAATGGTTGTTTCTGTGATTCGCTGGGATGGTTGTTTCTGTGATTCACTTGGATGGTTGTTTCTTGTTTCTGTGATTCGCTTGAATGGTTGTTTATTATTTATGTGATTCGCTTGGATGGTTGTTTCTGTGATTCGCTTGGATGGTTGTTTCTGTGATTCGCTTGGATGGTTGTTTCTTGTTTCTGTGATTCGCTTGAATGGTTGTTTCTTATTTATGTGATTCGCTTGGATGGTTGTTTCTGTGATTCGCTTGGATGGTTGTTTCTGTGATTCGCTTGGATGGTTGTTTCTTGTTTCTGTGATTCGCTTGAATGGTTGTTTCTTATTTATGTGATTCGCTTGGATGGTTGTTTCTGTGATTCGCTTGGATGGTTGTTTCTGTGATTCGCTTGGATGGTTGTTTCTTGTTTCTGTGATTCGCTTGGATGGTTGTTTCTGTGATTCGCTTGGATGGTTGTTTCTGTGATTCGCTTGGATGGTTGTTTCTGTGATTCGCTTGGATGGTTGTTTCTTGTTTCTGTGATTCGCTTGGATGGTTGTTTCTTGTTTTGTGATTCGCTTGGATGGTTGTTTCTGTGATTCGCTTGGATGGTTGTTTCTTGTTTCTGTGATTGGCTTGAATGGTTATTTCTTATTTCTGTGATTCACTGGGATGGTTGTTTCTATGATTCGCTGGGATGGTTGTTTCTGTGATTCACTTGGATGGTTGTTTCTGTGATTCACTTGGATGGTTGTTTCTTGTTTCTGTGATTCGCTTGGATGGTTGTTTCTTGTTTCTGTGATTCGCTTGGATGGTTGTTTCTTGTTCTGTGATTCACTTGAATGGTTGTTTCTTATTTATGTGATTCGCTTGAATGGTTGTGTCTGTGATTCGCTTGGATCGTTGTTTCTTGTTTCTGTGATTCGCTTGGATGGTTGTTTCTTGTTTCTGTGATTCGCTTGAATGGTTGTTTCTTATTTATGTGATTCGCTTGGATGGTTGTTTCTGTGATTCGCTTGGATGGTTGTTTCTTGTTTCTGTGATTCGCTGGGATGGTTGTTTCTATGATTCGCTGGGATGGTTGTTTCTGTGATTCGCTTGGATGGTTGTTTCTATGATTCACTTGGATGGTTGTTTCTATGATTCACTTGGATGGTTGTTTCTGTGATTCACTTGGATGGTTGTTTCTATGATTCACTAGGATGGTTGTTTCTGTGATTCACTTGAATGGTTGTTTCTTGTTTCTGTGATTCGCTTGGATGGTTGTTTCTTGTTTCTGTGATTCACTTGAATGGTTATTTCTTGTTTCTGTGATTCGCTTGAATGGTTGTTTCTTGTTTCTATGATTCACTTGGATGGTTCTTTCTGTGATTCACTTGAATGGTTGTTTCTTGTTTCTGTGATTCGCTTGGATGGTTGTTTCTTGTTTCTGTGATTCGCTTGGATGGTTGTTTCTTGTTTCTGTGATTCGCTGGGATGGTTGTTTCTATGATTCGCTGGGATGGTTGTTTCTGTGATTCGCTTGGATGGTTGTTTCTATGATTCACCTGGATGGTTGTTTCTATGATTCACTTGGATGGTTGTTTCTGTGATTCACTTGGATGGTTGTTTCTATGATTCACTTGGATGGTTGTTTCTATGATTCGCTTGGATGGTTGTTTCTTGTTTCTGTGATTCGCTGGAATGGTTGTTTCTGTGATTCGCTTGGATGGTTGTTTCTATGATTCACTTGGATGGTTGTTTCTGTGATTCGCTGGGATGGTTGTTTCTTGTTTCTGTGATTCGCTGGGATGGTTGTTTCTGTGATTCGCTTGAATGGTTGTTTCTTGTTTCTGTGATTTGCTGGGATGGTTGTTTCTTGTTTCTGTGATTCGCTGGGATGGTTGTTTCTGTGATTCACTTGAATGGTTGTTTCTTGTTTCTGTGATTCGCTGGGATGGTTGTTTCTTGTTTCTGTGATTCGCTGGGATGGTTGTTTCTATGATTCGCTGGGATGGTTGTTTCTGTGATTCACTTGAATGGTTGTTTCTTGTTTCTGTGATTCGCTGGGATGGTTGTTTCTTGTTTCTGTGATTCGCTGGGATGGTTGTTTTTTGTTTCTGTGATTCGCTGGGATGGTTGTTTCTATGATTCGCTGGGATGGTTGTTTCTGTGATTCACTTGAATGGTTGTTTCTTGTTTCTGTGATTCGCTGGGATGGTTGTTTCTTGTTTCTGTGATTCACTTGGATGGTTGTTTCTATGATTCGCTGGGATGGTTGTTTCTATGATTCGCTGGGATGGTTGTTTCTGTGATTCACTTGAATGGTTGTTTCTTGTTTCTGTGATTCGCTGGGATGGTTGTTTCTTGTTTCTGTGATTCGCTGGGATGGTTGTTTCTGTGATTCGCTGGGATGGTTGTTTCTGTGATTCGCTTGGATGGTTGTTTCTGTGATTCGCTTGGATGGTTGTTTCTTGTTTCTGTGATTCGCTGGGATGGTTGTTTCTTGTTTCTGTGATTCGCTTGAATGGTTGTTTCTGTGATTCGCTTGAATGGTTGTTTCTGTGATTCGCTTGGATGGTTGTTTCTGTGATTCACTTGAATGGTTGTTTCTTGTTTCTGTGATTCGCTGGGATGGTTGTATCTTGTTTCTGTGATTCGCTGGGATGGATGTTTCTTGTTTCTGTGATTCGCTTGAATGGTTGTTTCTGTGATTCACTTGAATGGTTGTTTCTTTTTTGTGATTCGCTTGGATGGTTGTTTCTGTGATTCACTTGGATGGTTGTTTCTTGTTTCTGTGATTCGCTTGGATGGTTGTTTCTTGTTTCTGTGATTCGCTTGGATGGTTGTTTCTTATTTCTGTGATTCGCTTGGATGGTTGTTTCTGTGATTCGCTTGGATGGTTGTTTCTTGTTTCTGTGATTCGCTGGGATGGTTGTTTCTATGATTCGCTTGGATGGTTGTTTCTGTGATTCGCTTGGATGGTTGTTTCTGTGATTCGCTTGGATGGTTGTTTCTATGATTCACTTGGATGGTTGTTTCTGTGATTCGCTTGGATGGTTGTTTCTGTGATTCGCTTGGATGGTTGTTTCTGTGATTCGCTTGGATGGTTGTTTCTTGTTTCTGTGATTCGCTTGGATGGTTGTTTCTTGTTTCTGTGATTCACTTGGATGGTTTTTCTTGTTTCTGTGATTCGCTTGAATGGTTGTTTCTTGTTTCTGTGATTCACTTGGATGGTTGTTTCTGTGATTCGCTGAGATGGTTGTTTCTTGTTTCTGTGATTCGCTTGGATGGTTGTTTCTGTGATTCGCTGGGATGGTTGTTTCTTGTTTCTGTGATTCGCTTGGATGGTTGTTTCTGTGATTCGCTGGGATGGTTGTTTCTGTGATTCGCTTGGATGGTTGTTTCTGTGATTCGCCTGGATGGTTGTTTCTTGATTCCTTGGATGGTTGTTTCTGTGATTCGCTTGGATGGTGTTTCTGTGATTCGCTTGGATTGTTGTTTCTGTGATTCGCTTGGATGGTTGTTTCTTGTTTCTGTGATTCGCTGGGATGGTTGTTTCTATGATTCGCTGGGATGGTTGTTTCTGTGATTCGCTGGGATGGTTGTTTCTTGTTTCTGTGATTCGCTGGGATGGTTGTTTCTTGTTTTAGTGATTCGCTGGGATGGTTGTTTCTGTGATTCGCTTGGATGGTTGTGTCTTGTTTCTGTGATTCGCTGGGATGGTTGTTTCTTTGATTGGCTTGGATGGCTGCTTAATACACATTGACTGTTTAATGATCACAGGTTTGTAGAATTAATCTGTTCTGAGAAATGTCTCTGAGTAAAATTGACCCCAATTCATTTGATCGACTCCGCGAAATACTTAGTGTATTCAGAGCTCACTTACTTAGTGTATTCAGAGCTCACCTACTTAGTGTATTCAGAGCTCACTTTAATTGAGACAATCCTCAGTTTTGTCGTGATTGTAACTTTTGTTCCGTTCCATCGTCTTTCAACTATGGCGGCATTGATGTGTGATCGCACCATAGTACTGGGATCAGATACTGTCTATTGAAGAAATAATCAAGATAGATTGTAATATGTATGTTGTTCTTTATACCCATGCTCCCCAAGTCTAGTCTGAAAAAAATGGTCCTTGTGTATTCATCTACGACATAAAGCTAGCAATCCGTTAGACAGTGGTTGTTGGTCTGTCTGCAAATCCAAAGCAACTCACATCAACACTCATATCAATATTGTGGTCATATTTCCAGATTTGAAAAAATGTATGCCGGTCATTACCTCGGAGAGTTCGTGCGACTAGTACTTACAAAATTAATGTCCACAGGATTGCTATATGGCGGAAAAGGTTCGGATAAATTACTGACTAGATGGAGTTTCACTACCAGTCATGTAACTGCTATAGAAAGGTAAATTGTGCTCCAGAATGATTGACGTAGGTTTACAGTCAGTCTCCTGCATTATATTACATTCTACATTTACTGTTTTATTTATATTTTGACATAATGTTTGTATGATTATAAAAATATGATAAGTCATGTTTTACTTATATATATTCTCCAAGAAAGCCAGTAAATCTTATTTCCTTATATTATTAACTCATCCGATTAGCGCAGTGGTTAGCGCGCTCGCTTCTCACCAATGCAACCCGGATTCAATCCTCGGAATGGGAAGTATATGAGATGGTACGATAGTCACCAGATCGGACAGGTGTGTTTTTTCCGGGTACTCCGGTTTCCTCCCACACGAATGACCACATATACGCTTTCATCGGCGCCAACGAGGGTGGTTAATATAAGGTGTTAAAATTTGCTCCACAATCATTGTAAAATGAATAAAGTTTAAACTTATTAACTCCTTGACATAATTATTGTATATAAATCATACCGTATCTTTGTACCGGAGAAATTATTTAATAAAACGTAAACTATGTTGTGAAATTGAATGGCTAAAAGGACAACCTGACATTGCGACAGAATATTGGAATTAAAGAATTAAACACGTGTTATTGACTACATATTGTAAAGCCGTCCATACTGATGAGAGAGAAATATTATATTGAATAACAAATAATGATTATATGGCAAAAACGAAACAGCATATTGGAAATTAGATATTTACATGTTATATACTATTCTAACACGACCCAGCTAATACTTGTAGAGTAAAATCTACCTCGGGTTATTCTGCGATATACCTACCTTGAACTATGCTGCGCGCGCACCGTAATTTGGCTATTCCATTTATACAATGCGTGTAAAGTTTAATGAATGAAAGTCATGTGCTGTTTGTAAATACAACCGTGGGAATTCGCCTAAGTGAGCTATTTTTAGAATCAGATAATCTCTTGTCCGTCTTGTGTTTCTGTTAAGTAACGTTTCAGTTACTATTCTGTACAGTTTTATTTGACAAAATAAATAAAATTATTGATCAGTTACAACTTTTGTTCATTTATGCATTAGATTGATATTTTTCATAAAAAATAACGTCATCACCCCATACGCGGGAGGAAATTTCTACAGCCAAATGCACGGCGTTTGAAGAAAATACTCCTTTATTGTCGTCTAAAATTATTAGAAGTAAGTCGTGTTAGAATCTAAATAATAAGTATCCACTGTGATATATCGCAGAATAACCCTCGTTTGTCGTTCTTATGCGTAGAAATATATCACGAAGGCATAATAACGTCAAACTCGGGTTATTCTGCGATATACCATGGTTGATACTTATTATTTCTCAATTATAGTAATGCGTTGTTAAACAAAATATTAATTATATGTTGTTGGACATGTATATATTAACGCCCAGCAACATTTAGTTTAAGCATATTTATTCGGATGAAGTACATAAAAAATAAACTTATATAAACACAAAGTTGATATACATTGAAACCGATATGGATTGGGAAACAACTTATAGCTTATGTCAATCCCTTTCCATGTTGGAGTACGTTTAAAGGGTACACATTGCTAGGCGAATAGAAAGGCGTGTGGAAGTGTCCACTAAATATAAAATGTAGATAAACTATTCAAATACTTAAACAGAAATGACATATCCAAATGGTTGCAGTTGATGCAGCTAAACGTTGACAAATATTTTCGACATCGCGTTGTTGAATCTTTGATGTAGCGAGAAGAAAACGTTGGAGCCTAATATGCAAACTATCAACAATGATTCCGGTCACACGACGGGCCGGGACCAAAACCGAGAGAACTCTTACGCTTGTCGCAAACTCTCCTTTTTCTTCTCGTAATAATATGTCTCGGTTGCTACGGCTCTTACCAGGGTCTATCCTATTGTAGACTCGCTGGAGTTGTCTAGGGGGTTTCTTCGTTATTATATGTATTACTGATAACTCAACACAGTATTACATTTCTTCTATATAATATCTTGTTTAAATTGGCATCAGAAATATCCATATATATATAATCAGTGATCTATATATATATACATCGTATCATTAAAAGCTTATTTAACAATCCATTTGTGTGAGCCGACTATGCGCTTACACAGTATATTTAACATCCAATCTTTCTAATCCGTCATTACTCAATATCACTATAATCTAATCACTGTTTCTGATTAGATTAACTTTTAATCACCTGGTATGGTTCGCCGAAACTCTCTGTTTCTTCTATGGCTGAACAATTTAATTATTCGACAAATCTTTATAAGTTATATTTCTTATAATGTCCATAATATCTAAGTTTCATAAATACAGTTTATATGTTCTATATACTAGATTGAGATCACGACCTTTCTCGCTCCTGGAGTTAGGCTCTAGTGTGTCTGATCTATGTTAATAAAATCCATTTCTTATATACATGATTGAATCAGTGTATATATGATATAACAATTCCTAAACATCTGTTATGTTATCTAATATTACACCATCAAACCAGTTCGGTGCCTTTGTATTACATTACATAACTGGACACCTGCAACCACGGCCTTGTTATCTAATATTACACCATCAAACCAGTTCGGTGCCTTTGTATTACATAACTGGACACCTGCAACCACGGCCTTGATAAACTGAGATTAGGCCTAACATCTTAAGTCATTTCCCGCGCGAAGCGAGATTGATAATTTTAGGCGCGAAAATAATAGCAGACGATTATGCATAATACAAATATATATATATTACATGGTAAACATTTGGCCATATATAGAAACAGTTTAATGTATTTATATAATACATTACTATTTATATATAACAATAATAAACATTTCGTGCAAATTGGGGTTTTGCACAATCCTCCCTACCCGGGGAGAAGTTTGACATCGCCCGCTATCGGCCGATTTACAAATCTTCATTCCTTTGAATATACAGTAGAAAACAATCATAATATCAATACATCATATGTCCTAAAATAGCATTTCTTTTGCTAGGTACCAACATTCTAATCATAGAGGCAATAACTATTTACTGAACAACTGAAATAATACCAAGTACATTTACTAAGTCAAACATCACAGTCATTGAACTCTACTGAGAAAGTCTGCTAGAACATTTTGAGTCCCTTTGATATGTTTAATGGTCAGATTAAATTCTGAGAGACACAGTGCCCATCTTAAGAGGCGTTGATTGGACGTTTTCGACCTACTTAACCATACAAGGGGATTATGATCTGAATTAATTATTGTTTTGCTTGTGCGTACATATATGCGAAAATGTTCGATACCGGCCACTATAGCTAATAATTCCTTCTCTATTGTAGAGTAGTTTTTCTCTCGTGGAATAAGTTTTCGGGAATAAAATGCTACTGGGTGTGGTACTTGGTCAACGGTCTGAGTCAGTACAGCCGAAATTCCCAAATCGGAAGCATCAGTATAGAGTTCGAACTCTTGGTTAAAGTCAGGGGCCTTCAGTATGGGTTTATTGGTTAAAGCTTTCTTTAAGGATTCGAAAGCAAGTTGATGTTTATCGCTCCACTGAGTTATGATGTTCCCTGATCGCTTGCCCTTTAATAAGTCAGTCAGGGGAGCGGCGATCTCAGCGAACTGGGGAATGAATTTCCTGTAAAATCCTACTGATCCCAGATATCCTCGTAATTGTTTCTTGGTCTGTGGGGGAGAGATATTACTAATACACTCAACCTTGCTGGAAATTGGTTTGATTTTTCCCGACCCTAATTCATGTCCCAAGTACTTGACTGTTCCAGACCCAATTTTACACTTCTTCGGATTCAAAGTAACACCACTATCCTCTAGTCTATGAAATGTCCAATCCAAGTGATTTATGTGCTGTGACCATAAATTGGATCGAACAGCAATATCATCCAGATATGCGTCGGCAAATCTATCACGGATGGGTTCTGTCGGGGATTGAGCGATTATCTCGTTTATGGCCCTCTGGAAGGTAACTCCACCGTTTTTTAAACCAAATGGGAGAGTTAATGGTTCAAACAAGCCCCAGGGGGTTATGAACGCTGCAATTTCACTAGCTCGAGGGGTTAGCGGAATCTGCCAGTAACCTTTATTAAGATCTAAAATCGATATCAGACTCGAACCTGCGACCTGATCAATGATATCGTCTAATCTCGGGATGGGGAAGGCTTCTCCTCGAGTCAGGTCATTAATTTTCCGATAATCAATACATGGTCGCCATTCTGAGTCTGATTTGCGTACCAATATTATGGGAGAGGCCCACTGGCTTCTGCTAGGGCGGATAATTCCTAACTCCAACATTTGATCTAGCTCAGTTTTTAGTATTTGTTTCTTTTCTGGAGACATGCGGTAGTAAGGCTGGATTACGGGTGAAGCACCTTGCACATCAATATCATGGGTAACACCGTGGAAACGTCCCAGTTGTCCAGAGAATAAACGGGGGTAACGGTCAAATAACTGACTAATATCGTCCCTGTGGTCTGGGTTTAAATGACTGATATCCGGCCAGGTTTTCTTAGGTACAGATTCAAGAGGACTGCAAGGATCGAATTCTTTCTCAATGTCCGTAGGGGCTTGGTAATCTAATAGGGTAGGGTCTTGGGACTCATACACCGGACTACTATCAGCTAGAGCTGCACCCTCCTCCCTACCTGTCCAGGGCTTCAACTGGTTTACATGCATAACACGGTATTTTACTCTCTTATCAGGCATGTATATAATATAGGTATGCGACGCTACCTTTTCGTGTACCGGATACGGTCCCTGGAGGGCATTCTTCAGCTTATTACCTTTTAACGGTAATCGTACTAACACTAATTCACCACGCTGGAATACACGCATTTTCGCTTTCTTACTTCTGTCATACTTTGTTTTACGACCATCTGCGGCCTGTTGTGCATTCTCGCTGGCGTCACGTAACGCTTCAGCTAATCTATGACATAATTCTTGTACATAGTTATTTATGGGGATCCCTTCATCCCGCTCATTTCTAGCCCAGAGATCATAAGTGGAATCTAGATTATCTCTAGGTTCGCGCCCATATAGAAGGTAGAAGGGAGAATATCCTGTGCTAGAGTGCTCTGCACTTCTATATGCAAATAATAGCCAGGGTAGCATCTCATCCCAAGACGATAAAGAGTTCTCCCCAAGGATTCTAAGCATGGTTTTCAATGTACCATTATATTTCTCTATTGATCCGTTGGTTTGAGGCCTGTAACTCGTGCTAGTTAAGTGACGTATATCGTGCTCGGCTAGGAAGCGTGTGAATGTTTCAGCTATGAAAGCGCTTCCTCGGTCAGTCAACAGGGTCTGGGGTTTTCCATGTCGAGATATTATCTCGATCAGGGCTTTTTGTGCATTAACAGCTGTCGCTGCGGCGCATGGGAAAGATTCCGTATATTTAGTGGCATGATCAATAAAATTCAAGATATACTGGTTCCCATTTATAGTTTTCTTCATGGGTCCAACGAAATCAGCGGATATAAATTTGAATGGTTGGGATATAATGGGCAGGGGTTTCAATGGGGCTACAGTGGCTTTCTGTCCCTTACCCGCTCTCTGGCACGGCCCACAGCTATGGCAGAATCGTTTAACATCTGCGCGGATTCCCGGCCAAAAGAAGCGGCGCTTAATGCGCTTCAGGGTCTTACTAGGTCCCTGGTGTCCCGTACTTAAACTGTCATGGGCGAGTCCCGTTATATGATCACGGAATCCCCGTGGAACTACCACCTGATCATATATTTTCCAGGGTCGAACTTTGGACGTGTCTTGAGGTTGTTCTCTCCTCATAAGTAGTCGGGGTTCGAGCTGGATGTAATATCCTTGCCGAATAGGTGTTCCTTCTTGAGCCATTTCCCAGAGGGGTGCTAAGGTCGGGTCATTATTCTGTTCTTGCAATAATTTATCAGGACTCAAATCGTCAATAGAGGGAATATTTTGGGGTTTAACTGTACTGGCTTTCTCAGAGGGGGAATTGATCTCAATTGTATTCCGAAAAGGTAAGACATTGTGATTTGTATCGGTCGTGTTTTCTGAGTCTGGGTTGGACGTGACAATTTCATCAAACGGGATAATTTTCTTATTTGAGCGTGTAACCACGCCACAGGTAATCAAATCAGTGACAGGGGCAGTTTCACAGTCGTTACCTATTATAAGATCCACCCCCGCGGTGCATCTGTGTTTTAATACAGCCACCTTCAATGTTCCTTGGTATATTGGACAATCGACGCTAATCTTTGCTATCGGATAATTACCAGGGATATAATTGACACCGCGGATTGTTACCCGTTCACCTGTGTATTCTAAATGATCAGCGGTCTGATCAGTAGCCGACAATAAACTAATTGTCGCACCTGAATCTCTCAAATACGTCACTTGTGCGGTGTTATTATTTATGCG